>JAOYSI010000013.1:2824572-2858922 GCA_025775065.1 Hiodon alosoides | reverse complement strand
GGTTTCCCAACAGCCCCTTCGGGGATGGCTAAAGCCCATTGGCGGGGGAAACGCTGCCTGCCATCCCCGTTACAATAATTTAATATGGTAAAGTAAATGAATGTCATTATGATACTAACAAAAACAATTTAAACCAATGTGTCGTATAATGGTAGTATACTAAATCACTGATTCAATTCATTGAGAAATTGTGGAATGCATTGGCAACAGCCGAAGATCGTTTTAGTTACAACGTCAGAACTCATAGTTTATTATTTCAGCACTTCGTGACTTTGCCGTATGTGGTGAAATGCCTAACCCTAATTTAACACCATAGCAATAGCTTGATTTTTTTTCAGCGTTTCAACGGTTGAGCTCTTTACTTGATCATACAATATTTCGAATCCAGTGGATTTAGAGCATACCTAATCGCTAAGAAACATTCACATTTGTCTCCTGTGGAAAATGTATTATGTTATCAAAGCAGAACCTATTGTTAGTTTTTAACTTGAGTCCAAGCAACAGTGGAGTCACTTCACTAGTAACCAGACAACTTGCCATATACTTATTGTCTCCATTTACAGCTGTCTGTTTATTGTTTTATTCTTATTAATATCAATTTAATGTGTTTTAGTGCGGAAAGAGATCTTGTGAAATGTACCCATGAGGATGTTATTGACGAGCTCAACTACCAGCTGTCGGAGAAAGCCAACAAACAGATTTTGCTCCATGAGACTCTAAATGAAATCCAGGGCTTGCGGGGACACATTGCTAGTGTGGCAAGCGCTCAGGATGATTTGGCAGTGGATATGGTTGAAGACAGAAAGAAGTTTATTGAAAAGAAGATGGATCTGGAAAAAAGGGTGAGATGGTGTGCAGGGGTTTTACTGTTCTCCGTTCTCAGGTTGCATACTGTCCACATCTTGACTGCTGCCTTGTTTCAGATTGAAGTTACGGTGGAGAGGATTGAAGAGCAGAAAAGAACGAATGCAGACATACGCAGAGAGCTGGACTCTGTGTCCTCAGAATTACAGGATAAGGAGGAGAAAGTGACAGAGTGCAATAATGTGAGCTTCATCCAGGCTTGCATGTTTGTCCTTTAACTAAGTACACAAGCAGGTTTTCAGGTGGCTAAAGAGCACCAAAAATATATCCGGGACATGTAACGAGTAACCTTTAGGTCAGTATATTAACTCAGTATATTCATCAGATGTATCTGTGCCCATGTTTGTGGTGGTTTTGACTCTGCAGCTGATTGCTCAGCTGGAGAGGAATATAATACGACTGAGGGCCTCTGAGCAGCTGCGCAAAGGACAGCTCGAGGAGGATGCAGGAAAGTCAGAGGACCTCTCCATTCAAAAGTATATCTAAAGCTACACCTTTCTGCTGGGCCTTGGAACATGGCATCTATTCTAATTTAATTTCGGAACAATTTTTTAATTAAAACGTATCTTTTAAACCCCTCTCATGTTTACCCAAACTAATGCAGTTGGTCCTTTTTGGATAGGGTATTCCTTGAAAAAGAATTAATTGAAGTGAGAGAATCGTTTGAACAGAAAGCCGAGTCCTTCCACGAGAACATTTCTAAGGTGAGCCAAACAGCTGTTGTTACCTGTGTGTGCAGATGAAGACACAGTGAGTTTATGTCTGCTATGACCGTCTATAGGTGCAGACCTCTCCTTTCAAATTGGCATCATTCTCTTTTCCACACTGCTGTAAATTTTGCCACGTAATAATGGTAATCATGATAACGCTTAATAAAATGTTCTGCATTGTTGTTGATCTATTTGAGACACTGACATCACCCTTAAGGCGTCAGATGCAGAGGAATCGATTTACTGTCAGATGCTGCACACTCGGTTCTTTAGTCAAATTGATCTTTTTAAAAAAAACCCTCCATCAAAGGAAGTTTATGCAGGCATGGCCTTTAAAAGAACACAGTCACTGAACGGGCCTTAGAAGTTGTATAGTTCATGCAGTCAACGGGAGGGCAAGCGGTTTTACCTTGTGCGAGTATGAAAGGGTTAGCAACAGATAGGCGTTCAGAGTGTTGGGAACCTGAAAAATGGTATCTATAGCTGCCATAGGTATTGGGATTGAAACTTATTTTATTACTTATTATTAGCAATTCATTTTACTGGTTGTTTTTTCACAGAAACAAATGCTACACATATTAAATATACACATACACAACAATGATAAATGTGCACATACTATTTAACATAGTATTAACCAGGTGATACAAATGGGGGAGGGTAGCCGACCAAGGGTTGTTTTTTGGGGTAGAAATTTAATTGGGATTTTAAAAAGTCCAGAGCATGTTAAACTATGAGGGTTTGGACATGGAGGGGATTATGAATTAGTCAGTGTAAGGAATGGGGATCCAGTAGATTCTACATTTCTCTACATTTGTGTCAATCATTCAGTTAAACCAGTGAGAGAATAACAGTACCATTTTTTCACTTTTTGAGGTGTAATCTTCTTACTATTACTAGGCGGATTAAGATATTTTTCATATCTACATGGATCATCAGAAAGCAATAAGTCAGATGTTCAGTATTTCTGGGCAGGACAGCAGTGCCAGCACAGAGTGTGGATTTGTTCCATCTTTTTTGTGCCATCAGGCACATGCTGGTTATATTTAATCTTTTTTTTATATTTTATCTTTTATATTTAGTGTGCATCTTTGTACTGAAAGACTTGGGCGTCTGTGTTGTGTGACATTGATTATATGTTGTAATGACCTGTTGTGCTGTTATTCTTGCAGACTGCAGCAGCCAGGTTCAGGAAATATAGAGATGGGAAGTGCTGAGAGTAGACAGCCTGATCTTGTTCCTTTCTACAGTTTATAGGGCTTAAATGTGTACACATTGTTGATGACCACGGTAGAGTAAAGTATTTGTGTTAAATAATGGATTGGTTTACCATGAAATAATGCTTTCGGAGCAGAAACCTTCATAATCACACTCTAACCTAATTACACAAACACCCGCGTTTCCCAATTCTGGAGGTGTAGTTTTTGTCCCATACGTGTGAAAAAGAAGGCTTAAACTTGCGATGGACTGCCTCACCACCTTTGTCTCTAGCTTATGAACTGGATGAGTGGAAAATGAGTGTAGAAGTGAATTATGTAACACGCATAGCACAAGCTTTGTCCCAAATTTTCATGGCAGGTAACTGTAAAAAAGTATTAAATCCTGACCCCATTTTTAATGAACTACTCCGCTAATACAAAAAGCAGATTTCACGTGGGGGATCCAGGACTAGGACCAGGAAACTGCGTCAGTTTATCGTGTTTCTTTAGGTGTGCAGTCACAGGTTGGAATGCACAGGGAAGTATGGGGGTTATTTCCTGATTGTAGCGCCCTCTGGTGGCACCGTTTCACTGCATCTGATGGAACTGTCGTGTGTTCAGTTGGATGCCGAGATGCAGGACGCTCTCATAACAAACCGGCTGCATCAGGAATCCCTCATCAAGCTGTCGGACAGTTTCAAGATCCAGAGGAGAGAGGAGGACGACGTCAGGGCAGTTCACCTCCACGTGTCCCAAAAGTATGCCCATCGACTTTCTCTCTCTGCGTACACTTTGCTTCATTCAGAGATGTTACTAGAATATTAAGGACTTGCTTTGTCTACTGTGCTGTGAATGATATCTACCCCTCAGACTCAAGAGGTCAAAGCTCCAACTGGAAGAGCGGATTTCATCGATTGCTAAGTTTAAAATGGAAATCAGGGAAATGGAGGAGGAGATGAAACAGCTTTGCGAGAGCAGCAAGTAAGGTGCCACAATGACCACACTCTCCCAGAGTGCTTCTTACTCATTATGTGGTTTTCCCACTTTAACCCCAGGTTGCTTTCACCATTGCCTTAGTTCTATTGTTTCAATTGCGAGGTCCCCACACCATTCAGCAACACTGACATAACAAACCTGGCACGGCCCTTCAGTTTTTGTGCTGTTTCCCTCAGGATAAGTGCTGAACTGTGGCAGAAAAACCTCAAGGAATCAGAAGCACAGCTGGACAGAGAGAGGAAGAGCAGGTGATGAACGCTTCCAGAATGCACTAACAAAAGATGAGCCAAGTAGTCTGCTCAGTAGGCTCTCTTTTCCAGAGCCTGGTTCACACTGCACTGCTCTGCATGCAAGTCTACATTTTACATTTACATTTTTGGCATTTAGCAGACGCTCTTATCCGAAGTGACGTGCGAAAGTGTCTGTGTTTGAAGGTCTATGTTTGAAGTGGAGCAAGATGAACTCTGCACAACACTGGATACGCTCAAGGGAGAGCACTTAGAATGTGTCAGAGAGGTCACCAAGGCCATTGAGTTCAACAAGAAGAAATATGCTGAACTACTCAATGAAGTAAGACCTGTTTGATTTTTTTAATTGTAGTCCCAAATACAGCAATTCAAAAATATGAAAAAATAATATACAGAAAAATATGGTCAAGTATGTTGAAGGATGCAGGCATGGTTATGATATTGAAAGCAGTGGTTTGTGTGTGACTACAGAAGGTATTGTATATTTCTGATGTAACAAGGAAGAGAAACTCCAAGACCACCTCCTAATGGACTCTTTGATTGATGACCTCAGTGAAAAAGTAGTGTCAGCTCAGGAAGAGTATAAACGAATGGAAATTTCCTACCGAACAGAGATCCAGGAGCTGACCGTAAGAGGACCCGATTAACACCATGCCTTACTATCATTTATCTAATAAAGCAGTCTTATTACTGCTCTTTGATATTGGTCTGCTGTGGCTTAAGCTTGCGAATAATGTGTGTGTCAAAGAACGAGGCTGAAACCATCCAAGAGAGGCAGATAATGAAAAAGGAAGAGCTGAAGAAGGAAGGATCCCTTTTGAAAGATGTGGAGGCCCAATTCATCATTGATCAGTCCAACTACCAAACTCTGGAAAAAGTAACTGCAGGTATTGCCAGCTTATACGTGCATGGCCTCTCCCCCACGCACAAGTTTTCTTCAGACCAGCGGTTCACTGTTGTCTGGGTCAGTTCAGCTTCTATTTCTACGAGGCAAGAAAGTAGGCAAAGAAACAAGCCACTCCAGTAAATATAATTTTAACATAATCTATCCGTCTGCAAATAACCTTGGAGAAAAATGAGCTAAACTAGCACAGACCAGCTCAAGTAGGCTTTTCAGTCGTGTACCCCCGAGTCCTGCTTCCCCTGTTTTCTACTGATGTCCTGCCTGGTTCCGTCCCACAAAAAACTAAAGTAAATCAGATTAAATAATCTGAAGCACTTTGTGTTGGGATTTTATAGTCAATAGGGTTGTCAAAAATACAGATACTTCGATACTACCACGATACCAAATTTAAAAAAAAATGGTTCTGAACTACATTAATTATGCAACCCTCAGTTTATGCTAATGGGGGGGTCCAAACAGTTTTGAAGGCACTGGGACTGATTATAGACAATAACCATGGGTACACATGTGTAGAGGTCCAAACAAGTGGCTTTATTCCTTCTCCATCTTCTCTCTCCTCTCACATCCGGTTTACTTTTTCCGTATTACCTCTAAAACACTATAGGTGTTTTAATAATATACTTATCCCTTCCACACTGCTACACTAATTAATTTCACAGATAGTATTTACC
Organism: Hiodon alosoides; assembly: GCA_025775065.1. Taxonomy (NCBI): domain Eukaryota; kingdom Metazoa; phylum Chordata; class Actinopteri; order Hiodontiformes; family Hiodontidae; genus Hiodon; species Hiodon alosoides. The sequence goes on along the minus strand of JAOYSI010000013.1, from coordinate 2,853,330 downwards.
CGAAATCCCTGAAGTAAGGCTTTTAAGCACAAATATAATCAGGAGGTTTTTTCTGAAGAACTCTCTCTATTTTGCTGCCAAAAACAAGCAGTACTACGAAAGGGCCAGTCAATCATTGTCCTACATAAATAGACAATTATACAATACAATTATAGACAGTTGTATTGAATACCATAAAGCCTCATTGATTTCTCTCAAAGCATTATTTATTTTATTTATTCATGTAATCATTTTGTGATAACATGCAAATTGTATTTACTACACCTAGAGTCACAATTGTGGAGGTATCGAAGAGGTATTGAGTATCGTGAAACTGAACTGGTATCGTATTCAAAATTCTGGCATTGTGACTACCCTATCGTGACTAATAGCACATTCAAATCTGATTCTGTATCAGTCACAGGACAGTGCCAGGGTTGTGTCCATTAGCACAGAAAGTCTGGAAGCAGCTCAAAACAGCCCTGCTGGGTTAAAAAGCCATTTTTAGCGAGATTTGTATACGCTTTTTTTTTTCCAGAGTTGAAAAGTAAACAAAATCAACTGGAACTCTCAATCCGGGAACTTAAAGTCAGCACAGAAGCACTTTTAAAACCAAAGGTAATGCCTACTTTTAATATTTAGACTTGGTGTAGTCTAAATACGGTGCCTTACAAGACACCTTACCAATTCTCTAATTTTACTGAATTACAAATGGTACATTAAAATTCCCATCCTTTTTATTTTTTATTCTATAAATCTGATACTCAAAATGAATTATTGTAAGGTGACATTGTTATTATGTTGGGTAATTTTTGTATGACAAATAAAAAACCGAAATATGTTGCTTGCACATTAATATAGTTGGCTTTATTATGGCCCCTTCTTCTTGGCAGATTTGCTCCAGGTTGTTCAGGTTGGATGACGCTTGTGGACTGCAATTTTCAAATAATGCCACAGATTCTCAGTGGAATCGAGATCATGACAATTACCTTTTTGTTCTTGAGCCAATCCAATGTTGCTTTGTCTTTGTGCTTGGGATCATTGTCCAGCTTAAAGTTGAATTTCCACCCTCGCTTCAGTTTTTTAGCAGACTGAAACGGGTTCTCTTGTAGTGTTTCCTTTTGTTTTTCTCCATCTATACTTCCTTCAGTTCTGAAAAGATGGACTGTCCCTGCTGAGAAGCATCCCCACTACATGATGCTGCCACTATCGTACTTCACTGTAGGGACGGTGTATCTTGAGACATGGGCAGTGTTAGGTTTGCACCACGCAATGCGCATTTTGGCCAAAGCTCTATCTTTTCCCACGTTACAGTTGGGTCACTGTCATGCTTTATGGCAAACTCCAGATGTGCTTTCCGATGGTACGTTTCGACTAACAGCTTTCTTGCCACCCTCAACAGGGGGTTTTATTCAGAAAATGTCATGGTAATTTGAATGGTTCACAGGCCAAAGGAGGGTAATTGTGTCTGTGTTAGGGCAATTTCCTATGTGTAAACCACACACTTCCACAGCACATCTGAATATTTATGCAAGCTACAATTTTCAGTCTATTATTTGTCTTACAAATATGTATTAATATAAAACAAATGTCACTTTACCATAATTGATGTTGAGTTTCACTGTTATAGAATAATCAAACAGAATTCAATTTTTATTTGTAATTCAGTAATATGAGAGAATTAGTCAGGGGTATGAATACTTTCGCATGGCACTTTATATAATTTATGTTCGGGGTCCAGTAGCATGGATGTAAATCCCTTAATGGTCTCTGGTGCCAAATATCAGATGTCATAATACACATTTAATAATATGTAGATGGTGTAAAAGTTCATGCAGTAGGCATAGCTGTGTTTAAAAATGTATTTCTTAGGATGAGCTAAAGCGGGAGATTGAGACTCTACGTGCCAAACACATGGAGCTTCTGAGATCACAAGCGGCTGCAATCAACATCACTGAGAGGAGCATTTATGAGAACAGCATGATGCTGGAACAGGTCAACCTGGAGAACAGCAGGCTTCACCTGGTGAGCTGCCCTGGCCAGAGCATAATGTCATGGGTTTGGATCCCAGAGATCATTGGCCCCTTTAGTAGTGCTCTTTAGGGATGCCTGTGTTTGAAGCGCGCACACACGCACACACGCACACACACTGATTCCCAGTTATTGCACTACCCCTGCTGGAAAGTAACAGTGGAAAGCAGCTCCAACAAACTACCGTAGTTTACTAAATTGCTTTCTGTGTTTAATGCTTCTTTTTATCTTACCGTTTTCTCTAGCTATCCTTTACTTTGTGTAAGATGTAGCTCAATCAGCTGTAAACAACACACACCTGACAGAGCTCTAATTCATACACTGTAAGGGCCTAAAACCCTAGCACAACGCAATGATGTCTCTATCAAACTTGTGCTTCGCTCTTAACTTTCTGACTTTTATCTTATCTCCCTCCCCTCCCCCATTCAACGTGTGACTCAACTGGGGTTATGGAGTCTACATATTGAGAACTGAAGGTCCCTCAGACTTTGCTCACTGCTTTTTGTTTGTCAGTGCATTGAACAGATGAAGGTGGACATCCACCATGCCAACAGTGAGACGGAGAAAAGCAACACAGCAATACAATCTCTAAGAAAGGAGATGCAGTTCTTGCTCGGTGAGTGCCTGCTTTGGCAATTAAATGTTGAAATGTGTGCGTTTCCGAAGGCAGCTATTATGACCTCTATTACCCAACTCAAAAGTCTGAGTATCCTGAGCAATGTCTGTTCAGTTTATCGACTTTGTCTGCCGAGATTAAACAAGCTGAATTAAATCTAGCGCTTTTCCACCCAGAGAGCCTGCAGTCAGCCTGGGAAACGGACACCTTGGTCACACTGGTGAGTACTGCAGACCAGGTGGAACGAGTCACTTATCCCTAAAACAGCACGTCTTCGTCCACATTTGCTACATTAACTCCTATCGTATCACACAAAAACCTGCGTATTAAACACGTTAATGTCACATGACAATATTTCCTTTCATAGTCTGGACGAAACTTGGCCATTTCACTAACCACATCCTGGGACCTCTTTCAACACAGGGGTCCTCTGAGCGAGAACAGGCTACCCTCCAAGCCTTCCATGACCTCATGTGCAAGATCCAGGAAAGGCAGCACCAGATTGGGGATATCAGCAGCAAGCTGGGGAAGGAGCTGGAGGGGATGAAATCCCTGTTAAAAACCGACAAAACATAATGAGGACTGGGTTCACACTTTGGTAGCTTTAGTTTATTTTAATAAAAGGATCTTTTTTTTATTTTTATCAATCCTCATAGATAAGACATCATAAAGCAGAACCAAGAATCCAGCCAGCAAGACTACTCACGTCTAAGGAGATCTGACTGAGAAGAAAAACTATACCAGGCAATATGAAAAGTCCCTTCCGACAGTATGTACTTAGAACACTGAATAGGTCTAAAACATACAAGTACATGAAAGGGAAAATCCATGGCAAATTAACAAAGCAAATTTTATTTCTTTAAATATTAAAGATAACCATTTGTTTTTAAAGTTGTATAAATAGAAATGCATACATATAAATCCAAATTTTACATTCCAATGAGAGAGGGAAAAAAAAAAGAATTTCAGCAATGAACTTTTCTATAGTTCCATACATATGTTGTGCACTTACCGAGCCATGTATCTTTATACAGTGGCAAACATACTAGGCATGCTTTTTGCAACTTTACGCTAGTGTTTAGGTTGAGCAGCAACACTACTGTGTCAGTTGGTGAGATTAAGTAATGTGTTCCTAGGGCATTTGATCATTTCTGCTTTAGTTTTACATTTGTGTATGTCCGTCAAAATGAATTATTTTGGCACATTGATATTGTGGTGTTAGTGTGTTTCATTGAAAGAGTAACTTGTCCCCCAGTCTAACAGCAGGGTTTATGAACAGCACAACTCCACGTGTATTTAGGCCAGAACCATAGGCCGTCACAGAAAAACCAGTAAGGAGGAAGTTATATTACAAACATGTAAGCCATTAGGAACGGAGATTCCACCCAGAAGACAAACATTTAACATTTAAAAACAGGGTTCAGTGGGTTCAATGCACAAATCAGAAATGAGAGGAGTATTAATTTAACCATAAACATGCATTTGCACTATATCATTCAAACCTTACAGTACTTCAGACATATATGTGACTTTGCTTTATACAAGTATATACAGATTATTTTTAATGATAAAAGTAAGAGGAATGCAACTCTTGGTGACACTGAGAGCACCCATTTAGCGCTGATAATTCAGGGCCTGGTAAGTATTGTAATAAAGACAATGCACATCACCAACAGCACTTACTCCTCCCCACTAGATGCTGAGTGGACAGAAAATCCCTCCAACAGTCACCACCCATACAAACAGCAAGGGCACACAAGTCCTGAGTGTAGCCCAATCCAGAAGGCCCCAGTTAGAAGGGGAGCTGTCAGTGCCCATTGCCCCCTTCTGACAGGATCCGGTTTGGTTCTGTAAACTTGGCTGTAAGCAGGTAAAATAGGGCAGGGCCAGGCACAAGAGCTAGTAGAGGCAGGTCCTGCTCCAGTTTGTCCAATCTGGAGATGGAGATTATGCCATATGCGTGCAGCAACCAATGGCTGAACAGAACCACCAGCCTTTTCTTCTTGGCAATGAGGTTCTTGAAGGACTGTGCCCAATAGGTAGAAGAAACCAAGAAGAAATTGACATGACAGAATGTTTAAACAATTAAATATTTATATAATATAATATAAAGGTTTTGCCTAAACTACCAAGAAAATGGGAATTTATTTAAAATGAATGAATACACTAATTTATACACAAATAAGAGTTTTTACCTGTATTTCTGAAGCTGACATGTAGACTGCCAAGGTCAACAGGGACAAGACCAAAATAATGTATGGAAACGCATAGTCTAAAAGAAACATAGAACATGTTTCATTTGTCAACTGCTTGGATGCAGCACAATGTTATCATGACATTTTATCAAATTGTCGCACTTACAAAGAAGGCCTCCACCAACAGCCTGAAGAACCGTGAGGATTGGGAAGAAGTAGAGAGCTGCATAGATGCTTTTAAAGCGATCCGACTTTCCCAAACCACATGCTATCTTCTTCACCAGGAGGGGCCTCAACAGCATCATGAACACCAGGCAGAAAGCATAGTATATAAGCACTATTGTGTACCTGGAATGAAAGCAAAAAAAAAAAGGAAAACATTTCAATGCAGTAATGCAGACCATAACCAAGTCGCTGGGTTTAAGTGGGACTTAGTTACCCTGTAACCAGTTACTGATCGGCGTTAAACTTATCAAAGAAACCTAGAGAGACAATGATAATGACCCTGGCCATGTTAAAGAAGTGGGTCCAATCTAGACTGAAAAATGTAAACTCAAATCTTTATCTAAAATAACTAACAATAATCTCTTCAGTAAATATTGAAGATTTAGACCGTCAGTGAAGTTCATCTCCAATGGAAATAGCTAAGAATATTTCAGTAATGGCTCAAGAGAAATTTACAGAATTAAGAATCAAGGTTTTAAAATTTAATTTGGTGTCACCCCTTCAAACACATTTGTATTAAAAGCTGTAAATTAATTTCCAGTAGTTTCAGACCATGCCATTTCAAATTTGTTGTCATTTATGACAACCTAACCAGACAAGTTTTTTGTGTCTGACTTGAAAAACAAAGAAAGAGAATGTCAGATATTGGTTAAGCATGAACTCAGAGTTTCTCAGTAATCAGTTCCTGATAAATATCCCTACAGTGGCTGCATACAAGTTTCTAAATAATAATAGGGTACCACCGCTTACATATCTAAATTATTTGTATATACACTTATATGCTATACATACATTATCTCTTTTTTTCTCATTTGGAATTGGCAATTATTTTATTCCCCAAACTGGAACCAGTAATTGTGCTAATGCATCTTGGCTGATCACTACAACTCCTACCACACGTGGGGAGATAGAGAAAGTACAATTAGCAGTTGCCTCCAAGTCACCCGTCTTTTTTTCACACTACAAGCCTACACAAGGTTCAGCGCCAGACTTAAGGTGCCCGGCAAGCAAGCAGCTGGCGATTTGAGCCACCCTAGCCCAGGAGGAACTCTGACAATTGTGCTCCGCCGCTGTGCTTTGCAGGATCCAATCTGCTAACATTAGCTAGATTCTAACTGGTGAACTCCAGCTGCTTTATCGTAGCACCGTATTTTACCCTTCAGAATTGCCTCACTTCACCTCGCTACATTTCACATTTTTGGAGCTGCTATCAATTATCGGGCTGAAAAAGCTGCTGGTTGATACAAATGCGAAAAATGAAGTAATAAAAAGATTAAGTAAAAATAATTTTAAAAAATCTGTCTCTCTTACCAAGTCAATTTCAACCTGAGAATTCAAGTCAGAAGCATCTGCTTTGACTACCAACCTGTGTGAAAATCAGGTCAAATCATGGTAACTAGGGGCATACTGTCATTTGTTATTGTTATTGAATTTCAAATTGGATCAAAAAATAATTGGTCTTATTAATTAAATGTATATAAACCATATAATACTTGTTAGGGTTAGACAATACTAATAGAAAAACGTTACATGCAAAATGATGAATACAATGCCAATACTAAATGTCTTTATAATGATTGCAATAAATTTTATTGCATAAAAGTGTTTGCTACTACAGCAGGATTCCTTAACCACATTGTTCAGTTCCTCTTCTCAGTATAATGACACATTAGCTAAAGAAAATCAAGGACCCTGAATGAATTTTCATTCATTCCACCAGGAAGTAGAGAGAAAATAATGAGAACACCTTGTTTTTGAGAAGTAAATTTCAGCTTCCCTGCTGGCCTTTTTGTACTACCCACATAAACCAGAACACAGGTACATTTCAAGAGGTGTCTCACATGAGCAGTGGCACAAATATTTCCAGAACATATTAATGTTGAGGAAAGTGGACATGAAAAGACAAGAACTAATAGTTTTATTCCTCACAGTGCAAAGCCTCCAGAACTCCTCTGCGTGTCCCCTGCTCTGGTGAATGAAGAATCACTCCAAGCAAGAGAATACTCTCTCTCTACAGTTCTAAAATACAATGTGGAAGAACAACTGTTATGCATCCTTAGATACAGACTGTATCTGTTGGAGAACCCTATGTAAAGGACAGAGGTTGCATACTGTTGTCCTGCGTGCCGGATCCGGCATATTCTGTTTGGCCTGCACAGTGTTTTAAAAAAATAAAAATTCATCAGTTGCCAACATTTAAAAATTGCAAGATTTCACATAAAAATCCGGATTTTTCAGCTTCTCTTGGAAGATTGGAAAATCAAAAAAAGAACTTAATTTTTTTAACAGACGACAGGACATTAATCCGCAGTCATTGTGGTTTAGAGCTACACAACACAACGCTGAAAAAAATTATTTTGAAAAAATGCTTAAAAAAAAGATATAAGTAACTAGCCGTTTGAAATATCTTGAGCAAATTTAAATTTGAGGTTTGCTGTTTATAGATGAACAGAGCCACAGAATTTATGATCCAGATTTGGTAGCAGAATTAATTTTTCTTGTGAAATCTTGCAATTTTTTAATGTTTTTTTTACTTTATGTTCAGAAGTACCTACATTTGTGAACAGCCGTTTTCTGTTATGAAACTCAATAAAACTAAACATCGCTCCCAGTTAAAAGATTCAAGGCTAAATTCTGTAGAGCACATCACAATGCGAAATACAAGACCTGACTGTCAGGTTTCTGGTTCTAAATCAAAGGAGTAATGAACTAAGAAAGAAAAAAGTAATGATTAAATATACGTTTTTCAATTTCGAATTTAAAATACAATCTCCGATAACATATATGGCTGTATTATGTTACGTGCGTACACCATAGTTCACTAAAAATAAAGAACGTTTGATTGCATTTTTGTTACACCCGGCCCACTTCACTTTACTTGACTGGCCCCAGAAGGCATTTGAGTTTGCGACCCCTGATTTAGGAGGAGAACTAGTTTCCCTTCAGAGTATATTCCTAGTCATAATATCTATAACTACATAATTAACAGAAGTAAAGGCCTAGTTCATAAAACTTATCTTGAAAAAACAGCACATGGGATTCTACTTTACAACACTGTTTGACTCAGAAGAAAGGAAAGCCACCATCATCCAGAATGATGCACAATTCAACGGTACTCACAGTGGGAACACCGCCTCCTGCGTGCAGTGCAGTGTGGTGACATAGTCCGGACTGGGGTTGTACAGCATGGTGTACCAGTCTGACAGCATCTTGACCCGACAGGACCGGATGGACAGCTGGCCCACCGGGTCGCTCACCAGCAGCGTCACCACAACCGCTGCCCCGCACTCCAACAGCGCCGTGATGTGTTGGAAGAGAGCACTGGAGCTGAAGGGCAACATCATCATCAAACTCAAACTATATTCCAAGAAACCATTTAAAAATACATACAAAAAAAAACATCTGTACGAGCAGAAGAGAGCATGTGCTCACCTTTTCTTCCCAGAATACCACTCAATGAAGAACCAGTGCAGGACAAGCGGCAGCATTGCCATGAAGCCCAGGTACAGCCAGTCATAGAGCTCTGGAGATCCTATACACTTCTCACAGATTTTATGACCGTTGGTCCTCTCACCCCGTGGACACACCTTTTATTTAACCAAAAAACCTTATGTCAGGTAGTACTTCGAAAACAGTAGGTCACAAGATGGCTAAGTATTCCATACATGATTCCAATGCGAGTCAATGGACATGAGACATTTTTGATAGCAAATCATGAATTTTGAAAAACCATGTACATATCATTGATCAACCTGGTGCCACTATATACATCTCAGACCCAAAACAACGTACCAGTAAGGAGTGGAATCAACACATTCGGGGTTCCAGGTGCATACTAATTTACTAAGTATACACCAAATAACTGGCTCAGTAAATAACATAACATAGAGATTTCTACGTTAAAAACGCCAGGGCACTAGTTGATTTAAACGGAAATTTGTAACTCACCCCACATTCACCATCGTAAGACCCATTTATCAAGGTTTTTCCACAGTACAAACCCGGGCATGTTGAACTCATTGCTACCGCTGAAAACGAAAGAAAATCCGTTAAACTGAATTAACTGACTACTCAAGCAAAAGATCAACAGCAAATTTAAAGATAGTACTGCAAGTTATTACTTATTTGACATGATTTTTGACAAAAGTGTTAACTGACTAGCATGTTAGCTTGATAAGTCCCTAGCAAATCGAATAGCCTTTCAACACACAGCAAGCTTGAATCCTGTTGACTTTCGCAAGCTTGCTAGTTACTGGGGGGTAGACAAATTTAACAACATGGCTTATGACAATATTTGTTACATATACAACAAATACACATACCCATATTATACAGCTCTTCACGGCGTATCCAGTTTAATAAAACAGACACTAGCGATTAGACGATTTTCTTTTTCAGGTCATCATCAACCGAAATGGAAGCGGAAGTCTCAAAATGAAACCTACGTATTCTACGTACACAGCGCAATTCAATGAGCTAGTGTGGCAAAACCGTTTTTAGGATCTTACGCAGCAAAAAGACGTTTTAAAGCCACGTGACACAACAAACTTATTCCATCTTCTACGGAAACGGGAAAGGGACATACTGCGGAAAAGTACATTATTTCAGCGTCTCCTAAGTAGTTATTGTAAAATGTAGTTAAATAAATATCGAATAAATATGCCAGTCCTAGAAGTGTAAATGTGTAAGTAGTAGAAGTACAGCTGTAATAATGACACAATTTCTCTCTACACTTTATTTGTATTGTTTGCGCTGGTAAATGGTATGGTGATGTAGGCTAAATGAGATTAGATTACCTAATTTTTTCACAAACAGTGAAATTTTAAGCATTTTAAGAATGACAAACACACTGACATGTCTATTAAGGTTCCTAATTTGGGAACATAAACAATTAGGCATTTTCCTGGCATTCATCACATTTGTTTGTATAGCGTCACCACTGACACTAGAGGTTTAATGTCAAGTTGCTGTCATTTTTTTATACATTTATAAATCAGATAAAGGTTAGGGTTGTGGTACCTTTGTTCAATAGCATTGTCCTGAGACCATTCAGTTAATTTCAAGCCGATGTTTGTTAAATATCTAGCGGATTATTTGTTATAAAAAATAACAAAAAGCTGCACGTGCAGCTATTTCCGATTTGTTCAAGTTCCATTGATAGGACGTTGGTCACTATTGATAGAACGAAGTTGCAAGAATATTATTATATACGACTGTTTAAAAAAACCTGGAATTGAGTATGATTCTATTTTCACTTGTCTAAATAACTTATATGATAGAAAAAGGTATTTAAAAATAAAATAAATACAGGCGAGTTGACGAATTAGCACCTGTTCAATAAAAAAAATTATTTCAATAAATGGGTTTTAGAAATGCTGTGACAATTTAAAAAATTACGCCCAAGTCTGATACGAAACCCAAAGATTAAAACCCATAATTTGTATGAACATACGTAATACTACTGAGGACCCAAAAAAAATCATCACTGGTAACTTGGCAACGACTCCCAACGTCACGGTGTGAAACAGAGGAACTAAAATGTATACGTATGGTCATACGTAGACGAGGAAGGGGAGGGGGGCAGTGAGAGCGAGAGAGCAACAATACTAGACTGAACTACGAGTGACATAGAGGGATTTATAACATTCAAAGAGGAGAGCTGTACAGTTATCGTAAAGTGCGGCAGTAAATGAACCCTAATAGCACAATTCGGTTTTTCTGCAGATTATGCATTGCGTTGCTGCCATCACCCAGATCCACTGAGGGAAATGATTTAGCCAATGACACACATGTGTGCCGCTGAAGCGTATATGTGGAGCTGTTGGTTTAAATATTCCAAAGGGGATGAATCCTCATTCATTCCATGGATGTCCCCAAGTTGTATCCGATGGAGTTGCCTGTGAACATTGCCTTGCTCGGCACCAGCAACACCACTTCTGCAGACAACGCATCGGGGAGAGGTCTAATGCTGGAGATAGTCACCTTGGCTCCGGTTCTGAACAGCCTGACAACCCAAAGTAGCGCAGAAAATGACACGACGGGTGGCGACCCAAACCAACAACACACACCGGCAAAGAGTGAAGGGACAAATTCGGTTCTACGTGGCATTTCCGTGGCTACTCAAGCGCTGGTGCTCCTGACAATTTTTATTTTGTCAAGTTTAGGGAATTCGGCGGTCGTGATTGTCATCATAAAGCACAGACAACTGAGGACAGTAACGAATGCTTTCATTATGTCTCTTTCGCTGTCCGATTTCCTAACCTCCATTCTTTGTTTACCTTTCTCCTTTATAATGCTTTTTAGCATAGATGGTATGTGGATATTTGGTGACCGCTTCTGTGTGGCGAACGGGTTCTTCAACACCTGTTTCGGCATCATCTCCACCCTGACAATGACCCTGATCTCCTTCGACCGGTATTATGCGATCGTGAGGCAACCCCAGGAGAAAATAGGAAGGAAGAAGGCCATTCAGTTGCTTGTGGCTGTTTGGTTGACAGCGGTGTTTTTTTCTTTGCCCTGGTATTTGTTCGTGCGAACGTCGGAGAGCCTGGTGGTTCACAAAATAGGTTTTTATCATTGCATGTATGTCTTTCATTCCGGTAACTCCAGAATGGGCACCACGTACAGCATATCTTTAATCGTGGTGTGCTACCTACTTCCATTTGCCCTCATGTGCTTCTGCCACTACAACATCTGCAAGACTGTTAGGTTGTCAGAAATCCGGGTGCGGCCCGTTACTACTTACGCTCATCTGCTGCGATTTTACAGTGAGATGAGAACGGCGACCACTGTGCTGATCATGATAGTGTTCATAATTTTCTGCTGGGGCCCGTACTGTTTAATGGGCATCATCACGGCTGTGGGAGATTACTCCGTAAGCCCTTTTATGGACACTGTTGCCATTTGGATGGCGTGGGCAAACGGGGCGATTAACCCTCTTATATATGTCATAAGGAACCCTAATATATCCATGCTTTTGGGGCGAAACAGGGAGGAGGGGTACAGGACCAGAAATATTGCCGCCTACCTATCAACGCAAACCCAGGGCAGGGACGCCAGGACTCGGGCCGAAAGAATCAGAGACAGGTATGTGAATAAGCATGGGGTTGGCAGCAGAATTTCTTCCTCAAGTCCAGCTAACGGAGGTGAAATCGCGATGTGGGCTTGTAAAAACCCCGCTGTGCTTTTCTGCAGAGACGGGAACCCCGATACACTGACAGAACCTGCCATTCCCAAAATTGACACAGCGGATACCAGTCTCTAATTTTTGGCAAAATGACATGTCGACGTCCTAGTGGTGGTAAAATTACTATACTGACGTGTTAATTTGTGCCAAAATAGGGTTTAGCTAATTTTAATCCTCAGCGAAAACGGTGGCCATTGAGGCCTTAAATATAACATAATATTTTTGAGCAGTTAAGTCCTTCAATACAGGTAGGGCATTGATTGAACACTGTGAATGAAAACAAAAGTAAAAATATTTTCGAGAAAGCATTTATACCTTTTGAAAGATAATTATTCAAACATAATTTGACATTAAATAATAATTTAAGACTGTTCTAATTTAGCAGAAACTTGAAGTTCGGAATTTATTGGAATTGGATTTATCTGTTTCGACACAGATTAATTCCTTTGGATGGGCTACCTGGGCCAAGATAAATGCGCAACAATGGTAGTAAAAATACAGCGAAATATATTTAATGTTCAAACAACGTTGTTTTTATTTTACCTGGTACTTCAATAATGTTACATAATAACGCAGATTTCAAACATTATTTCAAGCGCTCTTAAAACAAGCTTTTCGAAGCATGAAGTGGGAGAAATATCACCGAATTAAATTGTGCTTTTAAAGTTTATAAGATTTCTCCTTTTATTTTAAGGCAATCTTGGTTGAAAACTGTCGCCATCAATATATAACCTCCTTTTTTACCCAGAATTATTTCGGTTCCAAATTAAGTCCGATTCCATTTATTCGGTAGTAATTAAAAGTTTTGTGTTTCCTTTTTGAACCCTAATAAGTCTATAACCTGGTAGCCCCTGAAGTTACTTAAAAGAACAAGAACATTTGAAAGTAAATTATACTTAATAAAATGACTTAATTAAAAGCCAGATCTAGCATTCCTCCACGACGTCCACCTCCTGTTTTGTGGGGCTTGGGTTTTGTAGTTGATTATTAATGAAAAGAACATAACTCTGTAAAGCACCATTGGATCACTTCAGTCAATTCTGAAAGAATTACATGTAATGCTTTTATAATGGTTGTATTAGTCCTAAAAGTTTCTAAATTTCCGGCAGACTGTTATTGTAAGAACTATTGATGGGCACTGATATGTTATTTAAAGCAATAACCTAGATATATAGTGTCTATGTATTTTATGACCCAGTAGTATTCTCAAATTTAGGTAAGGTTCAGAGCAGGGCGGCCCTATACGCAAGTTGCGTAGGGCCCCGCAAAATACGCAAGGGCCCCGCCTCCCATTCGAAAATGGTTTACATGGCTCACGGGTCAGGTAGAGAGTGGTCAGGACCGGCTATGGTTTCAGGAAAGGTTAAGGAAATAAAATTGTCCCGGGGTTGCAGTTTTAAGCATTCCCAATTCTTAGATTTGGGTGCTCGCGTGTACACTGTAAAAAATCAAAAACACTGCTACAGGTTTTGAACGCATTTTGTCGTTATCTATTAAACGTTATCAGTGTTTAGCCGATATTAATATTACAAACACAAAAAGGTTTTTTTCTAATAAACAGCATTTTCGATATAAATCCCGCATTTGTTTAAATGAAAACACTGTTCTATATGAACATTTTAGTGTTTTGAAATTAAGGTAGACTCAACTGATAACATTTAATTTATAAACACCAAAATACGTTCAAAAAGTGTTTCAGTTTCGTGTTCTCGATTTTTCAGAGTGTAATGATCATTGAGAAATGAGAGCGTGCGACCACAGGAAAGTGTCTCCATAGCCCCACTCTGTGGAATCTACAGGACCGCAATAAGGCTGTACGTTGAATTGACGTCTTTGCATTTTGTTCAAGAGGGGGTAGAAAAAACTGTTGGGCGTAGATGCAATACATTTTAAATCCTTGATAACGAATGGTGCTGGTTTGAAGACCGTTTCGTATTGATGCCCATCAGTGTGAATTTTATTGGTCATAACCCATTGGTGCAATCCAGGATAATAAATTAAAATGTAGTTTACATTTTCAAAATTACTGGCACAAAACCATTACCTGAAGCAAGGTGTTTTAAACCTCCCCCTTAAATTCCATAAATTATTATTGAACATGCCTATTTGTATGCACTAACTGTAAGTAACACTTGATAAGAGTGTCAAATAAATGAACAAACTGTAAATGTCAATGTTTTAAATGAACATGACAAAAGCACAATATACTTCACTCTTAAAGCCCTCCAAATATTAATTTGTGATGAGAAAGTGTTCATTGGTGTAATACCTTAAACACATTAAATTCTAAGAAGATTATTTTTCTTTTTTTTGGTCGGGGGGTTGGAGAGTATAACCAACTTGCCGCTTGCAATTTAAATTCTGTGAAATTCATTGTTTAATTATTTGTTTTGTTTGTTAGATTCTATTTTGCAGCTGAAAACTCAAATAAATAGATGTTTTGATGCATTTTAACTTTTTGTGTGCCTTTTGGTTTAGAATAATGTCACGGTGAATACATGTTTGACAATGAACAAAGCACAGCAGTTTTATAGTAAAAATAAATAAAACACTACGCATATAGTACCCATAGATGTACAGAGGGCCTATGAGGCTTATTCACCACCTTTTTTCAATGTGTTGTGTTACAACCTAAAATTTTGATGCATTAAGTTAGGAACACTTTTAATGTAAAAAAAAGAAGAAGAAATTGAGGATGAAAATAAGTAATTTAATCAATTGCCTTCAGAATTAACACAATAAATGAAATTATCCATCTGTGTGCAAGAAAAGTGGTTCATGTGATTTCATATTAAATACACCTGTCTTTGTAAGGCCCCACAACTGGGTAGCACAATCAAAGCAATGGTGCAAATATAATGGAGCTTACATATCCTTTCACTGGATATAGAATGGCTTTATAATGGTTTTATACTCCTCCCCTGATCCCTGGTCTTTCCACAACTTTATGCTGTTGTTTTAGAGCAGGCCTTCCTCCCAAACTGAGCTGACAGGTAAGAGGCACTTTGGTCAGAGAAGCTTCCCGAGATGCCAATTTGAAAGTCTGGAAGACCTACAGCGTTCCATGGAGAAAGGAGAACATGTGTCAACTAAACCTGCAGTTCTCCACAGATCTGGTACATATTGGCAAGAAAGCTTCAGTTTTCACCTCTCAGCAGGACAATGAGAAAAATACTGGGGAAAAAAAAGACTGGACATGAATATTGCTGTCCAACAATGTTCCCTATTCATATTGAACAGTTTTGCCAAAGAATGGGGGAATATTGCACAATTCAGATGTGCAAACCTGGTTTAACGTTAATATTTTTTATTGACCATCTGCCAATTGGATGATTTCATTTTGATTTAATTTTAAATCAAATGTTATTTATGATTGTAAACTAAAAAGAAGTGACTAGTTTTACAAATTATGTTCCAGACAACTGCAATCCATACTAGCAAAAATGTGTTCTAAATACTTTTTAGATTTATATTTTCACAGTATTTAAGGTAATCATTTGTCACTGAATGTAAATAACTAGCGGGTTAAAAATTATTGTATTATTGTAATTATTGTAATTAACCTGTACTTATTCACTCATATTAAATACAATCTTGCTGACTACAGAAAGAGAGTATTTATCACTTGCCTTGAGGTTTCAAGTAAGAAGGAATTGAATGAACCAACTCGCAGCGAACACAAAATGAGATCTCTTACTGTTATTGCCTATGAACGAGCAATTGACCATTTCACTGCAGACACAGGGGGAGCGAGAAAGCTCGGGGGCAACCACCTCCAACCCAACTATTTCCCAGGGCTCACGTTTCACACACTGCAAGCCACACGAACTGTACATAAAGACTTTGCCATAACACTGCTTGACAACTTTCATCGGTTCAAAGACCACTTGATTAACTCTTTTTTTCCGGACATTTATGAAATATCTACATTAAATAAAATGTATGCTGCAGAATCAGTTCTAATTGAACAATAAACAGTGATGTAAATCCCTCAAAATGGATTTGCATAATGTTTATTGAATAGATTATACAGGTACAGGTCCGACTTTCCCATGGACCTTTTATATCGACAATAGTCTTATTAAAATACTATTACTGACAACACACACAGTATTTTGAATATATATTATTGGGGGAAAAAACTCACAATGCTTACTTTAAAAGTCAGCATTAAGTGGATAAACGATGTTTATCCCAATTTTGCCACTAGAGGGTGTAACTAACCTACAATCTTTCCTTGCCAAAATAAAAACAAGGACTATTTCTGAGCTATTCTTCTAAACAGGTCGCAAAGTGAATAAAGAAAAAACAGACCTGGACCGATTTTCCGCTGAAATCAGCGGCATAAGAATTGCACAACAAAACAAAGCATTCCACCTCCAACATTTTTTATTAAGATATACCTTATATTAAAAAGCAGTTTAAATAAAAAAAAACTAAAAACAAAAAACGTCTTACAGGAGGGTCCCATTGTTCAAAGGAAATTTTATCACACAATAAAAGGAGGCTATAAACAAAAGCCTTTATTCTAGAGAGCCATTGCCGCCTGGTCATGCTACTGGAAGGAATATTGCATGATTTGGTTTTGACATTTCACTCAATGAATATGTGTGCATCTGTTTACACACTTCACAAGGAACTGGCCTGCATGTGTATACAGAAGATTATATTCATACGCATGGCCACACAAGGACAAACTATTTTGCATTTTTTGGTGCATAGAAGTTTAAACAGAAAACCGCACTGTTCCAATCAAACAGACATGGCTTTAGGGTAACCCTTGAAAACTCAAGTCACATAAGCGGACCTCTGAAGTAACAAAGTGCTGCCCTTGAAATATTATATTCTGCTATTTTATACATTTTTATTCAGCTCAAAAGATTTATTTTATTGCCCGTTTAGTCTTATTTTAAATACTCACATATCAGTTCATTTTATTTTTTTAAATCCAGTTTAAAAAAAAAACTTAAATACAGAGTAGGAACATATTTTTCCCATCTTTTTTTTCTCTCTCTCTAGGAGATAAAAACAAGCCAACCTTTAAAGATAACGTGGAATGTCTATAAATGCACAGGAATTTTGGGTATCCTGGCTGGCATAAACATGCTTCCAAAACCTTCCCACAATTTGTAACACTGCGCACAATAAGAAGAAAATGGTATGCGTTTCTGTTTCTTCCCTTTTGTGTTAAAGGTAGGAAGGTAACTCTGTAGAATGGATGAATGCTGGTGGCGGGAGGATGTTCACATGGGTAACCGCCACGCTCTGATTTCAGTATCATGTTTGGGAAGGGGTGGGGACAGACCCCAGAAACTGGACAGCTTCAACACACCAATGTGCTCACCCTCATTTCTGCTGGGAAATACACTTTTTGGCAGCCAGCAGAGAGTCTCTGTGAGTCATTCCATTTTACAGTCCACTCTGCTCTTCACAGTGAATTTCCTTTTTTGGTGATTCGTTTCCAGACAGATATAACCGGTTAATCTTTGCAGTTTTGCAGCAGAAGAAAAGTAATGTTTTGTCATGTTTAATGTACGTTTTAGTTATAAGAGAGTGAGACAAATTGGAGAGTGAGTGGAGGCGTCATTTTGATAAGCAGGGCCAGTCCCAGCTCCATAAGGAGAGTCGATTCCAGCAGGTGCTGGCTGAAAGGGCCTCTGGGGGTGATGAGGAGGCAGGGTTAGGGGGCACGGCCATCCCACCACCTTAGAAGTTGAGCTTGGTGATTTGCCGCTCTCTACTGCCCGTCTCCGTTGTCTGGCTGTTGATGCGTTTTCGGTTGCGCTTCATCTTGGACAAGTCCTTGTCGAAGACCTCGCCAGAGCGCAGCGCCGACACCAGGTCGTCGAATTCGCCACCGTCTTCCTCGCCACTTTCCTTGACCTTGCGCGCTTTGCGTTCCCTCTCCCTCTGCTCCTTCATCTGGGGAAGACAGTCAGCCAGACATCAGATACCCGACTGCCTTAGGTTACACAACCCAAGCCCATAGCTATATGTGAAAGAAGACTATAGTGCACCGAGATAATGAACAGAATGCCTTTTATCAAGTAAAATTGTAGACTGAAACCATTGGCAGATGACCTTAGCTTTTTTAGACTGTCAGACCAGGGGTAGCTGTGTGAAACAGCAGGAACCGCACTGTTCCGGTGCGGGACTCACCTGGGCCTCCATGCGTGCCCGTCGCTCCTCTTCCTCCTTGCGACGCCGCAGGTTCTCATTCTCCTGTCGGGCCTCGGCAAAGGACTGTAGGAACTGGTCAAAGATCCCGAAAAACTCATCTGGCTGCATTCGGGCAGCGTCCTCTCCAAAGCGCTCGACTGCCTTCCCAAACTGCAAGAAGAGAGGCCACTTACAACCAGCGCACAGTCCAAACAGGAAAAGCTAGCCTCCTCAAGCCTTTTTTTTTCTCATTCTGACAGAAGGCCTGAAGGGAAGACTGCAGGGACCGTTAACAGCGCTGCCCTGCCCCTTAATGTACATTGTACAGGAACAGGCCATGGAACCAGAGAACACCAAGCCAACCTCCAGACAGGACTGCTCCCCACCTCCTAGTTAATCAGCGATGGTTTCGCCTTTCCCCTCCATTATACGATGTAACCTCACACACACTGACATAGACACAGACACCTTTCCCCCACTGCTGTCTCACCACATGGCATCAGGAATCAAGAACCAGGGGATAAAAAAAATCTTTGAAACAGACACCCTAGCCTCACCTCGCCTCAGTTTAACCAGACTGTATGTTTCCAACAAGTCCAGCATCCACCACACAGGCAGACAAAAATGATTGGCTCAGGAGTGAGTCAGGGTCCTATCCAGCTCCACTGGAAAGGTGAGTTCAAAGCTAAGGTGGGCTCACTTTTGGCTGGTGTTTTTGATGGCAACCGGCAACCAGGGACAGAGCTGAATCACTTCAAAGCTCCTGTTAATCCTTCCCTACCCCCAGGGGTCAGAGCCATCTTATGAACCCGCTAAAGGGTTCAAGGTAGGTTTAAGGTAGAACTATGGTTTGTCTACTTTTCTAAACAATGCATCCACAAATTAATGGCCTTCCAGTCTCTCTTGTTCGGCTTTATCTATGACCGAGCATGGACTATTAACCAGACCAAAAAGACAACATGTATATGATAAGTTTCACAGAGCCCCAACGACAGGTCATACACGGGTTGTTCACAGCAGGGCCTTGGGAGGGAACCGCTGCTCAGAGTAGACCTTCATGTGCATTTATCAATACCATATAGGGCTGTGGATCAGAATGAAAATTGCCAGAAGCATGGAGAGAGGGGGTCAGGGGCTTGTGAAACACAGTCTAGTCAGAGGGGTGATGGGTGAGGCTCAAGTGATCCCCAGTCTGACCTATGTTGTGGGTGCTTCTCCGTGTTAGGGGAGGCCTTGACCGGGACTTGCCGCTCTTTCTCTTTGGCCCAGCCGCTGACTGGCAGATGTAAGGCTGCACAGGACACCAGACATGTAGTGTCTAGGAAATTATTGTGTGTGTGCGTGCGTGCGTGCGTGCATGTGGAGATCTCCAACCACTCTTCACTCACCAGCTCTTTGGACTCTTGGAGGGAGTCCTCCACGTCTGAGAAGCTGAAGCTGGCCACAGTGATGAATTGACTCACCACGCACACAAACTTGTCCCCAGATTCCTGGGGGCGGTTCTTTTGGAAGTCCAACTCCTAGAAGAGGTGAGCCAGTGGGAAACGGACATCAACTCTCCTGTCATCACAGCACAGATCACAGCCCAGGTTCCGATTCTCATGCTAACAAGGAGCAAGCACTACACCTGGTGCCAAGATAGGACTTAGGTGACAACAACTGGGAGAGACACACGTCACTCACATTCTCTACGTTCTTCAGCCCACTCCTAAGGTTGCCGATGTCCTTCTCCAGCTCTGTCATGCTGCAGTAGAGAGAGAATTCAGGGTTCTGATTACAGTCAGGGCGAGTCAGAGGAACACCAGTCAAGAAGTCAAAGAAACCCTTTGTCACAATACTTCACTCCCCTTCTGATTTTATCCTCCTCATGGGTGCGGTCACACTATTGTCACACAAACCATTGTTGAGCAGAAGCAGGAAATGCTACATCCTCAAGGCCCATTCTTCACCCACAGAAAACAATCTCAAACTATCTTGAAGATGAGAGGGCTCATCACAACTGCTACTCTGAGCTTCATAGGAAATACTGCTCCACTAAACAGTGAACTTAAACCCATTAATACAACAGACCAGAAACTGAAAATACACATTGGCTAACCTATGCTTTTTGACATTGTTTTGCAATGTGGCTAAAAGTCAGTACTTCAAAAAACAGAAAGAAGGAAATTACTCAAGAGCTGTGCTATTCATAGGCCTTAAAAATGCTATTCATAGGCCCCCAACCTGATGTTTTCTCTCTTCTATTGGCAGCCACAGCCAAGGCATTGTTCCCAACACTCTCAACTTGCACAAACACCTGTAACATATGGCTCATGGGTGACACAGGCATGAAAGTGACAGACCTGAGTTTTGAAACACATACCTACGAGGTTGATCTGAAAAATGTTTTCTTTTTTTTTTAAAACAGGGACTGTTGTTTATCGGACATAGCTTCATAGCTTACAAAACTACAATACTAGCCAGAAGGTCCAGTACACTTTTTTTTTCCCCTGAATCGACAATGCTATACATCATAAGTTTCTGTAAATACTTGAAACATTCAGGAATGACTATGCTACCTATATTGATTGTAATCATGGACACTCACCTGTTAATCAGGCAATTCACTGTTCAGTACACATATCATAAAAGGATGTGTTAAGTGTTGATAAACATGTTTAATACAGTTAAAAGCATAGATAATAATGAAAATCTGGTTTAAAGCTGATACGCCTAGGCCCACCTCTCCCCTCAAAGAGTAAAGAGGGACTAGAGAGATCTCAGAGCCACATCACTGGAGAGGGACCCTGTCTATGGATTCAGGGAGAGGGACAGGCCCATACTGCTTTGGCCACAGATACTTTAATACAGCATCCCTCCACTATCCGGCTCCCCGGCTGGGTGTTTTGGTACAGCGAGTCCACCGAAACATCAAATTGTTCATTTTCAAACAATTATTTATCCCATCATATTTGTGTCAAGGGGCAATTGTTAGGAAGGAAGTCCACAGAGAGGAAAAACGCCACACAGGAGAAAACGGCAGAATCTCAACTCAGTCCTACACAAGAACACTTCTTGGCGAATGCTCACTTGACTTTGGCAGCCTCAGAAACGTTCTGCAGATCCTCCTGGAACAGCACAACTTTGGGGTACTTCTTCTCTAGGATGGTGATTAGGTAGTGCAGGAGAGTGATGTTCCTATGAAGGCAGAAACAAGTCACCAAACTCTGTCACATTACATGACTTCAGCTGCCACGCAGAAGTTACACCAGGCCATCTTACTTGTCGATACTGGACTTGGTGTCAGCGATCTTGTTGAGCGAGGACACCTTGAAGCCATAGGCGTTGCCTCTCTGCCCCTTGTTCATATAGTTCCCCAAGGCCAGCACCACCTCCAGCAGCTGCTTCAGGCTTCGGCTTTGTAGGACCTCCTTGGAGGCCTTGATCAAGGCTGGGCAGAAGAAACAGGATATATGAGAGCGCAATGGACTCCCTACCATCAGTACCAATCTAG
The DNA here is from genome assembly GCA_025775065.1 of Hiodon alosoides. NCBI lineage: Eukaryota > Metazoa > Chordata > Actinopteri > Hiodontiformes > Hiodontidae > Hiodon > Hiodon alosoides. Next base: position 2,831,446 of record JAOYSI010000013.1, on the reverse strand, counting down.
TCCAGCACCAACAGGAGCACCGCCTGGGGTATACTGTCAGGGGGTTTGCAAGACACTCATTGAACTTCTCACGCCTTGTCTGAAGTGTTCTTCGGATTTTCACATCAGTTACTAATTAATTGATCAAATTTTACTACACCTGTGTGGTGCATGTCTATGATATGTGAAAATGCCAGGGATATCTAGGGCATTCATATACCTGACAGACAAGCTACAATAAGAGGGGTATCACTAGGTTTACCACACGGGCCTCCTACAGTAAAAGGGATGTCACTGCGTTTACCTCATGGAAATGGTATAGTCCTTAAAAGTAAGTATATATAATCCCAGTATTGCTGAAAGAACTATGTTTATATAATAGCTATTTAAAAAGTGTAAACGAAAATGTGTACCTTCAACTTTGGGCTTGATTTCAGCAATTCTCTCAGCAAACTTTTTCTTGAAGTACAGGGACTGCAGCCTCTGCTGGTAATGACTGATTCTGTCAGATGGAGAAAACACCTTTGATGTTAAAGGATCTAAACACAGCTCTCAGAAAGTAAGCAGGCATGCAATGCAGGGATCTAGAAATGTTTTACAAGGTGATTTCAGACATCCACAGAATCTCTTTAATTTGAGAAATGTTAAGTCCCTCCTTGAAGATCAATCATAATAAATACGATGCATATTGCCAACAACTTTACTGTTAAAACCAAATATCAACTAAAATGGAAGTTCCATTCCCAAAGCCCAAAAAGCAAACTGGGTCAGATGGACAGCAGTCAGATTAACCTTAACCTCAGAAGAGCCTGGCGGTGGCTATGCCTGATCCTCAACCCCAATCAAAACCCCTTCAATACGACTGGTGCCTGGGGTTGGGGATATTTCCCAGAACGGAGACCATGAGAGCGACTGAGCAGAGACACCGGGGCTCTTCATCCACAGAGCACATTGGCTTACCCTTGACACCAGGGACTATAGGCTACAGTCCGTTTTGTTGTTCTTTCTCTGTGCCTACCTGCTCATCTCATATAAGAATCGGTCCGCCTTGGCCATGCGGTCCAGCTCGTGCTTGTGCTCCTCCAGAAGGTCTACATCGCTCTTCTCAGGGACGAACTTCAACAGCTGAGGAGAAGTTTTTTTTAAAGAACACACCAAGTGGTCTCTATGATAAATCAGAACAGACTGGCATAATTTATGTGATTTATATAGGTTTTCTCTGCAGAAATTTCTCCTCTGCCTTCAGATTATCATTGAAGCGGAAATAATCACTATGTATATTAAGGGCCATAAAAGCGTTTTTGAATTAATTAAAACTTCCGTCGAAACTTGTGGTTGTCAAGGAACTCTCTGGTATTCTGGGTGTTAGCTGCTTAGTAAGTTATTTAATACTGTGACGGCTACAACATGTATCCATACAATCAGTAGGGAGTCCTTGCGAAACCTGCGTACTTCTCATAATTATGGCATTACTTTAAATTACCAGGATCTGGTTTGCCTGTGGGGCCACTTCTTGTTCTACCTGAGGCACTTAGCTTAATAGCTTAATAGCTTAATACCAGACCACTCCACATTGAACCTTATGCAGAGGTTCACTACAGGTGTGATGTAACAACACCCACCTGTTCCAGCATGTCTTTCGGAAGATCCTCCTGCTCATCCATGGTCATGATAGCCCTCTTGATCTCCTCATTGGACAGCTTCAGCCTGCAAATGCCAATATGTGATCACATGTTCTGTTATGGTAAATTTTCATTGTCCAGGGGAAGGTAGAGAACCATGTAAACCCCTGACTGCAGTGATAAGGCACTTCTGATTAATCAAAAAGGTTTCAGGGAAGTTGTGCTGGAAGAAAACCCCATGGCACTCTAATTTTGATGAAAACAAAGTGTTCCAGGGCTTTGATTTGGCGCTTGACAGCCTGAAAGCCCTTGGTTTGGTCTGCGAGGGGTCACAGTTCCTCAGTAGGTCTTCTAAAATTCTGGTCCTAAACAGAACATCAACATATACACTGCCAAAAGCTATCCTGCTGGCAATTTGCATCTATGGCCTTTTCTGCTTCTCAAGATGTCCCCCACCCACTTTGAAACCCACCATGGAGTACCTATAAAGCAAGAATAACAGACGTTATAAAGAGAATTCCTGTCTGAAATAACTTTTACTTGCATTTAAGTTACATGAACAAAGATCTCTGCATTTTCTATCCTGGAACTCTGTGATCATATCCCCAAGACTTCTTTATATGAAACTTTAAAAAAACAAACAACCTCAAACTGCCCTTTTACCTGCCTTATCTCCAAGTGCAGTGAGTTCAGGGACAGCCTATATAGCTGATGGTGATGTTAGTAATTCTGGGCTAATATAAGCAGAACATCTGTCGCATCTGTCGTACTCGCTCGCTTGCCACACGCACGCACGCATCCAGACACCCAGATCCCAAAAAATAGGCATCAAAAAGTCAAAAAGTGGAGATGAGAAAAATTTGATCACATGATACATGCAAGCTGCACAGTCAGCTGACCGCCACTTCCTGTGACTCCCCAAGGCTCCCAGCAAGCCCATATCTTCTGCTCTGAGAAAACACTCCTCAACTTTTGCCAGCTAGAGTAACACTTAGTCTGATTGCTTGCCATCCCTTGACTGTAGAAAGGAAGTCAAATTGGAAGTACAATTGATTTCAAATTTCCCTGAATAGGGAAAATTATAGCCTATTCAGAAATTTTTATATTTAAAAATAATCATACAGTTTATAACCCCAATTCTGTGGGGAATGTGGGGAGGGGGGATTTGGGACTTACCGAGACAGAAGGATATTGCAGTTTTGGGCCCTGCGACCGTCGATGACAGACAGCTCCTTTACTTTTTTTGAGGTCAGGGAGTCATCCTCTGTCTCCTTCTGCAGAGAGAGAGAGAAAGAAGACATTACAAACCACATCAAACAGCAGACTTGATAAGTCCAGTGGGCGCTGTGTTCAAAGAGCATGCTAAATAAAGTGCCTCACAAATCAACAGCCGTCGCTCTGCAACTCTACAGCCTTTCAATATCCTGCAGAGATTTTTCAGAATCAAATTTATTTAAATTGGACTTTTGTGGAGTTTAATCGGTCAACTGTGTTGCAAAGTTGATTGGAGGGGTAACTAAAACGCCAGCAGTCAGGGAGAAAGGGAATGTTCCAGCAACAGCAGTCAAGAAACTTCTATCCTGGGCCAACCTGTTTGTGTCTGTGTGTATTGTATGCATGCATGTATATGTATGCATGTTAGCATACATAGCAACACATTGACGATACAGACATGGATGAAAGACTATGGAACATAGTAGACACACAGGGACGAGCACAAAAGATACCACACTAAGTATATACCAGTTTATTATGAAAAGAAAAAACCAATAAACACGGATCGACATGCTCTGAGAGATAGTGTGTTTGTTTTGGGAGGTGGGGTTGTCAGACCTGCCTTCCATCTAGAGAAGGGTTTCAGAAATCTGGCACTTTTTATTGCATCAAGACTCCCGCCGTTTGTAAAATTAAAAAAACGTGACAACATGCCATGAAACCCGATTGGATAATTACACACAAAACCAACTTTAAATAGTTAAATAGTATAGACTAATAAACTAAAATCGTTCCTTTATCAGCATGTTTTTTAAACTGCGGAGACCTGGACATTTTTCAGTCAGTCAGACTGCAGCAACTGTGAAAAAAAGGCTAAAAAGACACCTGCACCATAGAGAAGGCCATACGACTACATCTCCCTGTTGTTAGGCATATCCAACAGACATCAACAGGAAAAGGCCAGCTAAAGACTTACACGGACAAAGACGCCACATTGATTAAAGTAGTGATCACTCACCTGTTTGTTGTTATTGGTCAAAAAGAAGTCCTAAAATGCAGGCAAGAAGCGGGGAAAATGCAGCCATCATTAGACAAAAGTGCAGTTTGGTGAATCAAAGCAAAAATAAAAGCCACTACAGCAAATCAATGATCATTCATGATTGTCAGAAAAGCCCTGATGGGTAAGCAAAGGCTCATGGGAGATGATGCCGGCAGTTTCCGAGAACTCTGGAACAGTGCTGATCAAAGGATCCCAAGATTTTATTCATGAGAAAAACAAAAAAGGAAGCAATTGAAACCATTCCAGACCAGTGCTACAAGAACTTGGTTCTTTTGAGGTTTATTTCATAAGAACATTAAAGGTTAAATTTGAAATTATAATTATTCATTTTGTCTTTTTCTTTTTTACTGCAAAGGTCAGTATATCTCAGTTTCTCAGGATCTGCCCATGTACAATTAGCATTTTGGAGGTAATGAACTAGATTTTACCACCTCTAATAATTCAATTTTGAATTTCGCATTACGTAAACATCAAAATGAGTTTAGTAGGGGCATATTCAAGAAGAAACTGTGATATAGTAAAGTCATAATAATTAAAGATCTCAAATGTGCCCCTCGACAAAATAGAGAGGCGTATACTAGAAGAATGGAATTAAACAAAAATGGTTTCAAAATCCAGTTTCTATCCCTGTTGAAAGGACAACTTGTCTGAGAATTTCTGTTTTAGTAAGATGGCACAGTTGTACATCTCTTGTTTAGTGCTACTTTTGGCGAACCTTAAAAGAGCTGAAACTCACTTAAATAACTCACGACAAAAAGCTAATATATTTTGCTATTTCTTTTATGTGTGCAATGTCTCAGACATGCATTAGTGTATTAGTAATGACACAAGCAAATCCAGTATTCTCAGCATGAGCATCTGGTCCATGGATAGTGAGTCCTGGCAAAGAGATAGAAAAGAATGACCCACTGAATTGGGTCCTCGGGGTGGGACAAGACTTTACCTGCTGTCTCTGGTAAGCAGAAAAGGTCTTTTCAATGTCTTCCAGATCCAGGACTTTGAAAACCTTCACGTCGTCCACCTCTTTCCACACTGTGCCTTCCAGTTTGTTCTGTGGGAGGAGCATTTATATTTCCTTAATTAATCAGACCTTCTCTCCTAGAGTCACTCATAGGGCTGTCATCTCACTTTGCTGTTGGCGTGCAGAATGGACAATAGCATAAGCATTCACACACTGCTATAAAACGGGCAGAACTGCAGTTGTAAATTACAACTACCAGGTCTATGATGGCTGAGATGGTCACCTAATGCAGCTTCTGGCTCTGCTGGTTTTTTTTAAAACTTTCCACATTTTGTTACAAGTTGGAATTAAATTGGATTTTATTGGGATTTTTTCCATTTGTTTTACACAAAATACCTAACACTTTGAAGGTACAAAATATTTTTTATTGTGACAGAAAAGTAAAAAAAAAAAAAAAAAAAACTGTATTCACCCCCGAATACCCCCACTACTTGGTATAACCACCTTTGGCTGCAATTACAGCTGAGAGTGTTTTGGGGTAAGTCTCTACCAGCTATCTGGACCCTGCAATTTTTTACCATTCTTAAAAAGCTGTAACACTACAAAATGTGGAAACGTCCAAGGGGGTGAATACTTATGCAAGGCACTGTATATCAGGGCGGTCAACTGACTTTCGGGGCAAGTGGCAAAGGTCATTTTCCATCCAGCACAGGCTCACCTCAGCAAGCTTGACCCAGTTGAAGGACTTGAGAGGGTTGGACGGTTGGGGGATGTTCTTCTTCTTGAGGTTAGGACCCATTGGTGCACCAGGAATGAGGGGGAGGCCACCGAGAGGCGGGGGTCCTGGAGGAGGTGGAGGACCTCCCGGAGGTGGGGGTGGAGGCGGAGGAGCCCCCCCAGGGAATGGAAGAGGGGGAGGTGGTGGCGGAAAACCACTTGGTGCTGGGGGAGGCAGCGGGCCACCAGGGGCACCAGGCACAAGGGGTGGACCACCAGGACTGCCTAGATTTGGTCGCTGAAACAAACAGACAGTGATTTAAGTTATAGGTCAAATGATAAAGGTCAATAACTTGGTCCATTGAAACCCAAGGGAATGAACAATTTTGATGGAATGGGACAACGAAGAACAGGACCTACAGTGCTGAGGTCATGAAGTTGAGCAGAGAGGTCAGCCACTTGTTGCTTGACCACCCTATTCTCGCTGGTCTCCTTCTCCAGCTTCTCCTTCATCTTGTTGAGCGTCTGCATCATGTCTTCCTTCTCCTGTGCCTTAGCATCACACTCCCGCTCTTTCTTCTCCAGCTTCAGCTGTAGCTCCTGGTGCTCTGTAGAGATCGGAGAACCAGGTTAACCCGGCTACACCCCCCCCCCCCCCTCCAAAATATTATCTTCCTGGACTTCTGTTGGGAGAGGAGCTCAAGAAGCAGAGGAGAAACCCTAAATGTCCCGACAAACAAATTGTTCATCAACCAACCTTTTCTCATTTTCTCTGCCTGCTCTTTCCACTGCTTGACTTCGTTTTCATTCACCAACCTGGGCAAGAACAGGTAAGGGGAAAGCTCATAAGCAGCGTGAAGGTTTTTTTAGCTGCCGATTCTGTAATCAGAACTTTAAGGGACAGTCTCTCACAACCAATAGTGAGGAAAGTTTAGTGTACTCCCTGGAAAAAGAACCTGTGCTACCTGAAACTGTAGTTGCTATATGCAGACATATACGCGGTTGAGGGGAAAGAGCAAGTGGTTAGAGTTTCTTAATTTTACTGGAAATAATTCATAATTGCACTGTGCATGAGATCAGCAAGGTCGATCAGACACCAGAATTTTTTACATAACGTCGACTCTAACACTGTGTAAAAAAAGTGAATATATTTTTTTTTGTAAAGTCTACTTGTAGTAACAAAGGACGCATGGTGGTAAAGTTGACTCTCCATATGTTGTTTAAAAGCATCACACAACATTCCATGGTATTATGTCTCTAGGACATCCCATTCAACTATGTGTCTCGTACAAAACTTATGCCAGTGAAAAGCAAAATAAG
>JAOYSI010000013.1:2799806-2824472 GCA_025775065.1 Hiodon alosoides | reverse complement strand
ATGGTATTATGTCTCTAGGACATCCCATTCAACTATGTGTCTCGTACAAAACTTATGCCAGTGAAAAGCAAAATAAGCATTATTTAGTGGATATGTGCATTTTTAGGGTAGGAAGGTCTAACAATAACAGATAAATGTAAGGGCTAGAAAACATCAAGAGCAAATGACCGCTGGCAGGTGCCTGTTAGTCATCAGAACTTTCTTTTACAGTCTGGGCTGTGGGCCTGTATCCCACTAAGAGATAAACTGGTCCCTGAACTCACATTCGGACCACGTTCTTCACGTTGAAGTTCTCTAGCGGCGTGACGTCGGGGTCGTGACCCTTGTCGGTCTGCAGGACCATCTGCTGCACAATGCGGTCCAGGAGCAGCCAGTGCTGAGCTGTATTCCCACTCCGTTTGTCTAGGGAGAACAAGTGCATATCAGCTCAGGGTAAAGGAAACCAGGCTTGTGAGTGGGAAGATGACGTCGCTCAATGTTTACATTAGAGGGGTGGTAATCCACCTCTATGGAGTCTACTGGGCTGTTTTTGGAACTGGGTCTTCAAAGTCTAGGTGATCCTTATTACTAAGGTCTTGTTCTTCATAGAGAGTGACAGCCCATTGCTTATGGAAAGGCCAAATTTGCAAAGGGATAGTGTTTTGTTCAGGTCGATCTGCAGTGTCAATGCAAACTGGAAGACAATGATACTACATGCAGCACTCACAAGGCATGAGGAGGCAATGCTGTAGGATGGAGATAAAGTGCGGATAAGCATCAGTGTGGTTCATCTTCTTCCGAATTATTTCAAATATCTGGGTAGCACTCTTAGTGTCCACATGTATCTGCACAAGACAGACAAGGACAGGGACATCAGAACAACTTAATTAAGGAAAAATTCAGCAGAATGGGCAGTGAAACACCAGGAAGGATACTTACAATGTCAAACCGCTTTGACAAGCTCAACTCGTCGTCGTTTCTCAGCATCTCAAAATAATCCAAATGCCTGCAGCACAACACAGAGTGTTGGGGGGTGTGTCAGGTCAGAGCAAACGACAAAGAGCTGATGCAAGATAAGACAAGCAGCAAAAGGTTGCCAAACTCACCGATCTAACGTGGAGTTCTCGTGCAATCTGAGTTTGTCCATGACCGGTTGGATGCCGAGCATGAGGAATTCGTACCGCAGGTGGAGCCGGAACTCCAGGCTTGCCTAAAACATCGGGGACATTGAGGTTAAATTGGGGCACCGCTGACACCCCAGGGTGCCCATATGGATTGAAAAACGCCACCATGCAGCTTTACCTCCCCGGCTCCTTGACTCAGGACAGCATTGATGAAGGACATTATGGCTGTCTTCAGGTTCACCTCATCCCTGTACCTCCCCGTGTTCCTGTCTAGGTCGTTCAGGAGGGTCTGACAGAAACAACGGCAACAACATAGTTTTGATTATTTGGAAAGTAGCTTATTGAAGAAGACTGCTTATCAACAGTCAGTCAATGTAAATACAGGCTGTGAATCAGACCTTGGCTCATGCAGCACGTGACCTGATAATGCAGGAGAAAGTACACTCACACACCTGGCATACTTATGCACACCCCCAATCTCCCCACCTGGAAGCGAGTCCGCTCGCAGGCGAACTTCTGGTAGTGCAGCATAGCCTCCAAGATCTTCCTGTGGCCACCAGGAACCAGGCAGACGGCACCCATGATCTCCAGCACAGCCACCTTGGTCTTGATGTTCTCAGTGCTGAGGCTCTGGGCAATGACGTTGATGCTCTCAGAGTGGGCAAGAACATGGGCACGGCCCTGCGTGTTGTTCATCAGCGCCTTGATGCAGCCAATCAGCGAGGTGTGGATCTGGGACTCCGTGGTCTCGTAATCCATGCTCTTCAGGAAGTTCAGGATGCATGTCAGGCCATCTAGGTCAATGAACCGGGTCACAAACCTTTGTGATGGGGTAAATTAAAAAATGAATTATAAAATAGATACATAGCTAACCCTGTCAAAACACAGTAGTGCTATATGTATGGAAGACCGACTGGCATAGCCTTATTGCAAACTGATTGAGGTCAGGCAAGATCACATATGTCCCACCTGCTTATCAAATTCCATACTAAATTTTGTCATGGTGTTGGTGTTCATATCATATTCTTTAAATAATGTTTTCAGCAACTGATAAGGAGAAAAATGCACTGAACCAAGTTTATTAGTGGAAGATTTATTGAAGATCTAATATATAAATTAAACTCAAAGCACTGAAAAATCTGAGACTGCTATAAAACAATATAAAATAAACAAGTCCAGAGGAAATAAGTGAGAGACTGATAAATAATCAAATAGAAAATGTCAAAGGTGAAACCGTGCACTACAACTTGAAATAACCACTTTAATCAAAAAAAATAAATGAAAATCAAGTGCTGTTCAGAAGGGGAACTGGCAGATGGTTGTTCGGGGAAGGCCTTAACACAGCGCCTAACACAAGCCTCGGGATTAATCAGACATGAAGTCATTCAAATTACACTAAATTATCTTGGGACTCTCCGAGCATGCTCAAGTAACACGGGCTGATTTGTTCTTTTTCCATAAACTAATCTGCAACGATGTCTCTGGGCTCCTGACTACTTGCAACGCACCTACCTGAATAGCACATACAGGATGTTCAGGAGGCTGCTGGATGCTGATATGTGCTCATCTCTTTGCCAAGAATGGCAAAGAAAGGAATTCTTCCAGCGAGTCAGATTCCTGTTTTAAGTACAGAGCCTTGCCATGGTGTAGATTTCTGCAAACTGACCCAAGCCCGATGGGTCCTAACACTAAATTTTGAGTTTGGGTTGGACCTCATTTTGCATTTATGTCTCCTGCTGGGTTCAACAAAATCAAGGACGACGTTTCTTTCGAACCGAGTGGTCTTTTTCAAGTTAACCTATCATTGCTAGCTAGCTAAACCAGTCTTATTATTAAGTTGTAGCCTGGTAACACATTGTAACATTGATCAAGTCTATTCCTAATGGCATCAGTGAGGCTCATTAAGTCAAACTTAACTCCCGATTTCCTCTGTTGGTAAATTTAATTTCTGAATGTTATTAGCTAACTATCTGTAGCTACCTTACCAGGTAGCAAATTCACTAAGATAGCCAGCAAGCTTATTTTTGGTCTCGTGTGACACCAGGGTCTTCTGTGACATTCTGTCACATTCTGTGAGCTGAATTTATGTGAATATTGCTAGATATCTCTATGCTCTCATGGGAGCTCAGTTGTTTGTTTGCGCTTGTCTGCAGGTCCAAAGTGCACAAGATGATCATGCCTCCCATCACATCAGTACCTCATGGGCTGCGTCCGCAGAGCTGTCTTTAAGCTCTCTATTGTCTTGTTCCTCTCCTCTTCGTCCTCCTTCTCCAGGGCCAGGAGAGTCTTCCTCTGTTGAATCAGACCTTTTTTTGAGGTATTTGTCCTCAACAAAAAAACTTGTATATAGGCTAATAGGGCAACTCCTAATGAACAAATTTATATGGACTGTTTGAGCTCGTCCTCCTCTAATCCCATCTGCTGCAGAGGGGTTAAACAAAACACAAAGTGTTTGTTCACTTTTAGGAGTCTCCTGGTCGTCACATCAAAGCTGAGTCAGGAAGGTATCCCACCCAGATCCCCTTTCACAACAATCTAAAAAGTGATCTGTGCAATTTGGAATATATTATTTACATCTAGTTAATAAAGAGCAAAAACAAGAAAGCAATTTAAGGGCTTAAAATGAATCTGTTTTTAGCAAGCAGGAAGTCTTCTGAAGTAAAATAACTAATTTATTGACCTCATCCCAGTGGAAGACTAAAGGAAACAATATTAAAAATTAAACTAGTCAATAAATAGTCCATTGGTTCATGGACAGATCGTTCCTGAAAATTTCATCAAAATAACTCAGACTTTTATACCTAAATAAACCGTAGCTAAGTAATCAAGCTATTTTCATGTGAAAGTCAATGGTGCTCATTCAGGCATCCCCTTCCTTGAAGGGATCAGACGGTGACCTGGAGGAACTATGCACTGAGGTTAAACACAGGACCACAGGAAGTTGCCATTAGGGTGATGCAGGTGAATGGCACTAAGTCTTTTTCCATCTAAAGGTAATTATTAGTGCTGACCTAGTTCTGCACATGGGCATGTTGGCTTACAAAACTCACTTCCTTTTTAAGACTCTCAGGGCTGATGCCCATTGTCTAACAAGCATGGCACAGAACCTTTATGCTTCCTGCTGTTTCTTAAAAAACCCACAGCTTTATTGAGGTTTTTAATAGCCATGCAGGGTACTAGATTGTAAAACCCCACCAGCAACATTGTCCAAGCCAAGTTTGGCGTTTGGTTGTTAATCACACTAACCTCATAGTCTTAAAATAACGTTAATTATTTTAATTATTTTTTATTTTTTAAATTAAGAAAAACAAAAGCTAATTAGCTTTCAGCAGGGAAAATTTCTATAAATGACAGAGAGCATTACATGGCTAATGCAACACAAGCCCGTAAATCATATCCTTCTCTAATGACACTGCTCCAAAGCCAAGCCAGGTCACTGCGGTCAAACTGTGGTCCCAGTGCAGTCTTATGTTAATTATTTATACTTACGGCAGCCATGGAGTTCAGCTGGTCGATGTAGTATTCTGGCCAGCTGGTTGCCCCTTTGTTCTCCTCTTGTTCCTGAACAAACACACAGATAGCTGGTTAGCCCTTGGCAGACATGTTAAATCACAGTGAAATAACGTAAACCGCATAAGTAATGAGCTTCAGAACATGGTACAGGCCTCTTCTTCCCTCAACCAGCATTGGGAACGTTCTTGTCTCGTGTTGTGAGGAGTAATAGGCCCACCCTAGCACCCTGCACTTCCTTCCTTTCTCCTGACCTGCCGGACGCCCCGAGCTTCCAGCTCCCGACCCAGACTAACGCCCGAAGCTTCCTTCTCCCAACCTAGCTGGATGCTCCCAGCTTCCGTCTCCTGACCCAGGCGGACACCGCCAGTTTCCTTCTCCTGACCCAGATGGACGCCCCCAGCTTCCTTCTCCCAACCCAGCTGGACACCCCAAGGCTCCTTCTCCCGACCCAGCCGGATACCCGGAGCCTCCTTCTTCCAACCCAGCCGGACGCCCTCAGCCTCCTTCTCCCGACCCAGGCGGATGCCTCCAGCTTCTTTTTCTGGCCCAGCCAGACACCCTGAGCTTCCTTCTCCCTGTCCAGCCAGATATCCCAAGCCTCCTTCCCTCAGCCCACCTGGATACCAATATGAGAATCATGTGATCTTGTTGCAACTAGCCAGCGTGAATTTTTCCCATAGCTCAGCCCCCACCCCCACATCCCAATGATAGACAATAAACAGGGCCTCTAAATACTAACATGGTGCAGCCAATGTGCTTCTCATCCAGCCAAAGGCATTTCAGGTGTGAGTCCAAGCCTCAATGTTCTTCCATTTGAGGTTTTGGCCCAGGATGGAGACTTCAGGGGGATGTCAAAAACAGGGTGGGTAGCTCTTTTAAGCAGAAATGAATTCTCCCCAGATGGGAATGGTATAGATTCTATATAGACAAAGATAGGGAAATGATACAACTGTGCATTGTAATGTGCAGCTGCTCTGCTTTAATCCGCTCTTTAATGCAAGTCCAGTCCACTAAGTGGTGGAGGGTCGGATTCAACGAGGTGTTTCTGGGGCCAGAAAATCAGGTCTTGGCAACCAAAGGAAACATGCTTGCTTCACATCCACTTTCTAAGACCTTAACCAGAAGGCCTGTTGTTTCATAGCAGAGTGCAGCAAAGTAGACATTTAACTACAGAGTTAAGAGGAAAAGTTGGGTTTGAACTAATCCCGAGGCTAACAATGTAGCAGTCCCAATCAGGTCCCTTGAGAGCAAGCTAGAGAGTTCAGGTCGGTTTTTTGGACCAAAACCAGTATTAATTAACCATTAATGTTTATAATGATTTAGATTGTAAGAGTGTGACCCCCGATAAGAGAATAAGCATTTTCTCCTCAAACAACAGAATTCCGGTTCAGGTTTTTTAGAAAAAAAAAGGGTCTGTAGGACAGTGTCGGGGGAGGTGAGGGTGTTGTTTCCAGGGTCTGTAGGACAGTGTCGGGGGATGTGAGGGTGTTGTTTCCAGGGTCTGTAGGACAGTGTCGGGGGAAAGTGAGGGTGTTGTGTCCAGGGTCTATAGGACAGTGTCGGGGGAAGTGAGGGTGTGGTTTCCAGGGTCTGTAGGACAGTATCGGGGGAGGTGAGGGTGTTGTTTCCAGGGTCTGTAGGACAGTGTCGGGGGAAGTAAGGGTGTTGTGTCCAGGGTCTATAGGACAGTGTCGGGGGAAGTGAGGGTGTGGTTTCCAGGGTCTGTCGGACAGTGTCAGGGGAAGTGAGGGTGTGTTTCCCCAGTCTGCAGGGCAGAACCTCTCAATGGACGCAGCGCGCAAAGGTTTCTGCTTCCACCGGTTCCTTTCACAGAACCGATGCCTTTCGCATTTATATACAGGACTCCAGAACCATCAGAATCTGCCACAGCTAGTCAGCACATTTAAACACACTTTTGTTATGTACATAGCAGGTGTGCAATGCTCTAGACTCCTGTCTGGTCATGCGGAAAAGGTCGAGACTGGCAGAAAGTGTTCTTCATTGTGCCCTTGTCTGCCATGTCGAATATAGAATCAACATAAACTTAACATGCAATCCATTCAGACAGACTGAAGGCTCCAAGCGTTTTTTTTGTCAAGTCTTTGTGACTAGGGGAGGCCGTGTTTATTTAAGGACGGGGTGCGTTCAGGTCCTCCCCAGAACACAATGCTTGTTGAATGAAGTGGTAGAGGCATCTAGGAAAGTGCTGGGGTAATGGGTGTGTGTGTGTGTGTGTGTGTGTGTGTGTGTGTGTGTGTGTGTGTGTGTGTGTGTGTGTGTGAAACCCATCAGGAATGCTGAGAGCCGTCTCCACCTCCCACCCAATACCAGTACCGAAGTTGCACCTGTGCGGGGAACTTTTCCTGTTTCTTCTGGAAACCTCCACACTTCCCTGCTTTCCTCCCACAGCTCCCTCTTTCCTTTGTGTTTTCCCCAATGTCTCAGCCAGGCCTGGCTGGGTCTGAGCCGGGTGGACAGCTGAGTCTGCAGTATCACTCTGGACTGGACAGACACTTCCTTTTCCTCAGCGACCCACATCATGCCCCTCCTGCCTCCCAGTGACACCCACATTAAAAGGTTTGATCTTCTACTGCCAAGCAGAAAAATGGATTGGGTTGAAATTTATATTGGACCCCAGGCACATACAGGATAAAGCTGAAAAAACATGCTTTGGGTTTATTTAGAGAAGGAAATATGCTTTTTTTTTTTCTCTCACCTTTTTGGTGTGCTAAGAGAAGGAGAGCGAGTAAAACTTAGCTCCCCTTTCCATTTCAAACTCAGTGGCACCGTTCCAAAGTGTCTGGAGTCCCCAGACGACTCACAAATGGTGCCTTAATTGGGTGACAGCAGGTGTGGGCAGGTAAGCAATTCTCTCAGTGGGCCGAGTTGCTTTTATCGGGCTCTCCAAAGTCCCAGGGCCAGGGAGAAAAGGAAATCGCGTGAGTCAGCTCAAAACGGCAGACGCAATGGTTTCCCTACGTCACAGCCTATATAACAAAACACTGTCGCCAGACTGGTGAGGAAAGACTGACAGAGCGCACAAAAGGTTCCCACCCGCTTCAGGCCAGTGACTGACGGGGTTCCATACAGTTCCCACAGTGGAAAGGCAAAGCGTGTTGTTTTTTCTTCCCCTTGCGGTAAGAGCGATCCAGATCATCTGGCTGGACGCCGTGAGGATCCATGTGGGAGGCGAGAGCGTGAGACTGGGGGTTTGCCGGAGACCGTGAGCCTGCCACTGACTTATGCAGCACAGCCAACCCTTAGTGACTGGCAGGCACAAAGTTTACCACTTCGAAGACATCCGTGCATGCTTAGCTGCACGTTTCAAACTGCTCTCCTCCAAACGTTCCCTGAAGGGAGACCGTGGATGTGGGTTGCTTGCTCGGGCGGGGAATGACTTCACCAATCGGGACTGTGTGTGAAATGTGGCATGGAGCTGCCGTCTCCTATTAATCCCCAAAGACTGACTCAGAGAGGAGAGAAAACTCAGTCCCCTGCCTAATGTCCTTTCACTCCTCCAGTCACTTGACCTGTCCGCTAACACAACACTGAACAAAATGGCAAGCTCACACAAGCTTTAATCCCTGGGCCCAGCGCAGTTCCCAACACAAGCAAACTGGTGGATCCCACTGCAGTGCCATGTTTTAAACACATTACTTTGTCTTCAATTTCTAATTTATCTCCCTTCCTCATTTGCAGTGAAACACTATCTCGCCATTAACACTCTCCTCTTTTATAGCAACTAATGAGAAAAACACTGTACTGAACCGCCTCAGTCCAACTTTTAAATCCTAGTTGAGAAATGCCAGTCCTCTTCAATATTTACATGAGGAGCGATCAAATCGTTGGGATAGGTGTCGAAACCAGATCTCCTACTTATATTCCCCTTTCAGGAGGGTGGTCTATACTTTGTGTTCTGCCTGTGTGTATGCCGGCCTGTGTGCGCTTAAGAGATAAGAGCACAGAAGCCTGTTAATGGTGTGAACTTTGAGGACTCTTTCATCCCAGTTCATTATTAAAAACACCCTGTTTGAAGGATATCGTCCAAAAGGAGCATTTCCCAGCCTGCCACTGAAAGCGAAGGTCATTGTTCTTCACCATGACAGCATCAGCCAGACTGATTTCCAAAGGTAGACAAAACATAAAAGTCATTCAGAGGTCTCGCCAAAGGTGAGGATTTCTACGTCTGCATCTTCTCTCAAACTCGACAGAGACACTTGTTATCAACCCTCAATCACCGAGGGGCAGAAACACAGGTGGCAAAGGGTTGTTTTCCCAAAGTGTCTGCAAGTCTGAGCAGCGTGACAGCAGTGAGGGGGAAAAGGAAATGCTTTTGAAGGGCTGTGACATTAGTCACTAAGAAACTTCACAGGAGGTGAGAGAGCAATGCTTCTAAGAAGCCTTTTTTCGATCAGAGACGACAAAACAAACCAGAGAGCTTCCCCTTCAAATCAAGCTACAGATCGAACCCTAGAAAATACAAACCAGCCAAAATCATTAATGTTGCTACAGATTCCAGAAATGCCTCACACCAAACGCGCACATTGACAGAAAGAAGACAATGACAGTGTCCATTCACAGTTCCCGAAACACACTTGTTCCTGACCCAGAATGCTAGCTGAAGGCAGTAAGGACCCATCCTCATGCGAAAGGGATACCTAGTTAAGAGCCGAGGCAGCATACGGGAAGCCATCACTCACTGATGGACTGGCCCCGGGCGCCCCAGCTGGGGTCCACAATTGAATGGTAGAGCTTATTGGGGTGGGCTGAAGGAACTCTGGTGCTGGGGATGAATATCAACTTACAAACAGACTTTTGTAAAAAGAAAATATGTAAAAAGTAATCTAAACATAAGACATAACACAATCATTCACAGAATAAAAAGGTTCTTGTTTGGACGATATGAACAAGGCTCATTAATATTGCAGGCTGTTCCGTACAGCAAGGGATTTACACCCCACCACTCTGAGAGATGACATGTTTTCC
Organism: Hiodon alosoides; assembly: GCA_025775065.1. NCBI lineage: Eukaryota > Metazoa > Chordata > Actinopteri > Hiodontiformes > Hiodontidae > Hiodon > Hiodon alosoides. Next base: position 2,814,870 of record JAOYSI010000013.1, on the reverse strand, counting down.
AGGAAACTGATCTATTAAAGAAAACAACTCCCCTAAAACAAGGTAGAGAGAGTCCCCATTTGAAGGAAACACAAAGGGCTGGCTTTGATGTGGGGGTGGGAGGGCACGGAGGGTGCTTGGTCTGGCACCAGTGATAAAAGAGGTAATTCACCAGGGAACACTTGCTCTGTTCTTGCTCTGGCACGCTCAGCCCAAACAGCTAAACCAGCTCATTTGTTTCTACTGCTGAGAAAATATAACCATATTTTACAGTCATTCATGCTTTATTTACATAGTGTGTGCACACATGCATTCACACCCAGGCACACACACATTTGCATAGTACGCACACACTCACGCATATCCACACACAAATACACACACGCACACCCATGCACTCACACGGATGTACACATCACTGCTGCACCCACCATGCCCCCGAAACAAATCTGATTCTCCCGATTGAAAGAACTCGGCTTTCAAATAAAAATGATATTTTATTCCCCCGTCATTTACAGTTTACCATGTACCTTTACGTGCACTAAATTTTTTCTAGCTACAGCAGAATTGTGCAAAACCGTGAAGCATATTTGCCATTTTGCTACCCATTCCCCCCATTCCAGTATTCTGGTAACACTTGAACGTGAACCTTACCACAAGAGCTTTGTAAGTCAAGGGCTAATCTGAGCACTAACCAGCCTTTCAGAATTTGCTAAAGTTTTGACGTTTTTTCTACACATTTTTGGCACAAGTGACTCACAACGCAAAGTCACCCTGACAACAAGGTGAGATAGATTCAGCAAACTGCTTAATCAAACCACATTAATTTAAACTATTTTTAAACACAGTGGGCCCTACAGGTCAGATAAAAACCAGATAAAAGACGTTCTGCTCAGTACACACAGAGTTTTGGGTTGTTTTTTGGCTCCCAAGTTTTTTTTCACCAAAGCCTTACCTTTTTCTTGCTGCAGTAGATCTGCCATTTCTTCTCAGTGGGCAGAGCAAACATGGCCTCTCGATGCTTCTCTGTGAGGTCCAGCTCATCCTGGGCAGAGAGAATACCACAGGGTCAGCAAGACTGAAGCAAACCTGTTCTAAAAACACAGTATACACATTCATTAAACCAGTATTCAAATTTGTTAAACACTTTCATTAAATTACATTTATTTTACAATGCTATTACAAAAGTGGAATGCATGATGTATCCCATTTTGATAAAAAGACACAAATTGGCGCAGCCAAAAAAAATGTAATAACTAGTGCATAATAGACTGTGAAGCAAAGTGCATGTTGTGGAATAAGTACATGTTGTGGAATAAGTCCCTTTGCCCAATTCTCATGTTTTTAAGATTACTGGTAAGTAATCTGCTGTGAATAGTTTCCGTTTGCAGTGGACATATTCCATATTCACACCCAGATGGACAAGGAGGGATGCCTCTCCATTTGTTCCCGACTGCCACGCCTCCGCACGTACCATCACGTTGTGCCCACACTATCATCTGTGCTGAATGGCAGGAAATGTGGGGTTTCACAGTTCTGCCCTCATGGCTCACCCACCCACATTCCACAGGCTACCAGCTGGCAGCGTGCTCTAATACCCTCCAACGGACAGGGCCGCCACCCCGAACCCACCTCCACCAATGCTCAGGGAGATGTGGGCTCCTTAAAAACACCCATTTAGACAAGGAAGCCAGGCCTGCCAGGGGACTTATTACATATTTTTTATTGTTAAATATTACCTGTACCGTCACATGACGCATATGCTTTGGCAGCCCTTTCTGGTCAAACTCAATCCAGATGTTTGGGTGCAAAGTGCATAGCTTCATATGCTTGTTATTAACGACAGGAAAGTTAGAGCACCTTAACCAGAGGAAGCCTCTGAGCCTCTTGGTAGACAGGTGGGACACGGCATGAGAAGTCAGCCAAACAAAACACCTTTTCATGTGCAGCCTGTGTGCACTCATAGCTGAGGGATGACATCACACAGAAGATCTCTACTGATCTGAACAGACTGCCAACCTGATGTGTTCAAGAGTTTCTGCAACCAACACCCCGGGGCTGAATCTCACCTGAGGCTCTTAACATAACCTACAGCTGATGAAAAAGCAATTAGTTTGATTGTCTTGTAACAACACTTATAATTGCAATGCAGGTATTTGACAAAAATGTGCCACACTTTTCAAATACAGCTTAAAGCTTCCCATCTGGGGCCCCCAAAGACAGACATTTCCCCGCTACTCGCCCTCCATGATATGATATCTAAACTCAGCAAGAAAAGAAACGTCCTCTTACTTTCAACTGCTTCTATTTTCAACAAACTTTACATGTGTAAATATTTGTATGAACATAAAAAGATACAACTAAGACATAAACATAAAGTTTCACAAACATGTGACTAAGAGAAATGGAATAATGTGTCCCTAAATAAAGGGGGGGGGGGCCACCAGTGAGGCCACCAGCTGCATTAAGTACTGCAGTGCATCTCCTCCTCATGGACTGCACCAGATTTGCCAGATCTTGCTGTGAGATCTTACCCGACTCTTCCACCAATGAACTTGTTCCAGGACATTTCTGGGGGGAATAGCCCTAGCCCTCATCCTCCGATCCAAACAGGTCCCAAACGTGCTCAATGGGATTGAGATCCGGACTCTTCACTAGCCATGGCATAACACTGACCTTCCTGTGCAGGAAATCATGCACAGAACTAGAAGTATGGCTGGTGGCATTGTCATGCTGGAGAGTCATGTCAGGATGAGCCTGCAGGAAGGGTACCACATTTGGGAGGAGGATGTCTACCCAGTAACACAAAGCATTGAGATTGTCTGCAATGACAACAAGCTCAGTCTGATGATGCTGTGACACAGACCATGACAGACCCTCCACCTCCAAATCGATCCTGCTCCAGAGTACAGGCCTTGGTGTAACGGTCATTCCTTCGAAGATAAACCTGAGTCCGACCATCACTCCTGGTGAGACAAAACCGCGACTTGTCAATGAAGATAACTTTTTGCCACTCCTGTCTGGTCCAGTGAAGGTAGGTTTGTGCCCATCGGAGACGTTGTTGGCGGTGATGTCTGGTCAGGACCTGTCTCAGTCCAGCCTCTCTCAGTCTATTGCGAACAGTCTGAGCAGTAACGAAGGGATTATGCATTCCTGGTGTAACTCAGGCTGTTGTTGCCATCCTGTACTTGTCCCGCAGAGTCTGCCACTGCGAGGACGTTCAGCTGTCCTTCCCGTCTCCCTGTAGTTTTTCAGGGTCAGTAGAAAGGTCTCTTTAGTGTCCTGAGTTTTTAAAACTGTGACCTTAATTGCCAAGCGTCTGTAAGCGGACCGCTCCACAGGTGCATGTTCATTAATTGTTTATGGTTCATTGGTTCAAGCATGGAAAACATTGTTTAAACCCTTTACAATAAAGATCTGTAAAGTTATTTGTATTTTTACAAAATTATCTTTAAAATACAGTATCCTGAAAAAGGGACGTTTCTTATTTTGCTGAGATAGGAAGCTGAGCTCGCCCACATCCCGTCTCATGCCTAAGCCAGCACCCCGCCCAGCCCTTACTCACCGTCCCAAGGCACAGTCAACACACAATGGTGTACCACCTTTCCCTCCAAAAAACCTCAGACCCACTCCAGTTACTGCTGGGATATACTAGCAGATCTACCACATGGCAGCCGTTAGCCCCCTGCATTGTAGGATAACAGTGCAGTCTTGGGTCGTCATGGGCCACAGATGAGATGTTAGCCAAACAAAATATCTTTTTGCATGTGCAGCCTTTGCACACCTACAGCTCCTCTCCTCCACTGAAGCATCTATAATAGTATTCCATTATTTATGTGCCTCGCAGTCTAAGCTTTTTTCCCCCAGAGTAACTTACTTTGCTTACGGTTTAAAACTTTAACCATTTTTAACAGCTGGATACATAGCACATTTCTCCTGGGTACGTCTTCACGGTCACAAGTTCAGTTCCTCGTCAGGTTACAAGGCCAGTCCTTAGAGTGAACCTTCACAACGCAGGATCAGTCTTTCACAGAGGAGTCCCTGAAGTCGCAGGGTACCACCACACATCGACAAGGGGGCAAAAGCAGGAGAGGGGCAGATAAATAACTGCCAGGAAAAAAGAGCTGCCCGTCAATCGCTGCTGAGAACGCCTGACAAGGGGAGCTCTGGCCAGTGAAAACAGGACAACGTCTCTATGAAGAGAGCTGAAAGCTTCTGGCCATGACCTAACCAGAAAGGCCTCTGACTGTAGGCACCAGGCTGTTCTGTCTGTTCCGAACGAGCAACCCAGGCGATAAGAAGAGACGGCTCTGCCCAAACATCCATATCCATCTCTCGTCATTCCAAGTGAAGTCTGTGTAGCCTAAAAACCAGCAGTCAATTATTTCCACACCCATACCATGGCCTAAACCTCAATAGTTTTAGTTATTTATGCTTTTCTCTCTTTCCTGGTGCCTTAAAAACCCCAATTTTACAACTATGTACAAACTTTTACACTTAGCGGTAGTTTTTTTCTAAAGCACACACATCGAAGCGCTCACAGAGATCTTTAGCAACATACATTACCTTAAATCCAACTGCTTCACAGAAATTTCCTTAGTCAAATATCAAGGATTAAATAGCATCGAGATGAAAAACACACTTCTGACAGGGAATGGGTAATACATATGTAATAAATGTTAGTCTTTTCGTTCTCGTATGTTTGCATTGCAGTATAACTTGTCGCTTGTATCAGATTTATGCACCTCAGCCTCTCGTTTCATCCAGAGTGTCTGTGTGAGAATGTGAGGCGGAGAGGATCATGGGAAACTTTGGCTCCCTCCCCACGGCTTATACATTATTGGTCTGCATTGTAATCTGCCTGCAAACTTCAAGTTCAACGACAGGAGCCCCTGTAAAACATGATGGCTGAACTTCTCTCTGATGGCTGAACTTCTCTCTTGTGCTCCTCTGAACCACTGGGCAGGAAGCGAGGCATCCGAACCGGCCGATACGGACATTCACATATCTATTGGACATCAAAGTAAACGGTCAAAACAGAAACGCAATAACCCCACACACTTAAACTTTTCCAGATGGCCTGGTTGCAGCATATTATTAAGACTTTAAGAAAAATGCCCCCATGTATGTTTGTTCCTGCCTCTTATCGCATTAAAGAGACCTTTCCAGCGCATTTCCAGTGTCAATTTCATACAGTTAGGTATTTTCTACTATTTGAGGAATTTAAACCAGCACAAAACTGGTAATAAACTGCTGTCTTTTGTCCTGTGATTCTACTTATCGTTAGCTTTCCCCTGATAAAACGACCCAAAGTCATTACTGCACTAATTCCAGAGAAACTAAATTAAATAAAGGCAGAGAAGCCTTTATTAAATAGAACTGCATTGAATTCCTCTCTCGCTCATTCCCAGATAAACCGAGTTGCTTTTTCTATTAAATGGCCTTCTATCCTGTGATGTGTTCTGCAGGCAAGGGGCCAAATTTTTTGGAACTGCACTGGCTCCCCTGTTGAGAGTAGTCTCAACTCTTACCAACTTCCTCTGCCAAAAACAAGTTCCTCTGACAGACTTTTTTGTGCTAGCGACCAGGTCCTCCAACAGCCCTGGCTTTGTGTAGGCCACTTTAACTGCATTTGGACACTCTACAAAGGAGGTAGTAACAAAGTCAACTACGGCCCATGCAGAACCTTCCTCTGGGTGAGGATATAGTACCGTCAGACAAGGACCCTGCAGGCGCCTGTCTTATCAATTCAATGACCCACGCCAACTCTATTGAGGCTGAAGAAAACAGGCAATTAACTGGATGAGGAGGTCAAACACACTATGCGGCAACCAATGGGCAAAGGAAGCAGTATTAGCATAATCCATCAATGAACCACTCTGATTGGCTGGTGTAGAGAACAGGGGACCAAAGGTAAACAGGCTCAGTGTATCTGCCCTCCTTCGGAACCTTTGTCATTGGTCAACACAAGGGCTGGCTTCACTTCATCTGTGCTCAACTCAGTTCCTTAAAAGATTAGATTCAGATCAGAAAGATATAATCAAATAAGTTCCAAAAGTAGAAGAATAATTAACCAACCAAACTAAAAATAGTTCAAGCTAGCTCAAATGTTTATTTGTGCCTTTTCTGTGTATAATTAATCTTGTACAGCGAGATCCAAGTTGTTGTTTCAGCTAGACAGTTGCCTAATTGAGTTGGCAGTCATATCCAAGTACATATTTATATATGTTGACATACTTTACTGTTGCATAACAACATGTGGAAACACGCCCTTGTTTACAATCTTGTTATGTCATCCACTCAACAGTCCAACAATTCCTTCTGCTTTGTGTTTTTCCTTAATGAGTATGTGATTCACCCACCCACAAGGCTTCACGTAAATCTGTACTCTGAACAGGGAACACAATGTCACACCTGGGCCTGTAATACTCAGCTGTATAGTACAGAAAAATTGTGAAATGTTCCAGTCACTATAAAAAAGACCGCCTATCTGATCCAAAATGAGCGCATGTTTCAGAAATGAACACATCCCCTGGTTGTTTATCAGCTGTTGACACCGGCTGCCAAATCTCAAGAAGGAAGACAGGGAATGTCATACAGATCCATTGTATGTAGAGCACATGTTCGAAGGCACAAATACCTCTCTACTTAGATCATGCCTTTAAAAAGCCATTTCAAAACCGAACGCATCGATTCACAATGCCGGCGGCAGCACACACCACCAGCTCAGAGAACATTGCATCCAGCTCGTCGGCCGGGGGCATGGGCAAGGCGGGCTCCACCGGCTGTAGGGTGAAGCCGCTCTCATGGCGGTACGTGATCTCTGGGGGGTCGCTGCCCTGGAAGCAGCAGAAGATGAAGGAGATCCCCCGGGCGCTGCGCTTGCGGGGGGCCATGGCAGCAGCTTTGGAGTGCTGACACAAGGGCTGCCTCTCGGGTATTCACGTCGACTACAGCTCCCTGTGGGGAGAGAAGAGAGAGAGACATTTGTGATGATACAGCTATCAATGCGGGAAGGGAGAGACATTAGTAATGGTTAGGCTAACCAAAGGTTTCTGTACAGGGTTTAAAAGGCATCCATTTTTTCCAAATGTATAAAAACGGATATTTGATGATAATTTTAGCCTATCCAGGCTTACAACCAGGTTTTTTTACTTTACATAATAGATTCCCAGAAATTTCCCAGCAACTTTCAATAAATTGTCAAATCAGAAAGTCAACACTGAATACAGATTAGACACAACCTATGACAATGCTAAGCAACCTAAATAGACTACCATGTGGCTCCTTATAAGTTCTGTCAGGGTCCAAACAAGCGCATTCAGCTGGAAGTTTGTGTGGTCCGTTTCTGACATGATTTTGCAGCTTGCATGCTTTCTCAGGACTCTGGAGAGAAAAGCCTCAGGTTTCATCTAAGACCGGAACCTGCTCTTACCTGCAGTGAAAATACATCTCACTATAAAGGGAGAACATAAGTAACAAGAGAAAAAAACTAAACAACCCAGCCATCCCCTAAGACCCGGCAGCCACTGCCACAGCAGAGCACATGGACAGGACAGTACCATAAGAACCATAGCCCAGCTCAGGCCAGGTTGTTAAAGCTGGAGGCATCTGCAATCCTCGTCTCTTCGCAAAGACTTCAGTTTTGAGTGCTGGCTATAGTGACCTCCTGCCGTAATAGGGCCTTTGGTTTCTCACTCCACAATCCTGGACATCGACCCATATAATCACACTAGCATTCACCGAGACTCCCCCAACTAACTGTGGCACTAAGCAAGTCATCCTCAGCGCTCCACATCAAAGGCCGACTTGCATCAACTTTCAGCAGAACCCGGTGCTTTGAAGCTTGGAGATTACAGAAAACAGATAGCACGCTGGATATTTGAACAGCAGTTGTGGGGTAGTGGGGGGGAGAGTGGCTTCAGTGAGGACTGCAGCCATGCCGCTGGATGTCCAGGCTTAGCTTACCTCGTGCTCAGTAACTGAGCCCTGGGTTGGTTTTCTGCTATTCAGACAGTTCCTTGGTGATTAAGGTTCGGTGGCGTCTCCCAGTCATGTGAGAGGCCACATTTCGCTCAACTCTGAAAGGGATTCCGTTGTCTCACTTACTGAATGCTCCCATTTCCAGGGCCAAAAAAATGGCAACTTATGGCAATACAATAATGACATAGTTGAGTGTTAATGTTTGAGGCTTAAAAAATAACTTATTGTGGTTTGTCCTTTTTCCTGTAATTTTTTATTCAAGTTTGTCGTTTTGAATCGTAGTTTAAAAGTATGACAATAAAAGCTTTTGGACACCAAGTGAATTTATCTCTATGGTGGCTTTATGCATAAGACTTCAAATTAGCAATAAAAAAGGCAAACTGTTGAGTGTCCAGTTACCCAAAGCTCAAAAGATCAGATCACTTCTACTTCAGCACTGAGAAATCAGAAAAAGATGCCACACTCTCCCTGTTTTCCTCTTTCTTAACAAAAGCTCTCTCCATTCTTTAAGCCTAGGCCCCATGCCCAATGTTATCCATCTGAATGCTACCGCTTCCCTCAGCTCTCTCTGCTCAGGGTACAGCACCAACACTGGTCTGCAGTCTGAAACACAGGGGCCTTGAGATCAACAGTCCCCTGGGGGCCAGAAACAGGTTTTGGCATGTTGCTCGGCTGGAATACTGCCGGGCCTCTCTGTCTGCACTGGCTCAGAATGAGACCAGGCGCAGGCCACAGCCTAGCGGAAGTTTGATCCAGTTCACAGGTAGGTCGTCACCAGGGCCAGCCAAAGCTCTCCCAGCAGCTGCAGTAAACACTGGTTAGAAACTGATCGAATGGCATTCCAGACAGTTTCCGGATGCCTGATACACCAGCAATGTTAACCACAAACCAGGTGTGAAACATACAAGCACACCCATGTGGCTACCGGAGTTATTTCCATAAACCAGGTGCAAGTGGTTTTTATTCATAAAGGGTTTGTGAGTTGGCTTCCATCTTAGATTGGCGACACACGTTTGTTAAGCCCTTTGTGCGCCAAACAATTCTGCACCAATAAAAGAATAATGACCCTGGCAGATCCAACTCTGGGATTCTGCCAGATGCTTTTGTCCACGTCACACTCATGTGGGTGGTAGTGTAAGCCTGAGGGCAAACTGACATGATCACACACCTGTGGTGGATGTGAGTAACACCTCTCCCAGGTGGAGACATCAGATCAACAGAGCAGCCAGAAACCGTCGGGCTTTGGGGCTGGAAGCCCAGACAGGTCCAGCCACGGCCAAACAAATACAAATCACAGACCAAAAGACACAAGGCTTCTTTAGGGGTTCCAATATTAAATGTGTGGTGCCAATACAAAGTCATAAAACACCAGGGGAACAATGCACTCAGATTCACTGGCAAGAGCAAAGCAGTGCAATCAATGAATGAGGCTGTGCACACAATACTGCAGCTGCTAGATGTTTATTCACCAACCTTTTAGTATCCACGGTGCCATAATCATAGGGACCCAGAACATGCTCCCCATGAGGTCATAACTGTGGGCCCAAGACCCAACTTCTCACATCAATACATTTTAGCTACCCAAAACCTCCACACCCAGTCAATACCCCAGATAGCGCTACAAAGCAGCAACATCGTGACAATAACTCGCAAAACATTCCTTTATGAGGATGGGATACAAGAAAGCTATATGGGATAATTTAGGGTCCCTTAATCACACCGCTCATCCTCGCCTAAATCCGCCAACCTGGTAGAGATGTTCAGACAACTGAAACTGGAGCAAATTCTTTGTCTTGAAATTACATATCTGTTTGGCATTTGGACACTTTGACATCGCATTGATTGCAACAGATAAATGACGGTCGGCAAAGTTATTGATCTCCATCCTTTCTCACTAGACAAGAATAAAGCCAACCTCCTCTCAATGCTCAACAAGGCAGCCAAAGCTGTGGTTGACCATATTCTCTCGCTGCCCGAAAACGAAGCCACTACAATCAGCAAATGCTGACAGAAGAAATCAGTTTCTCAGGGCAAGGAACCCCACAGTATCTCTAGGGCTTCCATTTTTTGTCATAGGATGAGGAAATGCAGGCAATGGTCTTTTAACTGAATTTTCAGCAGTAATCGCTATTTGCTTTGACTTTTGAGTTGTTTGGTGAACAACTGTCACCATTCCATGTGCATGGGGATGGTTCATGTTGCCGCTGACACCTGAATTGTCTGGTTTCAGAGGGGTGTTGATTTTTCTCAACCATAAAGCCACTCAAGGTCTGCTACAAACGGTTTCCAGCCTCACTCTTCCCATTTAATGCAGATCCATCCCTTTCAAAAACCAAAAAACTCCTGTCACCACACAATAGCACTTTTTGAGGAGAATTTAAATCTCCTCAAAGTGATATTTGTCTTTCATTTTCCAGATGCTGCTTCCAGGCAGCAGTCTCAGGTCAGAAATTCTATTTTCAATCACATCAAGTTGTTTCTGAACTTATCAAGACCTGTTGGCAAAATTGCACATGCAATTGTTGAAGGACACAGTTCTTCACATGTGCACTGAAGCCAAATGCTTTTAGCGAACTTCCAGCTGTGAGTGACATCATGAGACTTACATTCATGAAGCATGGCGCAGTTTAGACTGCTACAGCAGAGCAAAACATCTAAACTGCCTTCTATTTAAACTATTTGTTAATGGAGCATTCCCGATAGTAAAGTTCTGGATACACCGTCTGTATTTTATATTACAAACAGACAGTGTTGAAACGGTCTATTGCAAATCCCTTTCTTAAGCTTGCAGGTCCCTTTTAAGTGTTAGCAGGAGCACACAGATGTTCGTCGTTCTGCACCACACCAGTCAACTCACAGGGCAAGACATTACTTTAGTATGGGGGATTTGGTTGTGGAGGGGATAAATCCTAAGACTTGTATGCCCTCACTGCCACCCAGCCAGGGCCCGGTGCTGGATTCCCTGCTGTGTCTCAGTAAGTAGGAGCCAGGCAATGAGTTAAAAGAATCAGGCTCCCAGATCCAGAGGACTCTCCAGGACTGAGAGAAAATACCAAAACGGTAGGAATCTATGGAGCCAGCCTTACACAGAACAGCAACGTAACCAAACGGTAGGGCCCTATGGAGCCAGCCTTTCACAGAATAGAGACGTAACCAAACAGTAGGGCCCTATGGAGCCAGCCTTTCACAGAATAAAGACGTAACCAAAACGGCAGGGCTCTATGTAGCCAGCCTTTCATAGAACAGCAACGTAACCAAAACGGCAGGGTTCGTCATAAAAAATGTTCTTTCAAGTGCTCATGATTGTGAAGATTTAAAACATTAAATGAACTGATTCCACATCTGTGAGTCCTTGGTTATGACAAGGATGGCTCATGGAGTATTTGCGGTGTCCAGTACAATAAGATATTACATATTTTCCTGTGAACAGTGTGAAAAAAGTGATATTGCTGTAGCTACTAAAATGCTTTGTTGAGCAATGTTATAGCAATTTCTAGTCAGCCCAATATCAAATATTAAGATCTATATCTAATCATGTGTTTGCAAAGTTATGTTTGATTTCATTGCGGACACTTCCTTTATATTATAATTAAAAACAAAAGCAATTCAATTATTTACAGGAGGCGTACAATGGTTTCCCATATTGCCTTGCTTTGTGGAAGCCAATACAAGAGAAAACCGGACCCTGTCTGTAACCTGGAGGTAGGACCTTTTCAAAGCTTTTGACCATTTGTTTAGGACATTACTATGATCATTGCTGCTTCAAAATAACTCCAGCTTTCATCACTGACGTGTTGAGCACTACCCAGACCTGGTTCCTCTTGAAACTTGGTTTCTCACTTTTCTGGGATGACATCTGCCTCAAACCGCAGTTCACATAGCATGAGTCTAAAGAAATAGACAATTTCCCCCTCCCTTCCCTCTGGCTAAACAGATCTAGTGGTGTCTGTACTTGGGCAGGTAACCGTAAACTGGCCAGCAGCCCTGATCGGTGCCGTAATTTATGGTGATACACTCAGAGGGTTATCCAGAAACATCCCCTTGAAATACACCAGCCCAGAATCTTTAGGCTGTTCAACGCATATCAAGCCGCATATCAAGCCTCTGTAGAGGTCAAATGAAGCACTCATTCCCCCACTCGTTCTCACCAAGGAAGCATCCCTTCTTATGCAGAGCAGTCAGTCAGGAGCGAACTGACCGTAATCACTAATCTGGAAACCACCAGTAGGGTTAAAGGACAAAAGGAGATGGAAACGGAAACGGAGACGGAGACTATAGGAGACAGAAACGGGGACTGAAGGAAACGGGGACTGAAGGAAACTTCTACCTGCGTGACAAACAGCCCTTGTGCCCAGGAGCACCCTTATCTTTTGGGCCTTTGTTGCAGAATCTTCCTTTTCCAGCCCCACCCTGTTACAAATCAGCCAGAAACAATTCCACCTGACAGGTACCTGTCACCATGGAATGTTTGGAAGGATGGTGATGAATTACCTGAAAAATACTGAAGCGCCTTCTCAAAATATATATCGCTCATTGAGATTAACCTCTGTACAGCCAAAAGACGGACAGTTAAAAACAGCAATAGATGACTAATGTATTTGATTGACACTAGTTCTCCTAAAATATATTTGTAAACTAGAGAAGAGAACTAACGGTGGACCAAAATATAATCATTCAATAAATGCAACTATGAAAAAACTAAATAAATAAAAATCAAGAAAATAAAACCTAACCACTTCACATTTATACATGTGGTCAGGAGGTAAATTTTGTTCAAAAAGTGACAATTTTTGGAATCAGAAGGATGTTCCAGATTATTTATGTTCCTAAATCATTTACTGAGAGGACAGCAAGAGGACATGACTGTTCAGATAACCAAACATCAAGTGACATAATCCAGATTTATGCCTTAAACAGACAAATTTCACATTTCTGTCTAGATTGCTAATAATTAGTTGGCTTAGCAAGTTTGTTGAATGCAAACTGAATGCTTCACAAAAATATTTTGTCTGCATTATTTTTTTAAATGTGGCAAGTAAACAACTTCTATTAAGAGGCTAAGCAATCACAGAGTACATGAACAAACCAGTGAGTCCATGAAGTTGTTCAGATGAATCCCATAGTACTCTGTATCAGTGTGGAGAGCTGATAACAAGCAAACAAGTCTGTATCTCATAAGCCCCGTCTCGGACTGAATTACACAGAAAGGAAAAACATGCCCTTAGGTGTTCACATACGTAGAGACCATTTACAGCTTTTAAATGTTCCTTCATGAGGCATTAAAACTAAACAAAACACACAGTCCTTTCAAACTGTCTCTATACAGCCAACAGATCAGTCAGCTGTCTGAAAGTGCATTCGGCCACTGGCTCTGTTGAATGTTCTGAATGAGAAGATTATTGTTTTGTTAGTGCTTCTGACATAAGGACGAGTTGAAGAAGGTGGCTTGAAATATTTATTACTCCAACAGAAAAAGAAACGAACACAAACCGCTTTCGTCTGGCTAACGAAAACAGACAGACCCAAGGGGCCAGAAGGCGTCCCAGAGCAGCTGTGAAGTCCTGGGTCCCACATGTGGACAGGCCTTTTCATTGGTGGGGGGTCCGTTAGAGAGAGGAGAGATTGCTCCCCCATTCTGAGGCTGGTCAGCTGGACACGGCCAACCCCTTGGGTGCAGCCACGGCCAAACGGTCAGTGCGTTCTCAATCCCGTCACTGAAGCCCGTTTCTGTGTTTCGTCTGGTTAAAGGCAAAACACAGAAAACCACCAGCAGTTCTGGCTTCATCCCATATCAAACTGTGTCAAGGTAGACTGCGGTAATTAAAATAATATTATTATTAATAATAATATTAATAAAAGAAACTATTTATATTATATTACTGGATTAATTCTTATTTAGTGTGTGCAAAGATGTGTTATTAGAATTCAAACTTAAAGAAGAATACAGGAAGCAGTGTTTTTCATTGGATTTTACAATTCTGTCGTCAGCATTGAATAGCCTAATTCTTTCACATTAGTCACTATTCATAACCAGTTCAGTTTGTCCTTGATTAGTGCAAACTCACTTTTTATCTGAACACCGCCATGAAGAATAATTAACATTAGTAGGCTCTCAGTAGACTTTCACCTGATTTATATTCACTACTACCGAGTCAAATTAGAATTACATACAGACTGACTGACTAATTTGGGTATAAGACTCCGAAGTGCACAAGCTTTCTAGACCATTAAAGGTGAAACTGCCGAATCCAACCCATTGCTTTGTACATGGTCTTGTACAGTCTGAACCCTTACATTTATACATAAAAAACATTGACGGGGAGACTGGACAGAGTAAGTGTGAGGTCAGGATAGGCGTGTCATGCCCTGCCCATCTAAGTGTGCTGGTTCAGCACTTTCTCAATCCCACAACAGGGACCGTGACGGATGCATTCTCAGAGCTCACTCTCATTCGATTCAGTGAGACGATGTTGGCTCTGTTACAGGCATTGGGGACAACAGGAGAAAACACCAATGGAGTCGTCAGAAATCACACACGCCTCGAACATCAACCACAGCATCTTTGGAGTTCTTCTATCTGGAGAAGGACTACGGACAATGGCATCAGTTTTACTAGCAAAGACTGCGAAGGCTTACACTGCTGAAAGACGTTCCTTAAATCATGTGGCACAGTTTCACATGTTCCAAGGTTTGCCCATTCGGTATGTTGCCATGAGTTGAAGCCGTAATGCTAATATAACAGCAAAGCAATGGTCGCTGTTGCTAAAATCCATTCAAATTTGACTTCATGGAAGCCAGCCGGGAGGCTCACTGCATCGGTGAGTTACGATGCCCACCTCTTCCACGGTTATGCAAATGAATGATACACCTGCGTCATATGGGTTTAACCGCAGATTCATATTTCAAAAACCAGGCTCTTGTTTGTAACGATCGGATGAAAATGCAAAAGAGCCGAACGCTATCACTGGAAGGATCGTCTTCATGTTCCTGGAATAAAAAGAAAGAAAAAAAAACTGTACTGTAGGTGGTGACTGATCTTATGTGACAGGTTTTATTTAACAAAAAATGCGAGAGAGAGAGAAAGAGAGAGAGAGAGAGAGAG
>JAOYSI010000013.1:2775258-2799706 GCA_025775065.1 Hiodon alosoides | reverse complement strand
TGGTGACTGATCTTATGTGACAGGTTTTATTTAACAAAAAATGCGAGAGAGAGAGAAAGAGAGAGAGAGAGAGAGAGTGTGTGTGTGTGTTTGATGCAGACATGTCATTTCCTCTTGTCCCTCCCTCTCTTTCTTGTCCCTATTTCTGTCCGTTTTGGTCTTCTCATCTCCATCTCTCCCTCCGCCTCTCAGAAGGCCACCTCACACAGTACTCTCTCTCCCTGAACGGGGAAAATTCCAGCCTGGTTAGACCTGTCCCGATACATCGCAGCCCACTCAGGTCCAGCTCGCAGTCTGCAGCCAGCGCAAAGCCAGCTCTGGTGTCCTCGGGTGCGCAAACAGGAGAATCAAAGACTGCAAAGTCGATTCTGGAAGGAGCACCTATAAAAACTGTTAAAAAAAAGATTAAAAAGCCAAACCAAACCAACATGTGCTGGATTAAATACAAAGTAAACAGTCTCTAAATCTGCATTATCTGGTTATTCTCTCTGTCCATTAAGGGTAGCTGTTAATAGTATCAATAAAACATGTACCCTAATAAAGATAAATAAAGCATTGGTATAAGCAAAACAAAAATTCCACATTCCAAACAATGTGGAATTTCTTTGACAGTCCTCAGACACCATCAGCTATTAGACATGATATAAGACACAGTCAAGACCACAGTACTTCAGAGATGGTCTTCGTGAGTGCAGATCTTATTAGTTGGATTTATTTAACAACAACTTCTGCATTGCGGCTGTGTTTAGGGGTCTTCTGACCTGCTATGGACCTACTGTGAGCAGCAACAGAACAAAGTACCTTCACCAGATCACCAGTGAGTATCTCCACCAGAGCGTCACCATTTCAACCCCCTAAAACTGACACCTCACAGCTCCTCTCCCACGGCTCTCCACAGGATTTGGTTTGATTACGTAACTACATGGGCATTTCATGTACAGTTCTCCCCACCCATGACAGAGGGGTGTATCATCAGGTTGACTCAGTCCTCTTCCATTCTCAGCAACGCCTTGCAGCTCATCTGGGAGCAGCAGGACATCGGCTCGTGCATGCTCACAGCAGGAAAATGTAGATAGAAATATGCACACCTAAAGATGATGGCATCACATACTTTATCATCTATACTCATTATATACTCATACATACTATGTAATCTGTTTGACTGGATTTGTCGAAATGTTTTCTTAAAACATGTTTTGAACCTGATACGGCTCCATGAATTAAACAAGCAATCACTGAATCCAGCAAAAAGCTATAACACCCATATTGAGTCCAGATGTCAAAAATATCTTTTGGGCTGCATTAAACCCCAATTCCCTCACTCATGTCAGCACCAGGCATAGCCCATACGCATAAACCTATTCTCCACAGGCAATTGAAGATGGCAAGTTTTGACAGAAGATCTAGCTTTATAGGCTCAAGTAATTTCCATCCATGCATTACAAACTCTTCAGAAATAAACAGCAGTATCAAAAAACTCCTTACTGCTCTGCATTTTTCTCAGGTTTGTTTTTCAATGTGCCACCCTTGAGCAGGTATCTGATGAACAGTGTCTGAGCTTTTATAAGTGATAAACACTCAGTGACTCTACCCTGCAATATCAACGTCACGCCACAGCATTTAATCTTTAAAAAGAAAGCCAACCCAGCTTTACAGATTTATACAGGCCAGGCAACCCAAGAGGAGCGCATTATCTCAGCACAGATGTTTGACTTTCTGTCCATCTGATTTCACTGAACTGAGCTCATAAAGACGGTGCTTCAGAGTTCCTGAGCAAGAGCTCAGCTTTCAAAGGGAATCTTTCTGATGGCTGTGCATGGCCGCCAGAGCCAACCCCTTGACCCGCACGCACTTATACAAACACAGGACGTAAACAACAGCATCCATCAAGTAGAAAGGACTAAGATCAAACTTAAAATTACTCCGTGAGAGCCATGATCGGCAAACAGCGGATTAGGACCATGAGCCAGTCTAAGGAGACGTTTTACTTGTCATGCAAATAAACAACCGTGGAAAATCTGATTCACAGCATCCTCCTCCTCCGTACCAGTCCAAATTCCTACTAGGGGTAGCGTGCTGTGACGGAATCTGGTAATTATGGTGCGAGGTGTCCTCGTTAAAGATCTCGAGATGAAGGCCTAGGGCCTTTTTTGGGGAGTGGCGTCAGGGATACAGACCAGACACCTGGAGCTTGACACGCTCTGAGGAAATCGTCCGCGATAACGTGACATGGCAGACCTGTGACGTGGGCCCTCCAACGGATCGGGGCAGACATGCTAGTGAGCAGTCATTTTTACCGAAAGTCACCATACCGGCAACCAATACTGAACATGCCGTTGATTATTGACAAGCACCTAGCATTATTTATACCGCTATTTTAAAATATCACTTATAACATAAGTAGCCAGATAAATGTCATTGTAAATCGCTGGGGAAGCAGAACTGAGAATTAGACACCTAAAAGCTTCTGTTTCATTCAAAGGATGCTCTGGACATTTAGCTTGACAGTTGAACAATTTGGGTAATGACAACCATGATCTTCCTGGAATGGGGATAATAAACCCCGCTTTCGGTACGTGTGCATTTGCCAGTCCAAGTGCTTCACGCCCATAAAGCACAACGCAACATGGCAGCCAGAGGAATGCTTTGCTGACATTACAGAACTCACCCCTCCATATACGATTCATGGCTTTTCATTTTTGACCAAAATTCTACCAAGCCGAAATCCTAATGAGCACCTACGCACCAGTTCACTTACTCCTCCGGAAGGCCACGAAGCAGCAATCAGCACCATCACCTGCGCAACAGAAGGTCCTGAAGTTTGGGGCCAACCTCGACCAGGCCCTACTAATAACGATCCAAGGAAGTTTTGCCGGTGGCCAAACACAAAGCCAGTGAGGGCAGTAAAACTGAAAATTTAAACTTGGAAATGTCCTGTGTGTCAAGATCCTCCGTTAGGTAAACTTGACCCTTTTAGTGTTACCACAAAGTAGAGTCACGTGACGCCAGCACAGCATAATGAGTGCTCAGTCTCTCCTGGTATTTTTAAACTACAGCTAGTCGATAGCTGATCAAAGCGCCTTGCACGCAAGTGATGACTTCTATAAGGAATTATTTTAGTAAATCTCATCACATAGCATGCAGCAGAAAAACTGGTTGTCTTAAATAGAATTATGAAGCATCCAGAATCAATTTCTATGTTTTAGGGGAAATGGTATTCTATAAGACTATACTGGAATGCAACTTTTTAAAATCTAATTGGATGAAGTGAGACCATGTTCAAGGCAGCCAGTTTTGGGTCAAGGGACCCTGAAACTGATAAAATAACACTTAATTCTTGGTGCCTGACCCGTCGTCTTCTTTCTGATGGTAAATTCTAATATGTGCAAACCGACAGCTGTCGATGCACTCTGTAATACCCAGGGGGCTGCACTGAGAGGTCAAAACCCCACTGGCATGGACCCTGGATATCCAATCATCCACCTCCGGGATCCGTCTCTTTCATTAATAAACCAGAGAGGAAGAGACATATGGCAAAAAGAGACACACACATGGTGCAGACCCCACTCAAAAACCCAATTGCCCGGCTTTTCCTGGGACTGCGTTTCCGGTTTCCATCTGCTCCACTCCTGACTGGGATCAATCCCCGGACTGTTGTTCATTCTCAGATGCATTACCTCCCCCCCGTTTCCACTCCTCCCATGGCCGAGGCTACATTCATTCCAGCGCTCTACATTTCATTGCTAATTCCAATTCCTGGGGACCAGCTTCTGTAACTGATGGTAGACCAACATGAGGGAGGGCAGGGTTTTGCCTGGATTTGCCGTGCATTGCAAACTCAGAGCTCCCATCGTAGCTGTTGCCATGGCAACCCCTGCTATACGGGATGTGTGCAGTAAGCAGTGCCTCACACTGCCCTGTTTTTCCTGATGTTTTTCACTGTAATATTGTAAAGGCTAGACACACTGAGATTAAGCAATAATAAGCAGAAAAGCTCTTTCGTAAACAAGCACTCACCACCCCATCCTCAAGGACAGTGGTCAAAGACCAGTTGATTGTGCTAAGGCAGGTTCCCATCCCAAAGGCTGACTGCTGGGGCCAGGAAACAAATTCAGCCACTGTTTCCTAAAAAATCAGCTGCATAGAAAGCCGATGGATGTCCTCAAAAGCACGTTTTGAATGCAATGTTTATGTTAATTGAGCTCCTATACAAAGGATGTACTTCAGCGCTGCTTTAACACAGCTAGCACGCATGTTTAGCCAGAAGGAAAATTCAAGCAATAAAATAAGAGGCAAATGGGAGTTTACCAGAGCATCAGTGCCAAAGAAGGACCATGCCATCTACAATCGTGCGCTGTTAAGTGGTGGGGGGTGTTACTCAAATCTCTCATGTTCCTGTGTTCCGGAGAGAGAGGGGCATTGCATTGTAGGAGCTGCATGGTGGCTGAGATATTGTGACTTAGTAATGGGGTGGGGGGGGGGGGGCGTGGTCGGTATCTGGAGCCGTCATGAATTTCTTAAAATATTCCTCTGGTAAATATTTAGACTAATAGCCTAATTCATGTTTTGCCCAGGGCTAGTTTGCATTCTTTAACGTCGAACTTGCAGGAATGATAGACTAAGCACAGGATAGACTAATACACCTATTCACTTTACATATACTTGCCTTTGTGTTCTACCTTCTAATATAAGAAAATATCTATTAAAATTAATTATATTAACAATAATAAGTATAAAACTAATAACAATACAATAATAATGAATAACCAAGTGAATCGCTGTATTTGCAATAATGTAGACTTTAGTGGCTGTTCTTGAGAGATCTTGATGGAGAGAGCCTGGTTAACAGAGAATCGAGCACGAATCCATCGAACTGCACTGCCTGGTTCAGAAACAGTAGATTAGGCCACATGGCTGAGCGCTTTGTCACAGCACAGGGGACAAAAGGCCACCGACATTCCGGCTGGGCGGTTTCTGAAACGCTCCTCAGCACCCGCACCGCCAGCCAGGCAACCAGACTTTCAAGGTGACTCTCTCGGTCTTTCATTAACCTCCTAGTCATGCCTACGCTGAAGTACTCTCCACACCCAGTGATAAAATGCATGCTGGTTTCTTTCCGTTGATTAATGTTCATCTCTGGGAGACATGATGGCTGGGGCGTGTACTTAGCACCGCAACACTGCCTCTGCTGCACAACTGGGGAGCCCTAGAGGGCAAGCAGTTCCCCACCGAAAACCGGCACCTGAACCACATCGCTCCCCCCACATTAGAGTACAGCGTCATTACATTAAGACCTGTGCTGACAAACAGCTTCAGCGTTCCAGGGAGCAGATAGGGCACAGACCAGACAAGTGCCACTGTTCTTATAACGACACGTGCCATATTCCGTACACGCTTTTAAAAAAGGGTTGAGGTTGTGACAGGACCGCTGTCGGATATAAAATGAGGGCTTTTGACTCCCAATACTGTAAAACATACCAGATCAATGTAAATGTAATTGAGTCCAGAGAGACTACCTTACAAACAAATGCATTGGACCATTACAGGTAAAAACGTGCATTCAGACCAATAGAACTTCCGGACTGAAGCATTCAAACCTAAACGCTGTGTGGAAAATGTAGCATTAACCGTACCTGTGGACAGAGGAGTTCCAACCGCTCATCTCCAGAGATGAGATCCGGGCATAGGCGATACAAACTCTCCTATCCAACAGTTCCCAAAATGTCCTGTTTCTGACGGTACATATCCTTTAAATGCCGTAGTGAGATAGCACAACACATGCAAACAGTCCTCCCTTCTACTGCAGCAGACTCAGCCGCTCCCTGCCATTTCCCGGTTAACACTGGAACAAAAGAGCTCTCGCAAGCTTCTTTCACTACACCGGGGCTGCAGGCTTATGCACAGATGTTGCTGCTGGGAACAAGTCCCCTATCTCCAGTCCACGCCTCCTTTCAACACCCTGATTCCTATAGGATGATGCCAGAGCTAAGCCGCCACCCACTGCTCTTTCATTCTTCTTTTTTTTTTTTTTTTTTTTGGCTTGGTGGGGACTGGTGTGTTTGCTCCATTAAATTTCGAGCCCCAATGGCTGAGGCAGTAGGTAGGAGCTGTGTGTAAGTGCATTCATTTGTTCTTCTGTGTGTGTGTGTGTGTGTGTGTGTGTCTCTCTCAATGAAACGCCAACTCAGAGCACTGTTTTAAGGACGAAGGGCAGCGTCAGGTTCACAGTGCAGGACGAGACTTGACTGTGACGTCTGACCAGGCTCAGCAACAGACAAAAACAGGGGTATGTCTGCTACAGTTTCTCTGAAGGCTTGAACCTCCCTCTTGGCATATAGTCTGAATTCCATTTCAGATATTTAATGTATATCAGCATGTTGCTGTTGGTACAGTAATACCATCACAACTGCTACCAAAATCCAAGGCCTATAGCATCGTAAAAGACAGCATGAGTCGATGCAAACGGCAGCTGCAGACAAACCCTACCCTGTTGTTTTGTAAGCCCTCCAGCAAATGCATTCCACTAATGCTGAGTGACATATGGGGTGGGGGCTTACAGCCTATCTCCCTGTCCACTGTTTCTGTTAAGAGGGGCCTGGACCAGCCATAATGTGTTTCTGGGCACTGATGCACACATTGAAGGCTGCCCCTCAGCTGTCATCTCGTTGACATCACCAAAATAAACTCAAGCTCAGCGCTAATCGATACAGACACCCATCATCCTGGCAGGCCACCGCCCAGCTAATGATCTGCTTTGGAGAAACCCTAAAGCATGGCAACTTGCACAGCCCGCAGTTGGCAGCCCTAATGCACCGTTTGTCGTCACTGACACTGTGTTCTCCCACAGTCTGATGTGTTCCCAGAAAACAATATGGGATTTATTGAGTGTGTGTTGTGCCGTTTGGTGCCAGGATACATATTTAGGGTTCACCGAACAGAAGCCCTACAGTGTTTCCAGCCCCAGGTTAATACTTTGTCCACCGGTTTTCAAACAAGCAAATGGTTTATGACCAATAAGGTAAACGTAATGTTTATCATCATGTATGTTGATTAATGCCCTTTGGGACATATTGCTCAAACCACAGAGGAAAAGACACATAAATAAAAATAAAACACAAGAAGTCTTCCAAATTAACCATGAATTGTTTCACAAGCCGTACAGTGAGCAGTATTTATTTAACTGTAATAACTTTTAGTACTTTAACTAGCTGCCTTGCTATTGATAAATATCTAGTTTTTAGTTTGAGTATTAGTAGCTAGTCACAAGCTGCCTATTACTTGAAGCTGAAGCTGTTTGGTACACACTAGCTTGATAATGTCAATTAATACATCTTTCGTACCACACATTCCATTCAGGGACTCATGGTGTGAGCCAGGGGACACCCAGGACTGTCCCAAGACACAGACTGACATACACATAGATCCGGCCACACCGAAGTCAAAAATACGACCAACAAACTGGAGCACTCATACGGCACACCCACATTGACACATGGAGAACTAAAAAACTCCACAGACAGCTTCCTGTGCCGAATCCTGGCGCCCCCTGAGACATCAACGCTAACTGCTGAGCCACAGTGCCATCTGTAGAAAAATAAACAGCAATAAACTGGCTGAGTTGGCAGCAGCAACAGCAACACTATCCTGATTCGGACATCAAAGCCATATCACTGGTTCCTTAACCTTGACCCCACACTGCCCGCATTCTCCACCCAGAGCCTTGCAATCAGGGGCACAGATGCCTGTACAAGACACCAATGTTGTGTCTAAAAGATTGTGTCTAAAAGTGGGAGGGCGATTCACATGGCAGGACGTCTGTAATCCCACATTTATCATTGGCATGAAGAAAGAATCTACAGACTGAAATAAAAACTATCCCAAACACACTCAGCTGTGGGTAATTCATTCTATTTACTGCCCTGCCCTGCCCCGTCCTTCCCTCTCGGTCTGTAATCACATAAAAAAACAGGTCCAGCTGAGAGAATGCCAGGAAAAGCCGTTACCCATTGATGGGGAGAATTAGTGCAAAACGATGATAGGAAATTGCACATGCCCTGCTACACACTAACACTCACTAAGGTAGTCTTTTTATAGCAATATAATATACACATGATAGATCTTCCCCCACCCGACACACACACACACACACACACACAAAATACTGCCGATATATTGAAATGGGGACCTTCAATTTAGTTACAAGTTCAACTCATAAAACTTTTTTAAAAATTGTTCCCGTCTCCTCAGAGATGGCAACTGCGATGAAATGATTTATGGCATGGTGGCCATTCAGTTACAAAATCCTGTTCAGTCAGTTGAAGTACAACATAATACTCTTTAAATATGTTTAAATAAACGTGCTAACGTAAGCACTAGCTGGCCTATGGTGCAGATACACAACCGTTCAAAAGTTTGGGGTCACTTAGAAATATCTTTGTTTTCAAAAGAAAAGCAAACTTTTTGTCCATTAAAATAACATCAAATTGATCAGAAATACAGTGTAGACATTGTTAATGTTGTAAATGACTATTGTCGCTGGATACTGCTGATTTTTTATGGAATATCTACATAGGCATGCACAAAGAAATGCATGCATCTTGTAAATGAAAACATCGTACTATATGTACTAATTGCTAACTCCATGTTAAAATAGCAAATCATTGCATACTTATTTAAAAACCCAGGTTGGGGTTTTTGCAATGCAGACATTTTGGTGGCGTTTTGAGTTTTTGAAAATGCAGATATGTAGGGGCTAGTGTGACCTCTGCTGCTTTCTACAAGGACGTAAATTTCAACTAATTTTACCAACTAGCTTCATAGTTATCATTGCAATCAGCCTGCACAGAATTTAACAAGACAGGCTGCAATGCTTTAATTATGAATCAAAGTACACTGATGTACATTAACTTTCATTGACAGTTGGTCAGTGGGTCATAAGGTGCGACACTGAGACTCACCGTCTTAAGGTTGATAATGCATTTTGTCTTGGCTACCGGCACGACCACGGGGAAACAAGGAAGGCAGGATCATTAGCATTTAATGCACTGTAAATCACGCAGGCAACATTTTAACACCAAAGTGCATCTGAAAATTGTTGCTGACCAGGTGCGTCCCTTCAAGGCTGCAGTTCAACCTTTATCATAGGGATACTTCCAGCAGGATAATGTGCTATATCAGAAAGCATGTATTGTCGCAGAATTGTTCCTAGAACATGACAGCTAGTTCAATTTACTTGAGTGGCCTGCGCAGTCCCCAGACCTCAACCCAAGTATCTTTGGGGTACGATGGAACCCACAATCCCAAACTGCAGCCATCCCGTCAACCTCCCTGCGGAACTTTTACGTTACCTTTTAGAATCCATGCGCCAAAGAATTCAGGCTGGCGGTAAAGGGGGATTGACCCAGTACTAGATAAACTGGCCACTGAATGTATAAGATGATCAAGTTTCACAAAGAATCCAGCAGGTTTTTTTTTTTTTCTACCTGTTTTTGAACTAGTTTTTCACAGTGACTCCCAAAAGTCAATATTTGAAACTATGTGCCGAGGTGAGTTATTTAAAGTGCTGACAGAAAGAGCAGTGAGTCCAAATATATATTCAAACATACACAGTTTTTAACCAAGCCACATGTTCATGATCTTATGTGTTAAGGCATTTTCATTTGGTCCAACTGGCTCCAATTAATGATCACCAAATGGTGGCACGGTGAACCGCCAGTGGGAGAGAAGGGTGGCATTCCCTAAAATATCAGCCCATTAAAACCGCTTGGCCCTCTGGGACTGGTGTTATCGCCACAAACTATAAATCCCCCTGCCTCATCAAAGACGATTATTCAAATCCCAAACCGAACAGGCTGCCTGAATTTCACCGGCCTATCCCAGCCGGCATGTGCCTTGTAATTACTACAGCCTTCATTTGAGCTGTGTCACAGAAGTGCCTCCCAGTCCTATAATCTCCGGAAAACACAGCTGAACACTGGAGCTGTGAAGAGAGCACAGATTTGCGTGCGTCCGTCCGTCCGTCCCTCCCACTCTAGTCATTTCTGCTGTCATCAAAATTTGACAGCTGCTCCTGTCGTTTGTTCTGTGAGGGCGTGGGTATATTAAAAGACAGGCCATTGCTCTTTCCTTGAATTTGTTCACATTTTGTTCTACACTGGTTGTTTGTAAGCCTCAGGAATCACAGGGGTGAAACTCACAGACAGTGACTAAACCTTAAGTTGGTTAACTTACTTATTATCATAGCCGGCCAACAGATAAGCAACCTGTTGATGTTTAACCCACGCCTTTTAAAAAGCACATGCTTGCCCTCAGGGTTAAATGAACTTGGACAGACAGTGCTCTCCTGCCAAGGTTACTCCGGTGGGAACATACCCGTATCTCTAGTTGCCCCAAAACGTGGACAAACATATCCTTACAAAAGGCCTCTCGGCTTAGCTTTTCCCCAGACAGATAGGTCTACCTCAGCTCTCTCTGAAAGCTATTTATTTTTCCACTATTTACGTATTAAAGTGGAGTCAAAATTGGCCTACATGCTCTACAGTTTAAAGCAGGGCTTTAACTTTTTCTTCAGCATTCCCCCATTTACAGATTGGAGAAAGTTTGTGACCCCAAAATGATGCAGAAAAGATGCAGACTAGCATTTGGTCATAAATATGGCATTAAAATAAATATGATGTTTAAAATAATATTGTAATAGTAAAAACAACATTAAAAACACAAACTCTGCTTCCATACCACTAAGCGCCCCTTGATATCATGGTTACTAAATTTAGAATAGTATAAAAAAAGTATTATACATGAGTCTAGACTGGCATTACTGTTCACTGTTGATTTTGCTGTTTGCTCAACACAACTCCTACTAACCACACACACACACACACACACACACACACACACACACACACACACACACACACACACACACACACACACACACACACAATGATAATGTTGATTAGCAAGAAAAACAGAAAGTGCCATCGAAGATTTAACAATGATATGCCAGTGAAAAAAAGAAGTAGAGTTTATCAACGCAAAATATTACACATTCTAATTATAGTTTTAAACCACAGAATGTTAAACTGGCCTTACAGTACTTAGTGTACGATAATTATTTTATCAGACAAACATGAAAAAATCTCATGCTTCGTCACCATTTAAAAGCTTTAGTAACATAACTAGCGTAACCTGAGCCTGAGCGCCCCTGACACAGCTTTAGGCTTTGTGGTAGCGCACTGCACAGCTCGGAAGTAATGTCCAATGTTGAGAAATGGTGCGTCTTGATGGACACTAGGGCGCTGAATCCTGCTTCACGTGAATAAGTTGAGGCGGTGCACCTTGACTGCAGGAGAAGACAGAGCAGGTTAAACTGAACCAGAAGCCAACAATACCAAGTTGTGAAAATGAAGATGGGATCCTCCGATCACATTTCCGCTTTCGAGTCCTGCAATCCTTTCAATTCTCGTGCTCATCACGGCCATTCGCTTCACTAACAGAGCTCGATGCAGAAACTTCAAGGAAATCATCCATGTTCGGTTTCTCTCGGCCATGTAACGTATTTCATCCAGCCTGTAGACAGACTGGTTTAACGTCAGCTTCCTGGAACGTTGAACCGCGTGGTGCAAGTTGCAACTCTCCTGCGTGAAAGGAGGTTTATTTTCATAAACAGAAAACTTACTTTAATAATGAATAATGCTTAGTCTTATGGGTGGTACTGCACCCTAATAAAAATAAACCGATTCATTGTAAATGTTTGCTGAATAGACTGATGACACATTTGCAGTTATGCTGGTAGTACATCAATCACCCTGCCAAACGGGAGAAAAAAAACAAAACAAAATTAAATTAAATTAAATTGTACCCAGCCCCATTTTTTATTGTGATGACCCCAAGGTTGGGAACCACTGGTTCGAAGTGAAGATGTTCAGTACATGAACTACTTGAATTGGTGCAGTGATTTATTTTTACCGATAAGTAATCGTTTCCATTAGCATTTGCATGCAAGTCTAATTATACCGCAATCGTCGTGTAAAATATCTGAAGACTTGCATGAAGATAAAACTCCAATGGCTTGTTTTTCTGTCCTTTTTACTACAGCAGTAGGCACGTAGAGATAACAGCACTTCACAAAAAACAGCCAGTGAGAACTCACGGTACAGGGTACAAAAGCAAGCATGGAGAAGAGAAATGAAAACCTCAGGGGTTGAGAGGGTTCAAACAAAAAACCACTTGCTTTTAGGAACGGCTCGATTGTAAGAGAATCCACAACAGTGGAAAACACAATTGTACTGTAACTGCAGAAGCGAGCCAACACTCCATCAGAAGGGGAAACTGTGTTCTACTGACGGAATGTATGAAATCACAGGACTCTAAGCCATTGAATGAAAAAAGAAC
Source organism: Hiodon alosoides (assembly GCA_025775065.1). Classification (NCBI taxonomy): domain Eukaryota; kingdom Metazoa; phylum Chordata; class Actinopteri; order Hiodontiformes; family Hiodontidae; genus Hiodon; species Hiodon alosoides. Next base: position 2,787,313 of record JAOYSI010000013.1, on the reverse strand, counting down.
AAAGTCATTTTACACTTCAGGTTTTTTTTACTGATTTGGCTCAGTATTTCACAAGCGTCCCGTCATAGACCTTGAAGTCATAGCCTGATTTGAGGTCGACTCAGCCAAAACCCACAAACATTCCGACAGGCTGACGGTGTAAAGGTGACGTGTTTGTCACATAAACCAATTTAGGTCTTTACTAATGAGGACTCTGGCATGTTTTAGGGTGCATGCCTTGTTAGGAGGCAGAAATCTCGCGATGTACAACTGGGGAAAGAGGGAAAGGAAGAGCATGCATTTGCCGGTGTATCGTGCATTCATGGGATGATTGGAATTTGTGGGTTAATGATCAGAACCGCCAGTCTCAGCCGTTCTGTCGCTGACTGTCGGACTGATCATCTCATACCACAATGTGCCTTTTTGTTTTCCCCACATCTTGTGATGAAGTAGGAAAATAAAGGGAAATTCTTACTATTAAATTTTCTGACCGTAAACAATCAATTACAAATGCATGGCTCTGCAGACGAAGGGTTCATTCCACTGGATGATGGACAAACAAATATCATTAACATTAGTGGCCAAATCACGCAAAAACAACGAACTCCCTATTATTGTGATCGCCAAAGTCGCCAAACGTCCACTGTTTTTGTGGAAAACAGGTTTCCCAGTTGTGGAGCACCAGTTCAGGAGAATCTTCCAGCATAGACAGTCTGTCCTCTCATTGACCCAGCACCAGAAAGACAGCGATAAGAAAACAGAAACCACAACTCGATCCACCGGCATGTGGGTGAGAGGTTTACCACTCAAACAGTGGAAGCAAAGAAAAGTTACAGATGGGAGAGAGAAAAGTGGATTTAGTGGCCACGCTAACATGCAGCTTGAAGTCACCTAACACATGCTTAGTGAAGGACACCGGAAACACAATGAGATGTAGGAGAAACTGAATGTTGTGCCGTTCTACCTGGGCCTCCCTCAGGATCTACATCCTGTGCCCTGTAGCTCTTCTTGTTGTACCTCATGATCTGAAGACACCTGGTGTCAAAGTGACAGTCTTTATACGTGCCTCGATGTGACAGCAATGATCATTCAGCACAGCCATTCAGGACATACAAGGCCGTTGATTTACAGATAAGTTGCTCAACATTGTGGTTCAAAAGTTCAACCACCTTCCCGTTATCACTGCTGTAGCTACAATAATAGCAGTGACGCAAGACAAGGAGCATTAGACCGCAAAAAGAACATGATTAAGATGAGAACCAGTTAAGGTTTTGGAGTGTCATCTGCAACCTTGCGACATTAGCAGCTCACACAGAGAAAATACACCTGTTCGATTGAAGTGAGTCACATCCCATTGTAAGCAACTCCGAATGGACCTGGAACCTAGTGCCATGATGGCATGGGATTGAAGGCAGGGATCAGTCAAAGGCTCCGGAGTTCCTCGGTATGAAAATGACACCAACACAGCTGCCGGCCGGTAAACGCAGACATTCATGAACTCAACAGCAAAGGAAACACCTAAGATCAAGCAATTTTCATTCAGTTTTTCGAAAGACAATACGTAGTCAACTAAAACTTCAGCTAAGTCTGTAAATCTGTGAATAAGCAGTGTTTTGTGTAAATACTCAGAGCATGATGTCCACAAAGCTCCAACCTGCTGTTGAGAACATTTTTTGATCCATTCGTAAAATCAAGGACAAAATAGCTTCTGTTGATTTACCACCATCAATAAGTGGTTCACTATGCAGTCTTTTCCACAAAGAGAGCCCCCCGCCACCTTAGCCAGGGTTCTGTGCTCTCAAATGGGCGTTTATGCTTTTTATAACCACATGCTGTACTGCTTAGCATAGCTGAATTAACTAAAGTTTTTTCCATTGTAACAAAATTCCAGATTTTCCTTTCCAACTATTAGCAGCTCCATTGAACATCCTGCGAATCCAAGACAGTTAAGCCTGATTGGGCAAAGCCTACCAAGACAGTCAAGCCTGATTGGGTAAAATCCTTCCAGTTGAGAGAGTCGACGGTCAACATACATGCAGCTCACTGCTCCCCATACCAGGACAATGTCGTCCGTTAATCAAGGCAAGCCTCCTGCATTAACATATAAATCTGTCTGCCCCTTTCTTTTGTCAGCGTTTGGGACCTCACACAGGCAGGGGGGCTTTCGCTTGGTCTAAGGGGGTTCCTAAACTGCACCATCGGAGCCACATGCAAGGAAAGCCATGGTTTAGCATCTCTCTCCAACAGAGCCAGCTCCTAACCTGCAGGCTCGCAGGACAATGTAGGGGTTGCCTGATTTCCATTTAAGACTACAGTGAAAATAAATATAAGCGTGCAAGATGGGAAACTTGTTTGTTTGTAAATGAGTTGAGGCGATAACCTCTGCAGTCAGTTCAGAGTACTGGACTCAGGACCCAAGACTGGGGCTTTTTGAGTTATAGACTTTCTATGACAAATCAAAGGAACCTGAAGACAGATTCAAACAAACACAAAACACACAAACATACACAGAGAATGATCGGTCCTTGGCTTGTGCCCTTCAGTCAGTAGGAAAACTGCACTGTCCATGCCTACACAAGTGACCCTCTTTCAGAGCTGGAGGCAGCTTTAATTGGGTCTAGTTCTTCACAGAGTCTCCTTGGCTATGTGATGTACAGAGGTTCTAAAGGCAAGATAATCCACTTAATTAAAACCAGTGGGTCTGGAAAGTTACATTTAAAGCATTAATCTCCACACTTCCTGGCTTTTGGCTTTAGCACAAATGCGTTCAGTGTTAAGTTGACGAACCCTTTTAGACTATAGGAGTACGAGTTGTCAGAGCAGAGAATTTAACCAAGAATGCAGCCCTTTCCCCCAAGCACTACTCCCACTGCCCTCCAAAGACCATAAACCACCATGACCCACTTATGACAAAGTAAACTTCCAGAACAAAGATAAAGGACACTATGCACTATGGAGGGGGGGATAATTTCAGGGGCTAAACTCCTTTTCTTCCTACTTAATTTGACAATTATCACAACTAAAATTCAAGTCAAATAAGTACACTATACTTTTATTGATATGATATAGCAGTTTTACTGTGATGGTGGCACAGCAGGGAACGGTGAATTTCTGATTTGTTAAATTTCATTTCTTAAATTTTTCGGAATTATTTTCAGAATATCTTTTATACATTTTTAAAAAGTGACAAATAACACGATCCGATTAAAAGTTTCAAATATTTCTCAAATAAAGCTTGTTTAATACACAGTAACTTGCATTTGATATTTTAGTTGCTATAAAAAACATTAAATATACTTTGCATAGCAAAACCTGAGTCCAAGGCTGGTATACATCGCTGAACTCAGATACAAAGGTGCCTCTTATGCCCACTCCAGATGCACAGGTGTCACAAATACAGATACACATAACCAGATGTCACAGATAAACTGATTTCAACCCTCTGAGGACAAGCAGGTAGGACCAAGTAATGATAACGTAACAACGAGTGGGTCATGGGGAAACAATAGAGCTACCCCCAGCCAAAATAACACAGGACACATTACAACCAGGTTAGTTGCATGTCGAGTGTTGGCACCAAATGGCCAGTGGCCACAGGAAACACAGCGCTGTAGCACGGAGTGACAGGAAGAGACAAACCAGGTACTGCCTGGGCCCCTTAAAGACTGATCTGAAACCTATTTCATTAGAATCACCATGCAGGTAACCCACTCAAGTCAACATTGTACTGATTAAGGGTCCAACCCAACTGAAATGCTGGGAGACCAGCTGGCCCGTTTTCCAGTTTCCAAAATCTTGTTTAAGTTTTGGTTTTACCTGAAAAGTAGATATTGCCAAAAGAAGCAGCCTCCAGAAGGCAATAAGTGGGATTGTGACTCTGTGACCTGTGGACAAATCCCTATCAGGTAAAGAGACAGAATGAACCAACAAACCCTTGTACTTCCAGAACATTCCAGGCCTTGTGCAAATCAATAAAGAGAACAGAAGATCCAAAAGTACAAAACTCCTTTGCACATGGCAGGGCTACACTGCTACCAACTCCTTTAAACTAGCACGTTAATGAAAAGTTATGCAACAAGTCAGCACTATAATAATCTTCAACAAAACAACCCCTGGACGGGGCAGGATGCTCCAGGTTCTGCTGATGGTGCAACAGAATGATGACATTGTTCAAGTTGTTTTTGGCCTTCAGGCTTCCATTTATTGCCTTTATGCAACAGCTGGAAGCCAGGCAGCCGCCCACAGCCAGCACCCTGTCTCAACCCGGATACTGGTGACCGGGAAGCAACATGGACAGATCCTGGCAAGCCCAACTGCCTCGCTCCCTCTCATTTCAAGGGAGGAAGCTGGCTCAACTCCTGACGGGAGAGCAGGACAGACAGAGACTCTTGTGGTCACATGATTCCTCCAAGGGATCCAAACTGCACATCGCCACACCGCGACCAATTAAGCAATATCTCTGCTTCTAAAGTAAGATGACTATCTCTCTGTTCATTTAAAGAAAGATTCACAACCAGAATATGAAGAGTAAGTGTTAATCTGTTAAACTAGTTGCCTCATCAACACAGTACATATATTTTTCTGGGAAGTCTAAAAAAAGAGTAAAAACACTTGGCCCAAAAATGGCCCTTTATGGAATTTTGTTTCTGTCGTTACCAGAAAACATGAGTATGTGGCAAATCCCCTTCTTGGGGGTAATGGTTAGGGGTTAGGATGACAGAGGGACTCTTCTCATTTTCAAAATCCTAGCTATTCTCGAAAGCACAGGGAATTGATTTTGATCCTACGTAAATGTTTAGTTTTCAAATAAGCAGCAGAATTTCGGGGCACTGAGTTATTGAAAGGATATGAAAGGGGCGTACCAACGTATACAAGCAGACTTCTCTACAAGTCTCTGATTCTACCTTGTGCAGCAACCCAGGACCGGCCACAGATTGACCTCTGTTGAATGGCTTGCAGCAAGAAAATATAATTTCCATAAAAACGTATGGCACTTTAAACAGGCGAGAGACTGCAAGGGAGAGATGTGCCCCACTTGCAGGGAGAGACGCGCCTCACATTTAACAGAGAGACACAACTCCTCTGCAAGGGAGAGACACACCTAACGTTTAGTAGAAAGATGCAGCTCAGCATGTATAGCATGGCTGAGGCTGAAGGCCTCCTAGAGGGCAGTCAAAAAGTTCATACACACAAACACAGACACACAGCATGTAGACAGAGTGACATTGTGTCAGATTCAAAGCCACTTATTCACTTAACACCTAGACACGCTAAATGATTTTTCATACTCTGCGAGATTTAACTGTGTTAACTATCCACACAGCACGTACAATGACCCATCTAAATATAAGGTGACCAGGGGCACATATCCCTACAGTGTCCAGCTTTACAAAAGGTGGAAGCAGGTGGGAGGGGGGAAGAAGAGACAGTGGATGCCTGCCCGGAAAGAGTTCTGAAAGCAACGAGGCATTTGTATAATTACTGTTTTCCTCTCTGGCTGATGACAGATGCAGTATTTGTTCAGTGTAGGTGCTGACAGTCACTGGGCAGTGAGGCCCGTAGCAGCCTGCTGTAGTAATGGTGTGACAGACTGGACTCGCAACACAAATAACAAAAGATTTGAGCCATTGTCTGGCCCCACTGAAGCACACACAACTCCAAGAATGGGACATTCAAATAATCACACAGGCTCATTGTCACGCAACCCAGTACCACAATGTAGATCTCTAACCAGGCACCCAGCATGCCCTGGAAGACCTCTACTTCAATCAGCAAAAAATAACCAATAAGAAGCTGTTCTTGGGGGGGGGGGGTTGTTTAAGGTAGGTCATCAGTTCTATGCATGCTATCCTTTGTCAGCACATGCAAATATAATGCAAGCAGAAGCAGAAGCAGAAGCAGAAAAATACAGACCAGTTGGGTAGATTCTACTTCCCAATGTGCCACAAGCCAGGGTGGAAGCTCAGTACAAAACCCAAATAAAGGAAAGGGTTGGGCCATTATACCAAACACCTAAACACATAAAAAACATTCTACAGTGCCTGACTGTTCATTTTTACACTACCAAACCAATTTTATAAAAAGCCTTTTATACCGCTGGTTCTCAGGGTTTGCAGCTGAAAGAAAAGATATTATTGAAATTTATCGTTGTTAAAATATTTTTTTGAGGAGAAATGTTGAGGGAAAGGATGAGTGAAGGTGTTTGGCGCAAGAGTTCCCCGATCTTCACTCATAAACTAGACTCCAGTTTCCATGGATACAGAGAGCAGAGGTGCAGCAGAGAAATAAACGGGGGAACTGATCGTCATACCTAAAATTCCATGCTTAGAACATGACACGCTTACTGCCGATTCAGTTCAGGGGTCTATCTTATTGTGGTTTGTTTAATCATAAATGTGCTGGGTCTGAACACTCACCCTGTTAACAGGAGCCCTGGAGCGAAGATCAATAACGCAGAAATCCATGACCCAGATAGCAGTGACTGGAGAGGCGTCTGTATGCGCCTGTGCCTGTGTGTGCGTGTGCAAGAGCATATTTGACAGAGACACGGCTACCTCAATAGGGCCATTGTAAGGGAGAACATACGTCAAGATACTTGTGTTGATCTGTGTCATTTTGAATGACCCTTCAGATTAACAAGGCCAGAACGCTGCATTTACATTGAAGTTAAGCAGATTGGTTTGAAAGTAGAAGCAGAATAAGGCCTTCTATTCTGCTTCCCCAGCTTTCGCTTGTTCACAGCCAGATGAGTGCCAGTGGTTTTTCAAAAACACCACAGGATCGCTTTCAAACTTCTGTGCATTAATGAGCCAAGAGCCAATTAAGGCATCTCAGCACTCAAAGCCCTGACCAAACCACATGGGCATAAGGCCTGGTTCCTGCCTATACTCTAGGCGCATATGTGGATGGATGAGGAAGCCATGTAGCAGAACACATATTTCTCGGTTTTAGTCACTCTATCAAAGGAACACAAAATGTAAAAGAAGTCCCACTATCGTACCCTGGTACATTGGTAACATTCCCTCCAGCTGAAGAGGCATCCTCAGAAGCAAACATCTTTAATTGGACGCTTCTCCCACGCATCTTATCAGCATTCTCGGAACACATTCTGTAAACTTCTCCCTAACGGAGCAGAGCCAGTTCTCCTCAGCTCCTAGATGAATGCTGCAACCACAATGTTCACCAAGAATATTGCCCTCAGTTCACACTTAAGCCATTTTAACATACCTGTGATGGGTGGGGATGTCCATTTCAGTGCCTATGTTGCAACAGCAAGCCTATGCTAGTCCAGCACCACAAATCCCATAGCAACAACCCTATTAGTCATTTTTACTTCTACATCTAACACTGCAATTATTTAAACAAAGATGGGAATTATTTAATGTTATAACATGCACCTCTTGGCAATGATGTTTCTGGTCATTACAAACCTTTTTTTGTTTTACTTCTCAGATGCAGGTAACTTGGAAACCACCTCAACAAAGCAAAGTACTGGAGTACCTCTGTTGTTTTTCAGAGTGCAGAGCTGACCATATCTGTGCTAAGATTGGGCCTCACGGTGAGCTTAAAGCCCGAGATAAGTGTGAGTGTGTGGTATCATAGCAGGGACAGGTTGGAGAATGTGGTCCCAGGACAGGGACAAACGAGAGCGTGCAAAATGATCTTTTGCACAAATAATCAAATTATTTGTAAGTATAATATTCAATAAATAAACATTTACAGATGTCATTACCAGAATGCTTCGAAATAATTGCTTACCACACCTCCAGCGACTGCCAGACTAACTGTGTACATTCAAGACTGTTTGCAGTCAACAGCAACTTTATTTACGTTCATAAATCACTGCACTCGTTAACAATTATGAGCACGTTTAACAAGTTAACAGAAAAGATTATATGGTATCCGTCATCAAAATACTTTTGATCTGACAACGATTTATAACATTTGATTTGTACATTTTTAAATGGCTTGTTAATTCGTGTACACGTTTTAACGTGTCACGTCTAAGTGATCTTTTTAAAATATTAGGCAATATTTAACATATCATGGCCATTTGGACGCGGGTATAACATTTACCACAGTCACAAATGGGTGGTCCAGAACTACTTTCCAAGCCTCAGCCTTCTCGGCTGCAGGTCAACTTCGTTTAAAAACCACCTCAACAGCAAAGTACTGGAGCTCGGGCTTTCCACCAAACTCTGGATGATATATCAACCGCATTTGTCAATATCAGAGTGCACAACCCAATAACAGCATTCAGTAAACATCCAACCAACGAACGAACGTCAAATTAAAAAAGTTAAATTAACTTATTAATTAACGAAAATTAGTCGCAGCTTTTTTCACCGATTTGGGATACCTTACATTTGCTTGTATTAAATTGCCCGCACATTGTAACTGAAAAAATGTTAATATCGGTCTCTGGCAAGCAATGAACAACAAAAAATAATGTATCGGTAACCATCTGTACAAACGTAGAGCACTGTCAGATGCTGAATTCTATGTTGTTTCTTACCTTCAGAACCGTCCCATCATTCAAACGAGCTCCCCAAACGCTGTACAATAGGAATCTCCTTCAACACAATACAGTACGACTCGGCAGGTGACATCATCCAAAATTGCATTGCGCATGGACCGGTTCTATCAAAGCGCAGGGAGTTTTGGGAATTGTAGTGCTATCGAAACTTACTTTGTCGAAGCTACGAAAGGACTGAACCAAATGCGATTGTCTCCACATAAATGTTCAAAAGGCTAAATAAATATTAGAACTAAGTAAATGAAACCTTTCTGTGGGAAAAAAAACCCATTGACCATTTGAATACAGTTTTGAATGTTGCAGTAGGTTGCTTATAACTAATGAATTTACTTTAGTTGAGGGTGCAGTTAGTGTATATCCTGTGAAATAAGTTACATTTTTAATGTCACATTCTTAAAATATATATGTATAAACAGTCATTCACCTAGTCACCAGAAAATCCCTAAGCAGTGTTTCCCCATCAGGGTCACAGCCAGAGAAAGGCCTTCACTAAGAGAAGGGACTGATGTTGGGCATAAAGTTCTTCATCTAAGAAAGGGTGTTTATTTGACCCCTGCTGGACTGTCTTAATGTACGAGCTCAAATGGATGGACAGGTGTAAGTTCTGAAATCACCTCCAAGACGATTCACACATTTGTTTCTGTGTCGAGTCCTGTCGATCTTTACGGACACTCTCAGGGACCATTCCCTCAGTTCAAAAGTGGACACAGTGCTTTATTTGGCATAGAGGTACACAGTTCTCTTTTTTGTATCAAAGATTTCCCAGCAATGAGAAAATGTGGCACAGTCTACCTTTGATCTTGAGTGAATTACCAAGAGGGAACAATTGTTTTCAGCCTTATCTCAGGGCTGCTGGTTAAATGCAGCTGTGTGAAAGAGTATAGAGGTATAGAACCCCCCTGCGCCCCTACAGGGGAAATAAAAAGGGGCTAAAAACTTCAATTAACAGCCCTCATGTCCCGGCAGCCCTACTCTTTCTTGAAAGCGAACAAACGTTTATCTGTCTCAGATCACTGGTATGATGGAAAGTCACAAGGTCCTTGGATTCACAGAGGGAAGGCGGGATCCAGAAGAGTCTTGGGGGTCAGGACAGTGACTGGGCAAGCTGAGGGAAGGGGACCAGGGTTCCCAAGACCTCTCTTCAGTAAGAGGAATTCTATAAGACAGATATAAGACTATAAGAAAGATGCAGGAAACCATTCTTGATGAGAAAGCTAGTGAAGAAGTTAATGGTCAAGTGAATACAGAGGTGATTTCTTACTCCAGCAGGGGGAAAACATGTGGCTCTTTTGTTAACAGAATTAAAGTGGCCTGTCTATAGCAGAAAAGCTCTCAGGACTAAGTCAACACACACTGCATCAACAGTCTTGACAGTTATACTGAAGGGCAATAATGGCTTTTTTAGGAGCTGTGGGGACAGTAAGGAATGCACTCAATGGCACAGATGCAACTTGTAGCCTTTAAAGTAACCCATTCATGGTTCAGTTTTGAGACACCCACTCGATCCACCTCATTCATGCCCTTTGTCCCAACATTATAAACGATGTGTTCAAATTGGACCTCAGAGGGAAAAAGGCATGTGCAATAACATTCACCATTAGTGTCACTTTCAATTACTGTGGTCAATGCCAGGCACGCGCTTGTGACGTCAGTAAACTGCATGTTTTTTAGGACATTCGTTATACACATAGAGCGGTAATGGGGACCCCAAAGTGCTGAGGTGGTTGGGGTTCAGTGATATGGGCTGGCAGTGTAGCATTGCAGAAGGACAATATACAAGTGAAACCAAAGGGGAGGAAAGGCTGTCAATGAACTGAAAGAACAGAGTGCATTTGCCCAGACCCTCCCGGTGCTACCCATGACACACAGCGGTGGAGTTTCCTTCCAGGGTGAGATAGCCGCTATGAGCTATGAGCACAAGAATCTGGAACTAATCCAGCCCCCCGGTCCAGCCACGTCGCTCATCTTGCTCCAAGTAGAGAATGGTGAGGCTGTAGAGGGATTACCCTGATCCATTACCATGAGAGAACAAGCCCTCTGACAATGATAAGGGGTAGGCAGAGGTGACAAAACTGAACACAGCAACCCATCTCTGCATTCCCTCACACACAAGGCTGGCTTATTACTAAAGAGTGCCTTGCGTACAGGACAACATTTCAGTCACTCCTCCACGTGAATAGCACAGAAGGGTTCTGCATCGGTGTGGTCGCCGCACCCTGCTCTGCTGCTCCAAAAGCATGCTGAGAGTTTAACAAGGGTTTTTTTTTTAAAACGCTTTGGACTACGCAAAGTTTAGATCAGGCTTGATTTGTGGCCCTGGAGCCTTAGGTGTTGTCACTAAATAAGGTCCATCTGTTTACATACAGTGATTTCATTAAAAGGCCTAGAGCTGGGGGGGATGCTTCTCATCTGTTCTGCCTGACCTTTCAACATCGATCACAGGGACAGCCAATAAATACCTCCCGAAAGCAAGACAAGGCCACCGACCAGGCCACCAACTTCTGAAAGTTGAATTTTTCCTTTAAAGAAATCAGGTAAGCATGATGTAGTTAGGGGGTGTAGTGAGGTCAGAAGGTTTCAACTGTGTTGAATATCATTCTAGAGCTGTTTAAATTTTCTTCAGTCTTGGAAATAAGATGACCTTTAAAAATGGAGACCTTGTTCATGTCAATATAGGTTGTCCTCTAGATATTGGAAAATTTAGGTCAATTTTTTACTCGCCATTTAGGTCAAAGTAGCACTAGTTTTCATAAAGCATGCAACACCAGTGTGTGCTCATTGTGACTGAATTTTTAAACTTAATTTTCAACAGCACCAAAAATGTTTCAACGTTGATGTTGTATCCTTGCATCGCAATGATACAGGGTTTTATTTGATGAGTAAAGTTTGTGGTTGTGAAAATTAGATGGTCCCTCTACATCTCATATACAAGATATTGTTACAACCAACAGTCAATAACAGATAGGAGTGGAGGAGCTTGAAATGCTCTTCCTGGAAGACCGGGTCAACGGCTGGCTGCTCCAGCTGTGGCTGTATGTAACCTAGGTGCTAGGCTTGTGATAAGGATGTCCTGGTCACTGGACCTAAGACGGGGAGAGCAGCTAGTGAGAAGCCACACCCTAGAATGTGCACGTCCAGTGACTATTCACAGCTACTGGGCCATGTCTATGCCAAACCGTTTGTAGTGTTGCTAAATTTCCATGCGTAAACTCAGAAAAATAAAGGAAACAACACATTCAGTATGACTAGTAGCTAAAAAAAAACAACAACAACCAAAGCAGTCACACGAACTATAAAGCATGGTCTCTAGTCTGCTTTGTGATTCCAATCTAACCCCTAATTGACTGCGCTTCTCATCTCTCCTCATGAAAGAGGTCCTTTCAGAATCGCCCGTAAATGTTCCCTTCTGCTCGTCTTACATCAGTTAAGTGACAAGCAAACCTCTACGCCACGTTTTCTTATTTTATTCCTGCAATCAACTCTTGATGACCATTGTACAGCAAGGTTGGGGGGGGGGGGGGGGGGGGGTGGTGGGTGTGG
>JAOYSI010000013.1:2747572-2775158 GCA_025775065.1 Hiodon alosoides | reverse complement strand
ATAAACTTGCTAATCCCTGTCAGCCGTCTCCGTTGGATAGGCAATGTGATCTGTCTCACTAACTCCATTCTCTATTTTTGTGCTTCCTTGTGCTGCCAAGCCCCTGACGTAATGCATCGTGTTAATTATTAGCATGTGGGAAGCAATGCCGAGACTCTCCTCCGGTTAAACAAGAGTAACAGAAGGAAGCAAAGTTAGTGAGGATGGCAAAACACACAGATCCGGAATGAAGGGGCACCGCTCCCCACAATTTTGAAATCTGTTGCTCGGTTCAGCGATTAACACCGCCGATGCCCGTGTGTAGCAGTGAGTAATATGTAAGTGAGTAAACTCTCTTTTGCTTTGCTTTTTTCTTTAACTTTTCCCCTCTAACTTAGAGAACACATTCGACGAAGGCAGTACATGGGCATTTTCATGGTATATTTCTCTTTTACGTGTGATCTCAGTTTAGTTTCGCTGATTCGTAATTAGCCACTAATACGAATACATGGATTTTTGTATTTTCTTTGTAGAGGGGTGTTCAAGTGGAGTTCGTTGGTACGGTGCACATATCGCTTACCAAAATGTATAGAATTACAGTGCAGAGAAAGGTGGAATGTAGAAGCATAATTAATGTTTTTAACATTCCTCGAATCGGTAAAATTAATAATTTAATGTCCGTATTTTAAGTATTTCGTATACATCATTACTATGATTGGCGATGATCTCTTCATTGATCGTTGAAAGTATGGTTTCTTTGGGATGTCTGGGATAGTGACATGTTTCCGTATTATGGGTCGGATTGTAAAAAAAATTCCCATCCTAACGAGTTTTGGGTCCTTAAAATATATACACTAAAAACAGGCTAACGTTACTGCGGAGTGGATGTTGGTTTTGCTAGCTAGTATGTGCAGTTCGTATTAGGGACATTGGCGACACTGCTGACTAACACTTAAGAATGTAAGTTATATGTGGAAACGGTCCATCTTGAAATGATTCTCTAGAGAAAACATATTTTAGGACTGGGTGGATGTGGCTTGTTTTTGCTGCGGTTCTTTATGCCACAGGCCCGCATCCATAGCGGTCTAGCTGACGGAAAGCGGGGACTTAAATAAAGCCCTGGCAAAGGCTGTGTTGTCGCTGAATATCGATATAGTCTTCTAAAAGAGTTTTTTCCAAGGTAAATTAACCGCCTATTTCCTATTTCACGTTCAATAAATTGGCGGAGAGTCGTTTTGCTGGCTGAAGCAACAGAGTTAACGTCGCTACGATTGCTTTGGGAATTCTACTACAGTAAGTGTCTTGCCTTGGGAATGTGTTTACGGTAGCTATAGTTAGCGACGCGAGTTTGTAGTCAAGGTTTTACCTTGTAGCGTGTGCTGGAATGGCATTGACTACAACACGGTGCTTTTGACATTGATATGTCCGTATTCTTATATTCACCGTTTACTAGCACCATTAGTTGGTATAAGGCAAGCAAACATAAATTGAGTTGTTATATAATTAATGGTATTAGTTTTAATTAATCGTACCATACTCACTAGACTATTCTGTCTAATTTTGACTCCTCATGCTGAAAATGTTGTAGAATATGTGGTGTGGATGAAATGTTGAAATCAACGTTTGTTCGATCATTTCAGGTCTAAAGTGTTCCCTGTGGGAAATGTCAAGAGTCCATGTTATACGAAAGTTGAGCCTCCTCCTACAAGATAATTAATCAGTACACAGAAAGAGAACACCTTGCTACAAATCCGTCAACCAATTCCACATGAAGAGGAGAATGAAGACACAAAGATGATGATGATGATGATGTCGACGTCCTTGAATTTGCTGTAGCAGAAGAATCCCTCATGCACAAGCCATTGTTGGTCCCACAAAGAATAGTGAAGCAGGAAAACAGAACCCAGCTAGCATTAGGCTTTTGGTGGAGGTCAAGCTTGGCCACAGAAGCATATCAAAAAGAATAGTATTTCACATCAGTGATACCTGGTACGCAGTTTTCAAGTCCCTTGTATCTGCCTTGTGGACCATGATGTTTCGCGACCAGGTTGGAGTCCTGAACAGCTGGTTTAAGGGGTGGAACGAATGTGAGCAGACGGTGGCCCTGCTGTCATTGCTGAAGCGGGTGAGTCGGACCCAGGCCCGCTTCCTGCAGCTCTGCTTGGAGCATTCTCTAGCCGAATGCACGGACCTGCAGGTGCTGGAGGGGGAGGCCAATAACCCAGGTGAGTGAATGACACAGTCCCTTCTCCATCCATCCTTCCCTTGGATGGCATTCAAGCAGTTTGTTCCTTGACTGAGATAAATGTAGCTCCGCTAAGGTCGTGGAGGAGCAGGATTTTTTGTGGTGGCCGTCGTGTCTCTCTTCTAAAGAAAAAGAAAATCATAATAGAAGAATTTAATTGGATTGTGAATAAACCAATTGATGGCTGAGAAGAATGAGAAGGGCCTGGAAGGGAGCAAATTGATGTCATTAACGAACCACTCAGTGGGAGGAACTTTTGGTACTGTCGCCCATCGCTGCAGATTGAAGACTATGTTAGGGCCATGACGAGAAACGCTTACTCTTGCTTGATGTGCCCCTTGGCAGTGTTAGCGTGTTTTAATGAGAAATGTTAGTACGTGTTTATTTAGCCATACGGATGGGTGATTCTGAGGCAGAATGTGGCATGTTCAAGTGGACCACTCCCAACAATGATAGTTTAGTGGCGTGTGTTCTATTGCTTTGCCTTTAAAACCGGTCCATGCTTAGCTTAAATTCTGAGTCGATTCTACTACGTGTCTGTGAAACTTGTATCTGCGTGTTCCATGTCATCTGCCTAAATCACTCCTGTGTCTGTTTGTCGTCCTTTTAGCTTTGAATGAGTAATGAAGCCGAGTAGGTTGCCCAGGACAGCTGCAATGACCAGCTAACGAATATTACTATCTCAGCATTGCTGTAACATTGTTGTAGTAGTTTTGGCTGTTGAGCTAAAATTATATCCACTAGCAGAATTCTTGTTCGAGATTCAAGTTGTATTGTATCTGCATAGCATTGTGTGTAAATGATTTAGAGCATTAGGTTCAGATCTTTCCTCTCAAAGGGCACTCTGTGTATTCAGGTTCTGAGATCAAATCTAGATTCATCCATGGGCGCAAGATGTTTCTCCTGATTAGCTCTAGCTATTTTCCAGAGTGATAAACGTGTTTCAATTTTATGTAAAATTTAGATGATTGACTGGGTAGAGCTTTACAGGGGGATCTTACACAAAATTCCTTGTGTATGTACGGTCAAACAGTCATGCATAGTGTTTCATCCTTTAGTGTATGGTTTCATCAGGAACCAAAACACCCATTCTGTGAAAAAGTGGCATGGCCGTGTCCAAATACGTCACCTTGCAAGACTCAGGACTTCAACCCTGCTCTTCTATGCCAGTGATACCTAGAAAAACCGCGAGAGCTAGCAGATTCCACCTCTCGCACTGTTCAAGCTATGGTGGGTGTCGAATTTAAATTATTTTTTGGATTGAACACTCCCTCATTCTGTGATCAAAGTTTACAGTGCATAGCTAACGTTGGGAATGACTCTGAATTTGAGGACAATACTAAATTTTTTTACCCATCAATTCCCGTGATCACCTGCAGTGAAATATTGGTCACACACCATAGACGTGTTTATACTTTTTATGGCAGCGTTCTCATTGTGTATGTTGTTTTTTTTATTACTAGAAGCCACCAATTGCTAAGCTCTGCATTTTTGGAAAAAAAAAAAATCTTTCCGAGCATCATCATTTTTTTACATCCAGGCAGTGCACACCTAAACATTTTGTTGATCTTCTTTACTGTCCTTATGATTTGCACGCCCACTTCAATCTACACGTTGAACCAAGTTTTGAATATACTGCTTACAACACCCAATTAGAAATTTTGTTGGAATTCACTTATTATTCACCAAACGGGCATCAGGACGGATCAGGATATTCAAACTATCTATCTATAATTTTTTGTGAATGTGTCTATTTTGAACTACTGAACACAACAGAACACAGGATTTCACTTTAAAAATAAAAGTGACAGGTTACTATATGGTGAATTGCTGCAGGAAGTTGAGTGGTAAGACAAAACTATTCGGAAAGTACTGTCCTAATGGAAGGAATCCACTTACGTCACTAAAGTGAAAAAACTGCTCTTGTTTCCTGACCCAAGTGATACAACTTGTCATGGATTCAAGTTATCTCCAGTGCCTGTGTACGTCTGAATTTTTTTTAAACTGGACTATGAAATTGTTGGGGATAGATTTAATTTTACCTCTGTTCAACCCATTTGATTAATAGTATAAGACCGTAAGCCATTTGTGTGATTAAATTATGTAGTGTTTTGTGTATAGCAGTTGTACATAGGGTGAATAAATTACTTAGCAGACAATCAAGGACTTATAACAAACCATTATATAATTTAGTTCTTTGTAAAATATTGTAAATCTAAATTTGCTTAACAAAGATAAGTGTTATCATAAAAGCAATGTAATTTACTAATGGCCTACTATGCTGTGAAACCAGAAATGTTTATATATAATGTGTACGTAATATATGTAATGATTCCTCTGAGTCTGACAGACCTTTTGGCAAAAAAAGGTAGTTCAGTTGAGTGCAGGATTGTACTACGTATCCTCCCTCTCTAAGGGGCATTCCCTGGAAGCGGTGTGTAGGCAGTGGGGTTGGGCCAGGACAGGGGGACACTGTTATGAATGACTGACTTCTTTCTGCAGTTTTTGGAGCTTGTTGTAAGCGATGATGGAGTCTGCTCACGTAGAGGCTGCCGTGGCATTTGCTGCGGAGTTGTTTTTCTGGCAGTGCTGACTCTCAGTCGGTATGGTGCTTCCTGAAAAATACCCACACGTTCCATTTCCCTGAGTGGGCAGCTGTACACCTCCATATATAGCACGGAGGACGATGTGTTGTAGCTGCTGATATTTATGCTAGGAAATTAAAATATTTAGTCGTTTTTAAATTAATGCTGTATTTGGAACCGAAATGGCTGCTTTCGTCGAACATTTCTTTAATGTTTAAATGTAATGTTTATATCTTTAATGTAGGGTTCATTTGATCAGATTTTCTGAAATTGGTTAAGATCCCATCTGTATCAGTCCTCCCTTAAGGAGAGGGTGGACTTGTAGTTTAGAATCGATTCACAGCTGTGAGAAAACATGAGTAATTTATTTTAGATGCTGTGATTTTTACACGCCTGTGTCAATCAGGGCGACGACAACTAGAAATTAAAACAGATCTGTAGGCAGTTCCTCCTGTTGTGTGGAGATGTAGTTGTCCTAGTATGATTTGCTCTTTTAATGCAACAGGAGAAGCTGAGGTTTTACCTTTTGTACAGTACACATTTATACACTAATGGACAGTGACAAAGGGTTATGACATAGTAATCGCTCAGCCTGCCCAGCTTATTCATCATGTAAGGTTGTAATGCTTAGACCTCAAACCTCCACCCACCCATCGTCCATTGACTCATACTAACACACCCTCTCCAGTGACCAACACCCCAGGCTTACCCTGCCTGGGCCATCTGGCTCTTCTCAGCTGTTTTCAAGAATATTAGTCACCCATCTAAAAAGAAGGAGAACTATTATCTAATTTGGTTGTCTTAACAATTTCACTGCACCCACGCATGAGCAAGTTTTATTTCTGTCCCTTGACTCTATCAACTTGTATAGCATAGCTCTGCAAAAAAAGCATTATTCCATTCAAATTAATTTCTGACTGAAAATGACTATAATTATCAAGTTTGAAAATATACTGCCCTTAGAAGATCTTCAGTTTTGATTAATTTAATACAGCAGTTGAACTGGATGAAATGTGTGTAAATTTGGCATGATTTGAGTCAGATGTTGTGTGTTGGAGAAACACAATCCAGATCGATGAGTTTCTTAAATTAAGCATGAAGTATGGGCAGGAGGAAAGATGTTGGGGGGGGGAAAAAAATGCATTCCCAAAAACGTAAAACAAATAATATTAAAGCTCCAACATTCACATAGGTGTGGTGATTTGTACAACAAGGATTAAATTGTATTTAAAATCCACACTCTTTTATCTTGTGTGTGTGTGTGTGTGTGTGTGTGTGTGTGTGTGTGTGTGTGTCTCATGTCAGTGGTGCTGAAGCCATTGGATGTCTCTAAACACTTACTCCCCACTCCTTCTGAGATTGAGAGTGACATCATTGTATGAATCAATGTTCATGGCAACCTTTGAATATGAGGTCATTACAAAAGAAAAATGTTTTGAAATCCAGGTGGTTGGATGTAAATTGTTCCAATTATGGCTTTGGAAAGAACTAGCGCTGTTGTCCGAGAAGGTTTCCTTTTAAACTCTAGACAAACTGGGTTAGTTAGTCTTCTCTGTGTTTGATATTTCTTCTTATTGTTCAGTTCTAATTTTGATAATTTCGTTTTCATTCATGACATGTTTTGATAAATAAAAACTTTTTTTGGAGAAGAACACAAGTTTTGTGTTGGAATATGGCATAATTCATATTATACCATATTCGGGGACTAAATTTCTGTATTTGCACTGCGGGGAACCCTGCTAAATTCACAAATTTAAAGATAGAGCTGTGTACATTTCTGTTCTGTATTGCTACCACATTACCTTGCATAAGCAGCATTTAGGCAAATTTGGCTATTTTGGAAAAAATCATCAAAGTTGAGAGTTCCAGTTAGCCTTAGCTCCTCTCCAGACTGACTCCCCACACATATTCCTTGTACTCTAAAACCTTTTTCACAGACGCTGTCAAACCGGTTCATCCCCGAAACACTGTTCAAGCTGAGTTGTCACTGCATGCATGGCCCCAAGTGGAGGCCGCTTACAGTGTACACCCGTATGTTAAAGTATGTGTTCTCTGTTCTGACTCAGTCCTTGCCATGAAGACATGTTTTAAAAATGATTTTCCCAAAGTAATGCGAGCAACTTTTCAAAGTCAAAGAGGATTCCTCCTCTTTGATTGCATAAATCAGTGGTAGCTGTGAGTTCTCGTTTAAGCTAAGCTAGGAACGGGTATTAGCTGACCTTTCACTGGTCTGCTTTACCGTAGAAACATAACACAACATAAAAACAAAGGACCTCTCCCTCTCTTCGTTTGCTCAAATAAGCGGAGAACTAAAAAACATAACTCTTCTCTGATTTTGTGGTGATCACATAACCCCCTCAATGTACTTTTTTAAAGATTCCTAGCAGGTAGGGAGATAAAATCGTCCTCCAGGAAGGAAAATAATTATCATTCCTTAACAAATGAGGAAGGGGCCAGCAGTACTGGACCAGGCATTTCCTTAAATAGAGGTCTGGGGCTCTGGAATCTTCAGACTTGAAGCTTGAATTCCGTGCATAGTTCCTATTATGAAATACTTAGCTGTGCAAATGCACAACCTCTGAAGCTTCGGCAGGTAGACTTTAATTGCAACTCCACTGCAGTTTAGTATGTTACGGTCCTCGTGCTGCCATGATTACATTGCTCCTTCCTGCACAAGGTCCTAGCTTTTTAAACATAAAAATTTATTGACCCAGAAACTCACCAGGGGATAACGTTAATCGGTTTTGATTAACGATGAGAAATATTGTCTAATATCACAGCAATTTGTTTCCAAAGTATCTTTTTACTTATAAATAGCTTTCCAAAATGATGGAGCTTCAATAGTCAATCAGGGTGACATTGTGGCAAACTTAGTGTCAAGCTAAGCTAGGAACAGGAATTAGCTGACATTTCACGGTTCTGCTGTACGGTAGAAACATAACAAAACATAAAAAACAAATTAACAAAATTTTAAATCTTTTTCTTAAACAGAAAGTTCAAAGTTTATCAAGTGATTGAGCGCTTTCGATGAGGGTTCTACCATGTAATGGAGGACGATGCCTTTCTTTTCTATCCTCAAAATAAATTGAGCAGTGTGATTGCCTCCGTTTGTCCTGCAGTATCCTCAAGATTGAAATTTACCATTGCACAAGCTACTACAAATGAGTCATGATCTGTTGCATTGTGATGCACTTCCTGTAGCAGGTCCTCCATGTAGTGAGAGAGTCGAGTCTGATGTCCCTTCTGTGCAACATAAACACGTGCTCGACTTCAGGCCTGGCCTGACCACACTTGCTACTGACAGAAGCAGGTGTTTAACAGCCTGCCGTCTGTCCAGCTGAGCTCAATAGAAAGTTAACCAGCAAAACTATTTCCGACTCTGGACAAGGATTAGAGGTCATAAATATAAATTAACTTCCAAAAAGCAAACGCACATACACACATAGATTTTTGTAACAAATGCCATTTGCTTTTTTACTTGAGAATTCAGGTTATGGAACTATTGGTTGTTTCAGCCAGTGGCTCTGACCCTTAAGTCACCAAATAGTCTTCCTGGCCATGTTTTCTGCACACCTGTATCCTTAGAAAATAGTAATTATTGGAGGGGGTGAGAATACTGGGCAAGAAGAGGATTTAGTCCATTATCTTGTGGGGATTTGGGTCAGTGGGGTGACTGGCAGGCTCAGTTCTTACCTCTCATCTGGATGCAGAGCAGCACGATGCAACCTTGTCCTGTCCAGGCCTGCATAGGCCCGTCTAAGCCTGCTACCCCCGTAGGAGGGTGGGGCAGCTGATGGGTGGGGTTGGACATTGTGAATTGTCAGTTTTCACAGCATATGTGGGGGGGGGGGGGGTTTGTTTTTTTTGGACTTAAACGCAGTGTTTTGAATGAATTCATGCTTTGCCCTCCCACCAGTTGTCAGGATCGGGTGTTGGGTTGTGCCCTCTGCAGCTGGAGACAGAAGCGTTTAAAATGTATTTAAGCCATGTGCCCTGAAGTGAATAATGTTCTCACCTATTTTCCGGAAACGTTTGCTTAAGTGGACCGTATGTTTACCGTGGTCCTTGTTCCATCATCCCCTGTATCGGCAACACCTCCACCTCCCCTTACTCCGTCATTCTTTTCTATTCTCTTTTCCCCGGGACGTGTTGGATCTGGGGAGGCCGTTTAAGGAAGTGTTTGTTATCGGAGGGGTAGGATGATCTCAGGGAGAAAGTATGTGTCTAACCAGAGCCGTTTCGGATGCAGCGCAGTAAGTGGGGAAACTGTGCATTCTTCGGCAGGACCTGCGGTATGCCAGCACATTCCGCACTGCTGAGCTGGACTGCACAGTCGGAGGGATGGGTGGGGGAGCCCTCTTTCCCTCCCTCTATTTCTTTCTTTCTTTCTTTCTTTCTTTCTCTCCCTCATTTGCCTACATTTTTCCAAATAGGCTGTTCTCCTCTCCGGCTATACCTCCTGGAAAATCCTGTTTCTCTGAGTGTTCCTATGTTCGGAAACGGTAGTTTGAGAAGTAGTTTGGGCCTATCCTCTGTGCAGCTAGGATCGTTTCTAGCAGTTTTATAATGGTGAAAATAAGTAGATGACTCTGAGTTATGTCTATTTTAAGTTTATGCACTTTTCTGGCTACTGCATACTGCATGAGTGTTTCGTTGACTCCATAACAAGAGAAGGGATTTATACTGGATCGGCCCTGACTCTGTTCAATAGAAATGTAGTAAATACTGGATAGTAAAGCAGTTCAGAAGTTATCATGTCGCCTTTAGTAGAACATTTAAAAAGAATACTCCTTCAGTCCTGGCATCTAAGAATGGAATTGGGCTTTCTTTCCGCTTGTTTTACAAGTTACTTACACCCTTATCCCTATCCCAGGGGAGGAGTGTGTTTGCTGTCTGTTTTTAGTTGACTCTCTGATCGTCCCGTGTAAATAGGGCGTTATCTCCTGCCCTGCCCTGTCTTATTGGGTCTATGTGATGTGGAGGCCCTATTTTTAGACCTGGAATCATGTGTCGGCTAAACAGTCTCTCCCCTGCAGACGTTTGTGTGCGTGTCCATCCGTCCATGTCCCATTTGCAGATGGAATTTTAAATTGATGCAAAAAGTGCACCATGACATGGATTGCCATGCACTACTGGTCCTGCGTCATATACAGTTTTTCACTTTGCTATTTCTCAAAGTGAAACACTACAAAAATTCAAAGGGTTTCATCTAAACAAATGACTGTACAGGTTGTAATCCCCCGTATAGGAAAATGACCTCCTCTCTCACTTGGGACATAAACACTGCCAAATGGGTGTGCCAGAGGTCAGCAGTTAAGAAGCAACTCCAGCTGCTGCTTCTCTTAATGACCAGCAATTATATACTGCAATTTGATTGGACTGTGGCAGCCATGTTTTTTTCATTTTTACCATAAGTCTTTGTCAGTCTAATCATGCCTAGGCTGCATGATGGACCTTCATTCAATTATCCTCAGGTCTCGGTATTATGTATTGTATTACATTTGTTAAACTAATCTTGAACTCACTTTTTTTCATTGGGAATCCTGGGATGAGGTAATGCACACCTCTAGATTGTGATGGTCTGTGAAAGGTGGCACCATATGTAGATTGGTTGAGGTACCAAGGGGTAATGAGTGGGGAGACTTCAACTTTATAAAGAGTGCCAGATGAAACATGGAAGCTCCAGAATAGCAACTATGCTACAAAATAACTGGGATTTTAAAGGCATGAAAGAAAAAAAAAAGTCTTTGGTGTGTTGAAATGTCCTTTATTGAAGGAAAATGTCTATTTTAGGTAAATGAAGAGAGGGAGGTGGTACAATGCTACTCTTTGAAAGCTACACCCTCATTGGCGGTTTATTTGCTAGGGCTGGGTGCCATGTAGAGTTCACCAGCACAAATTGTTTAGTGCTGGGGGGAGGGGGGCCGACTAAGGGGGTGTTCCTCCTTTAGACTGCTCTGATTCACAGATTCCCGGCAAAGCCACTTTCTCCAGCAGTTTCTGGTGTTCCCTCGGAGAGTCTTTTAAAGAGAGCGGCTTTGTGTGCTGTATGATTGTAGTGAGTCACTCGCTAGCAGCTGGGCGTGCAGGGCTGTCCCTCGTTCAGCTGGCCTACTGCACGGCGGGAGTAAGAGCAAGAGGGCGGGCGGGCGGGGCTGTCTGTCGTTCAGCTGGCCTACTGCCCGGCGGGAGTGAGAGCAGGGAGAGGTGGTCACTGTTTCCATTACCCCCTTGGCCCCTCTAGTGTCCGCTTTTTGTGCGTGTGTGGAATGAGGTTAGCACTTGAGAGGTTCTAAGGGGAGAGAGAGAAATGGCACAAGCTTCAGAACTCGCCCTGCTACATACCGAGTTCATGAGCAGCACGTTTAAGAAGCGGCCGAACTTTATAAATAAAATACAAATTCTCACTGAATTTCATTCATCTCTCGGAACATGGATTCTATCACACGACTGCATAGACGGGCGTGATGATGTCGTGGCTCTTCGGCTTCTCATTTTCCCCTCCGATTGACCTTAGGGCTCAGCCCTTCAGTCTACACAACAGCTTAATAATTCAGTAGTGTCGGTGACAGCATTTTCCTCTGGTAATGAATATTAATGTCAAAGTGGCTTGTAATGTAGTAGCTCATAAACATGTTAACCGTTCTCATGGAAACTCTTGCCCTACTGCTATAATAGTTGACCGTAGGCGCAGACATTTTCTTTTAAAGCAGCAAGGGAGTTTTGGGCTTGGTGGCCTTTGTCAGCTTGTGTTTGCAGTGGTTTTATTACTGTGGGACTAGATTGTTCTTGCCACTAGACAAAGAGAGATGGGGTGTGGGTGATTCAGACTGAATAGGAAGGTGTAGGGGATTATCTCATATTTCTCTTTCAGCAAGTGGGGGAGGGGTGAGAGACTGGATGGGAAGATGGGTGAGTAGCGAAGACTACACAGATTAGGTATGAAACGGAGACTGCACAGACTAGTATTTAAAGAATAGCGGAGTCTAAGGTGTGGGAGGCAGCTGCAGAGACGCCGGAAGAGACTGTGGAGACTGAGGGAGAGCTCTGAGCGTGTGGAGATAGTGGTGTGTGGAGACCGAGGGAGAGCTCTGAGCGTGCGGAGACAGCATATGTGTGGAGACTGAGGGAGAGCTCTGAGCGTGTGGAGATTGAGGGAGAGCTCTGAGCGTGTGGAGACAGCGTGTGTGTGGAGACTGAGCGTGTGGAGATAGTGGTGTGTGGAGACCGAGGGAGAGCTCTGAGCATGTAGAGATAGTGGTGTGTGGAGACCGAGGGAGAGCTCTGAGCGTGTGGTGATAGTGGTGTGTGGAGACCGAGGGAGAGCTCTGAGCGTGCGGAGACAGCGTGTGTGTGGAGACTGAGGGAGAGTGCTGAGCATGCGGAGACAGCGTGTGTGTGGAGACTGAGGGAGAGCTCTGAGCGTGTGGAGATTGAGGGAGAGCTCTGAGCATGCGGAGACAGCGTGTGTGTGGAGACTGAGGGAGAGGTCTGAGCGTGCGGAGACAGCATGTGTGTTGAGACCGAGGTAGAGCTCTGAGCGTGCGGAGACAGCATGTGTGTGGAGACTGAGGGAGAGCTCTAAGCGTGTGGAGACGGCATGTGTGTGGAGACTGAGGGAGAGGTATGAGCGTGCGGAGACAGCGTGTGTGTGGAGATTGAGGGAGAGCTCTGAGCGTGCGGAGAAGACAACGTGTGTGGAGGCGTAAGAGAGAACTCCAAGTGTGGTGGAGACAAGGAGGGAGAACAGGGATATGGAGGGAGAACAGGGCTTGCAGAGGAGACACGGTAATATCGGGGGAAGTGAGAGGCAGGCCAAGTCAAATGGATGGCTCTAAATTTAGTAGAAGGACGTTACTAGGGGTCATGAGTTGTTAATTAACAGATTAATTCAGCAGGAGTCCACAGTCATGAGTAAGACAGCCCCCAAGTTGAACATCACAAGGTTGAGGTTGCTGGATGACCCTTGGTTAAATTTGAACAATGAGCAATAAGAAACCAAAACCAAAAAAGACATGCACAGAGCTGACTGTTAGCTTGTGCGTGTCTGCACGTTGCCCTTGTCTGCCTGCTTTTGGATATCTCTCAGGTGCCAGCCTTTGCTTGCATTGTGGAAGCTCTGCTCTCACTCAAGTGTCAGCTGGGATGGTTCATCACTGCGTCGCCAGGAAATTACCCAGCGTGTCCGCAGCACGTTGCTTTAGGACGCTCCCATGCTCCCAAAGCTGGCTCTGCAAGCCGAAATCCAATCGCTATGGTTTGATACTATAGATGTCTGTTAAAACAAGGTAGCCCCCATCCTTCCACCCGCCTGGGAAAAAGGCACACGCACACAAACAACTGATACCACTAGGGGGCATGCAGAAGGTCTGTCTTCCCGCCAAGCTGGAGCCCTATCACAGCCCCGTAAAAATGGAAGTGCCAGAAAAAGGCCTTCAGAAGGACACTTAATCATGCGCGTCGCCCCAGGTCTGGTTTACCCACATTAGGGGACATTAGCGTGCTGTCTAAACAAGGAGGCCCAACAGGCTCAAACAAGTTTAGGTGACTTGCTCCTTCAGTCCTGCCTCTCCCAAATATCTATAAGGCAGCCATTGAAGAGCAAGGCATTCTGGTTTGAAGAAGCTGGCCATTAACTTTGAGATATCTTGTAAATCAATTGTAATTGCGATTGCAAATCCATCCGATATAAAAAAAGATTAATATTAACCAGAAAATATGAGATGTTTCCAAAATACTATTCAAAATATGCATTTCCTTAAATTTGCCTTGAAATTTGTCTTGAACAAAGGATTGTAGCTTAATAAATTACATGGATTTCTCGTGGACCCAACGTCTACACTTCTACGATATCTTGTGAGGGCACGAAGGTAGAGCTGCTTGATCAAACAGATGGTGGGGTGGCATCCCTTTCTCAACCAGAACGGCAAAAACTTTTGTTTTTTCCCACCAATAGGCAAAAGAGTGGGTTGATGATGTGGTCATAATGCTTTTTGAGTTGGAACCGAGCACATGGCTTTGTGGGTCTCATGTCCCTAGTCAAACATACGTCCTTGGATGGATATGTGGATGTCAGCTCTGAGTCCATTACAAATTCTCTATTTGTAGTAGAAGACAAAGCTGCAGCCGTGACCTGTTGTATCTATAGCCCTTGTTGAACCTGATTGGAATGAGAGGTACTGAGGTTTGTAACTGTCAGCAGGTTAACAATAGGTTACATGACCCAGGATATGTATAGAGCTACTGCTTGTGTCTGAACAGCCCTTGACTTACTGAGTGTCTATTTTAACAGAAGTAGGAAAAAAATGAAGATGACTGACGCCGTTTCTTTTCTCTTACCATGTGTGACTATAAACAGTTTATTGATTCATGTTGGGGCTAGTTTCATTATGGGTGTAGTATGTTTTTTCTCTATAGCCAGAATTTCTTCTTTTAACTTTACATCTTGTTTTAGTGTGCTAGCATTAAACCATGTGGCTGGAGTGACATTTGTTTCCTGCCCTCATTGAGCTTCTTTTTTCCTGCTCTAGTGGTCATCAGCCACTGGCAAAGTGAGCCAAAGGAGCGGGTCATCTCCCTGGTTCTGACCCATCTGCCACTACTGAAGCCCGGGAACGCCGATGCAAAGGGGGAATATATGCGCCTTCTCCCAAAAATCCTGGCGCACACCATCGAGCACGGGCGTCACCTAGAGGAGAGCCGGCAGCTGCTGTCCTATGCCCTTATCCACCCTGCCACCTCGCTGGACGACCGAGCCAACCTGGCCCTGTGGCTCAACCACCTGGAGGAGCGGGCGGCCGCCAGGGGCCTGGGCGACTCGCTGGAGCGGGCCCCCACGCCTCACCACCTGCATCCTAACCTGTACCCCCACCACCAGCGCTACGGCTCGGACGACCGGCTCAACGGCTGGCAGAGGGACTCAGGCCTGGGCTGGCACCACCAGCAGGGCACAGAGAATGGGCACCCCTCCCTGTACCCCTCCTCCTCCGTCCCCTCCACCATCAACACTGTGGGCACTGGCAGTGGGACCAATAACAGTGAGTGTTGTTATCATAAACACAAGCTCAATTTCCTGAAGCCTTCCTGCTTCTTACGGAAACGTCGGCACATTTTCACTATTTTTTCTGAGAGCGTCTGGGTTTAAAAAAATCAATTGCTTGGAGGAAGCTTTCACTGGCCCTTTCTCGGCCTTCCTTCTCGCCCCTCACCCTCTACCGAATCCCAGAGGTTACCTGGTTTGGTTCTGTCAACTTCATTTGCTGAAGTTTTTGAAGTGTCCTCACAGTGCTAGCATAGGAGCTGAAAGCCGTGTCCACAGGCTTGAACAGTGAATTTACGAAAGTGGTGTCTTGCATGTGCTTGACATGTTAGGCACTGTCTTGCCGTCTGTGCCACATAAAGCCAAAGGAGGCGCAACAAAGATATCCAGATTGAACATATCTGTGGTCAGAGCAGGATATTTCAAGCTAAGAATGTAAGGGTCTTTTTCCTGATGAAGGAGACAGCTGAGGATATAAATAATGACACATTTAAAGCTCTACTGCACAAGATACTTTTTTTTATTTTTGAGTACTTGGGGTTTCAGCGGGACAAAGAATTGATTTTACCTCCTAAAGCAGCCCCGGAGTTATTGTGGGTCAGGCCGACAATGATCCGTAGCAGTTATATGAATATGTGACATTGATTTTTCCTTAACCCAGGAAAATGTAATATTTTTTTTAAATACTGGTTAGGGAGCTTGTAGAAGCATTGCTTCGGTGTAATCTGAAGGTGGAACTTCTTCTTCGTTTTTCTTTTCCATAATCAGATATATGGCTGGCAGAAACAGGTATTCACAATTGTGCAATTGAATGTGGCCCACTGAATTCAGGGCTTCAACAGACCATCCAGCTGCCCCCCTCCCTTCCTCACAAGTTGAGCAACACATACCATTCAATCTCTTCCCATGTAAGGTATCCTTTGTGGAGTCTGTATTTAGGGAAAATGGCTAATATTTAGAGACTGGAACTTGTAATGTTAGCCGGTCACCTATTTTAGACTAGCAGTGAAGAACTATACATAGCCCAAACAGTTACTGCCACATATAGGAGGAAAAGGCTTGTGAAATACCAATGCATGATTCCATATTCTATGCGTCTTGTTTGTCTCGTGTGTGCCACCTTTATCATCTCCTAAACACACACCTGTATGTAGGTAAAGCGGGCTGCTTCTGCTCGCTTTACAGATTAAGATTCTGTTCGGGCTCAGTTTGGTTTTGATTTGTCAGCTTTTCCTTCTTGCATGATTATCCTATTCTTAGCTTTTGAAGGTTTGGATGGTATCGTACCCTTAGAAATGACTTTCATGTGTTTGTGGTTCACATCAAGTACCAGAAGTGGACAAATCATTTATTCATTCATTCATTGATTCTGTTTTTGGTATAGCTCTGTTTTTGCTGTAGTTAAATATTATACAAAGTTATTTGAGCAGCCAATGGACCATACAGAGCCTTTGAATGGTCTGTATTATGTGTATTAAATAGTTAACTTTTTAAATATTGTTATTTATGGGTTATAGGAGCTTAAAAAACCTTCTCAAAGTCTCTATTCTATTGTAGGTGATTTAATTTTAAAGCAATTGAAATGTGCGTTCTAAGCGTTCCGTCGTGATTATCGAAAGTCGAGGTTAACTAAAAGCTAGATTCCGATCATAGCCTTTATACAGCTTGCTATACTATATTTAACACCTAGCCTCATTAGCTCAAGCTACACTTAGTCCTTTCTACAGATTTCTAGCTAAATTTGTTGTGTTTTTTCATTTAGCTAAGCCATTTAACTTGTCTAAATCTAACATATTATGTGATTACAACTAACCAACAAGCAAAACGCAGTTTCAATCCATCTACTGACATTTAGTCAACATTTTAGGATATGCCCAGATGTAAACAATAAAATGCTAATTCCATTCTCTCTTTACAATTATGATTTTAAGTCTGGGTAGTCCTCCAGGCTTTGGGAAATATCAGTTTGGTAGTTCCCTGCGTCCATCTCTCAGTTAGCTTTCTGCAACATTTGGATTGCTTGCTTACGGACAGTGCTGTGTCAATTGTGAACACCACTAGTATAAAAATTATTGAAAAGTTTGAGGGGGGAGGGTTGTTCCTGGTTTCGAGTTAGGCCTGTTTAGTCCTCTGAGACGGTCTCAGTGGAGCCCCTTTCTAACGGTCTGGGCGCTGTTCGGTGTCTCTGTCTTGCAGTCCTGACTGGCGGGCAGCACAGCCCCCTGAAGCGCTCCGTGTCCCTGACCCCTCCGATGAGTGGTCCCGCCAGCCAGCCCCTGGGCCACGGCTGGTTGTCCCAGGAGGACCTGCGGGTCCGCGGGCCGGCCCCGGACCACGCGCCCCTCTCCCCTCAGAGCAGTGTGGCATCCTCGGGCAGCGGGGGCAGCGAGCACTTGGAGGAAGGCTCAGGCCTAGGCGGCGCGGCACACCGCAGCACATTCCATGAGGAGGGCAGCGGCATGAGGGGTGAGTCCACAGGCCACTCGCCCCCGCCATCCTTCGGCCCACATAGCTGCATGCTTCTCGTCTCAGCTGATGATGCACGCAGGCTAGGGTGTCATGGTATAGGGAGTCATTTCTGTTTGTTGGTGATTTTCATCTTTTGAGGGTATCAGTGGGGCTACTAGTCTCGACCGTAGAATTGTGGGTACATATTATTACAAGTTTCTTTGGACTTGGACTGCATTTTTATATTATCTGAAGCAAAACATTTTTTAAAAATAATTTTAAAAAATGGAAAAACCTTAAAGTGTGTATTGTAGTGTAAGTGTGATTTCTTTACTGATACTTGTTTGGCTCTTGTACATCAGTGGCTCTGTCAAACTACCCCAGCCTTATTACAATCAAACAGATGCAACTAAGATCTGCGCAAACTACACCCATGCACTGTGTTAGACCACTGTGTTAGACCACACTTCTTTTGGCTCTAAAATCCAAAATTTTAGATTGAGGTTTAAATATACATACTCTCAGCTTTTATTTAAGGGCATTTGTGTATGTATGGGTTTAACCATTTAGAAATGACAACACAGAACTGCAAAGGAGATGCTGCAAGTCGCCGAACACTACTTAGCCTCTACAACAGGATGGCCCGGTTACAGTTTGCTAAAAAGTACCTAATAGAGCCTACATAGTTCCGGGAAAGGGTCTTGTGGATAGATAAGACAAAGAACATGTTCTTGAATGAAAAGTGGAGAATACCTGTGGAGAACTACCCAAGGCCCACAGCATAGTGGATAGATCTTATGTGTTTTAAGTGTGTTATGGCTTGAGCATGTGTAACTGGAACTGGCTAATTTGTATTTATTGATGATGCAACTGCTAACGGCAGCAGCAGAATTAATTTTGAAGCATACAGACACATTCTGTCTGCTCATGTACAAGCAAAAGCTCATTCGACAAGACAATGACCTTGAACATACTGCCATGGGCTGAGACTTCAGACAAGCTGTGCGTGCAAAGCATTGATGACCAAATACTAAACATGGGTGCTTATTTTGAATATTATTAATCTTGTCCTATACTTGTATTAACCTGAAATAGGGGGACTATGTATGAAAATAATCGGCATTATCTAATGATGGACAAATACGTACCCAAATACTAATAAGATAAGATAAGAATCTATAATTTAACCTAATAGCAAGTGTTTGAGTTCAAATCCTAAATTTTGAAAAATATGAAAAAATGCTTCACTGTCCTAGTACTTAAGGAGGGCAGTGTTGATCTTGTTAATCACTTTGGATGGTTGATCTTGCAGATTTTCCTAATGCTTATATTGTTAGATATATGATGATGATAAAAGATAGCTTTGGGCTCACAGGGTCCCTTGTAATATTTTTTTTTACTTGTTCCTGAATAATTATGATTACCATATTATTGAACTTGGTGATCACACTCAGGTGCCAACAATCCCAGGCCCTTTTGAAAGAGCCAGTAGAGCTGGAGCTGGCTCAGAGAAGAACCAAGAATTGAACTGGAAGCGGCTGGATGTATAGACGTTTCTGTGGCTTATAATTTAACTGTTTGAGTTTAGCTTGCTCTGAAAAGGGAGGTTTTTGTTTAGTTGTTTATTTTGTCGCATGCTGAATTATTTAAGTTTGTTGAAATGCTAAATAAAAGGCGTCAACCCTTCCCCAATGTCTCTGGCTGCTCTCAGACTGAGCACACCCTCGTGTGCTACACCATCCTTACCAACTACTACCCAGTGTGTGGTGCAATGAGCATCTGGGACCGAAATACTTTTTTAAAGACCCTTTTAACATAGTTCAGCTAAATTTAAACAAATTAATATCGCCATTCATCATTTAAATTATTAAAGGGAAACTAGACCACAAAAGTTACTCCAATTTTTATTTATTTACTTAAAGCAATTATTGTGGTCCATTCTGACTGTATCAGTGTTTGCTACAAACTGTATAAATACTTTTGGGAAAGGCTGTTTGTATTTTAGTGCCATGGTTAATGTAGCAGTGAACTAGCACAGTACAGTTGAGTGTCCTCTATTATCACCTTTCTGTGACACTTGTTTTCTCAAATATGCACTCATAGCACAAAGAGATTGATATGAGCCTTGCTACAGCGAGGATGCCAAGGAGCATAATGTTGTTTCAGAAAAAATGGGAAAATCTCAATTTCCTCGCTAGCATTGAAAGTGCTGTGTCTGACAGCAGATACCTTGTGTTTTGAAATCCTTGCCAGGGATTGCAAATAGTTTCTTTAAACACAATTTATTCAGTGGATAAAGGGAGTTGGTTGCTTCAGCTACATGACAAGGGGGAAGTTGGGTGGATACTATGTGTTAGTTGCCTTAGAACACGTATTTCCTTTGTACTTTTATATTACGTGTTTTTGAAGTATAACAGGCTTACTTTGAAGTACACATTATTGGACTTAAGGTATGTCTCCCTAGGATGAGATCCCCTAACCCTCTAACCATAGGCGCTAGGCCTCATGAACTTCACCCCCCCACCGTCCGTGTTCTTGTTTGATGTTAAGAGGGGATCGTTTAACATGGGAACTGATGGGACCTGCGGATTGGTTTTCATAATAACTTGAGATGTTGGGAGCTGGAATATTAACCAGATGTTGTCTAGGAAAAGAGCAATATAGTTAAGTAACACTGCTGGCCTTTGGTGTGTAACAGATGCGTCTGATTGTGTTTACAGATGTACCGGCTTGGCTGAAAGGTCTCCGCCTGCACAAGTACGCATCGCTCTTCTCAACAATGACATATGATGAGATGATGTCACTGACTGAACAGCAGTTGGAATCCATGGTTAGTGATGGCTGTTCATTGTGTTTATTTAAGGGTTGAGCTCTCCTTGTGATTGCAAACTCATTAACCAAGAACAGACCGACACGTCAGGGTGCCTGTAGGGGACACTCTGTATTTCAACAGTGTTGGGAATTGATATGAACTAGGGGCTAGAGACTGAACAGTTGACTCAAATCTGGGTTGGAAAACTGCTGTGCCTTTTATTATACGTAATTAAAAGTCAGTTGATAAGTTGTATGGATGTGTGTTACATAATATTATTTAAATAAATTAGACCTCTTTTAGTGTTTGTGGATAAGTGCAAAGCAAAGATTCCGTTATAGAATTTAAATGCAAATATTTTGTTTGCAGAACGTCACCAAAGGAGCAAGACACAAGATTGTTATCAGCATCCAGAAGCTGAAGGAACGGCAGAACATGCTTCGCTCCCTGGAGAAGGTCCTTAGCAGCTTTACAGTCCACTGTGCACATCTTCTTCCACACACCGCAGACAGGTTGTAGAGAAGAGCAGAGGTTTCCCTTGTGAAAGATAATTTAGTTGTTTTTAGTCGAGTTGTTTAGTTTAGTCGAGTTTCGTTAGTCGTTTCTCTGACCTATTGGGGGAGGCAGATATCTTTTCTACTTGGAAAACTTGCAGTGTACACCATTTCAAGGGTCTGCGCACACACAGCCATAACAGGTTTTGGATAACATTGCATACAATAAATCACTTCAGCTTTTAAATAATTTGTCAAAACTTACACTCTGTAAAAGCCAAACATTTGAATAGTACAAATTAAAAGATATCAAAATCACAATTTAATATTGAATGATACTTATTGAATGCTATTCAATACTAAATGTGCTAATCCCTACCTATTCAGTCCAGAGTGATCCCACTGATTCACCTGTAAAATAAATTTCTCTGTGAATCCCTCTCATTTTTCCAACTGTGCTGGGGGCGCTGTGATCAGAATCCAGGTGTCTGCGTTGTTCAGTTTTAAAAGGTTTATTCCAGCAGCTTCACACAATGGCACCATAGTCAGGCGTGATGAAGCAGTTAATCTAAATTCGGTTTAACCTTCTCGCCCATTCCATTTGACTGGAGTCGGAAATAAGACACCTGTTGCTCGGTATTTGGATACATTAAAAGTTTAATGTGCCACTCACGTAAATCTCTTATATGGGCTCAGCAGATGAGACAGAAAAACATGTGTGTATTTTTGGGATTACTTCATTTGAACATCACACGTCTATGAACCTTTACTCTTTTAAAATGCATGCCTAAAATTATCTAACACCTGGTGGTCGCTCTTATAGAGAAAAAAGTCCTGGTTATAAATAGGGGTCTTATTTAAATCCTAGCGCTCACTGGACTTCAAGCACCCCCATCCTTGTACAGATCAGGTCACCTGACTTCCTGTTTTTTCCCCTCTGTCTGACTATGTGTATATCAGGATATCCTGGAAGGGGGTAATCTGCGCACACCACTACAGGAGCTTCACCAGATGATAGGCACGCCCATCAAGGCTTGCAGTGGCGAGGACTCTGGGCAAGGGACCCCTCACATGGGTGGAGGGGAAGCAGAGTCAGGGGTGGTGGCCATCGCTGAGGAAGACATCCCTGCACAGTTTACTCGTGTGATGGGCAAAGGTACGGTTTGGGTTTTTCTGCTAGCAGTGTGGTTAGAACAGACTCTGAACTTTAACTGGACCCTACAACAATAGCTACTGGTCTTAGTTTTATAACTCCTTAAGTACCCCATTTAAGGTAATACTGTTTCACCACTCCCCAGTTTGCACACAGCTCCTCGTCTCCAGACCAGATGAGGAGAACATCAGTTCCTACCTGCAGCTCATCGACAAGTGCCTGATCCATGAGGTAACATGCCCCTGCTCCAGCTACCGCTCTATACAACCCACTCAAGCTGAACTCCTGGTCTTCATCAGAACAAAGAAGCAGTATTATAGCCTGTATGAAATTCAGCGTGTTCATTCTTATGGCCCAACTCGTTTCATAGTTGGTCATCTGTATGATTTCTTAGACAAATAGAACTGGAAAGCCCTTAGTGCCCCCCAAATGGCTCAGTGATTAAGGTGCAGGTTCAAATCTAGATCATGTCATATGGTGCTGGTTGTGACCAGGAAAGCACAGTGGGAGTGACGTCCGAGCTGGGGTGGGTGAAATCGGCAGGGCATCTCTTGGCTTGTTCAAACCAGCATCCCCTGCTGGCCGGCAGTATCTCTTCCAATCAGCGCTAAACCTCCTGTGTGGGTTGTGTTGCTTGAAGAGTGTAAAAGAGACAGGTGGTTTGAAGGTGATTGAAACGAAGAAGTAGTTGTACTACTTTCTTGCCCACCTTTGGGTGGTGGCAGGATTTTTTAGCAAAAAGCTGAGATGCATTAGCCAAAATGGTGATTTCAAACTCAAAATATAGCCTTATATTTATAAAAGGTTTTAAATAAAAGGAAAGCCCTTGGTTTACAGGATCATTCCATTGCGCCGCCTCTATCTTCTCTAACATTTAATTAAGAAGTATGGTTGACTTTGCAAACATTTAATTTACAATAAAACGCATTGAAACAGAAATCCAGAGTCATGCTTACTCACACCAACCCCTCCCACTGTCCTTAGGCTTTCAGAGAGACACTAAAGAAGCGATTGTTGTCATGGAAACAGCAGGTGCAGAAACTGTTCCGCTCGTTTCCACGGAAAACTCTCTTGGACATGGCAGGATACCGGCAACAGAGAAGGTCCGCCCTCCCCAATGTCTTCTCATTGGTCGTTTCAGGTCCTCATTGTTCTTGCATCTGTCCTAGGGATAAACCCGGTCAACCATTATCCACAGGTGCCATAGAGACATGATTATAAACTACTTTACCTACTGCAAACACAGGATTTTGTCAGGCTGTTCCTATATTTATCATTTCTAATTATTATTATTATTAGCCTTGGCACAAATTTCCAGGCAGCTTCTGTGTGGAAAATTAGAGGAAGGTATGCCTGTAGAGCACAGTATCTTCACAGTAGTCAGTCAACACCCTCTCATTGCTCCATCAACATTTAATAGGTTAGCAGTGAGAAAAGGTATTAAACATTCTTTTCCCTTCTCCACATATGTGATGAAGCATCTTCAGGGGTAGACTTCCAGGTTTTGTATCTGTTGCCATGACAGCATCAGGATCTGACGATGTTGTCCCATTTGTCGTATCTTCCAGCCGTGGTTTTGGTCAGTCCAACTCCCTCCCGACCGCCGGTTGTGTTGGGGGCGTGGTGTCTGCCAGGAGGAACCCACGCCAGTTCCAGATGCCATCGCGGAGTCTGCCTGGTGCGAGACTCATCAACATCCTGGGACCAACCCCACGTAGTGCCAGCAGCACCCCCACTGGCCTGAAGCAGGGCAGGCAGGTGGGTCCCCTGGAGAAGGCAAAGTTTAAGGAATGTGTGTGCAAAGTAAAAATAAAATAAAAAAAACAGCAGTTTAGAAGAGTGGATAGAACTAAAAAAGTTCACAACATTCCAGAACTCCTACATCACTGTTCAGTGGAACAGTTGAGTATCAACTGCAATGATAACCTGGAATTCTTGAACGTCTGGTCAAACGTTTTTCTAGGCATCCTTACAATGGGAAGAAATTCCAAAAGCTTCTTTGACACAATTGAGAATTTGCATCAGAGGACGGGGGTGGGTGGGCGGCGGCGTGAGTCACCGTGAGTGAGGGAGAAGTAGAGCTGGAGAAGAGGAGGGGCATGCGGTTGTGGGAGGGGAAGATGGGAGAGAGTGAAGGCGCTAGTCAGAGGCTGTGAGAACAGAGCACAGGCATTTCCTGTTTTTCCCCAGCCCTCTGTACAAGAGTGCTGTGAAGGGGGACAGTAAGAGGGAGACTTAAGGCTGCACGTACAGTAGGCAGGTTAAGGCTCAGTGTACTACACATATATTTGCTTTGTCCTTGGTAAAAAGAACACCACCGTAATTAATAACACCGTTTATGGCAGGCGATAAACAGTCTTAAAAGGTTTTTCATTGTTACCTTATTTATGATCTAAAATTCTGGAACATTTTGAATTGAATGTCAATGTTACAAAAAAAATTCCTACATGAAGATGAGAAGCATCAATTAAAAATTTAACAAATGTAACCGGTTCCAAGAGGACACTTTGAAATGTATTTGTCTGTTGTTCATGTGTTTAACTTTGTAGCACTAATTCTATGGCTTCTTTGATCTCACCATGGCTATTTCTGTCAACACAGGGCCTGTGGTTTGCCAATCCTGGGGGCAGCAACAGCATGCCTAGTCGGACCCATAGTTCGGTCCAGAGGACCCGGTCGCTGCCTGTACACACTATGGTCATGTACCAGCAGTCTGGTAAGAGCCTCTATCATCCCCCAGTTATCTGAAAGTAAGTGATAAATGAAACCATTTACTGTGATTCTTTTTTTGGCAATATTTTCTTCTGCGGAGCAAACAGGCGGCTGCCCACCAGTCTTTGTCTGTTGCCTAGGCATTCCCTGTTTTCCAGCTGTTACTGTAACGTTGTCTACCAGGAAAAGCAAAACTAACAAAAGAAAATGTCTGTGGGTCAATCAGCAGGGACTTCCAGAGGATTTATGAACATGAATTTAACTATGAATTAAAAGCTGGAGGGTCAGGGTGGAGCGGGGCAGTAAGAGGAAAACATTCAGCAGTGTGAAGGAGAGGAAGAAAATCAACAGTGTAGTCACAATAGGTCTCTTTATGCTTGGTGCTGAGGCGCCCTGGCACACTTTCTCCCACACACACACACACACACACACTACGCTGCAGAGTCATAAACTCCACGCACACAGTTGGGGGGGGGGGGGCTGCCAGACTTCCCTTTTCCCCTTCTCCCCTCCTGACGCTAGTCAGATTAGTGGATTGATTAAAGCGCAGGCATCACCAAGGGGGCAGGATTTTGGTGCCTAAAAATAGACGTTTGTCAGCCCTGTCCAGCCAGCGAGTGCCTAACTCAGCTCTTCCTTCCCACAAGGGATTTTCAAAGCCCAGTCGGTGTTGACTCAGCTAAAGGCAAGACTGCTTAAAGCTATCCCAGTGATACGATCAGGGCCGGGACTGACTGACTTGACTGACTGACTCTTCGTTTTAACAGGGCCTTCAGTTTGCGTTTCTGAGACTTTTCCACCCGAGTAGCTTGGGACTGGGACCTATGGGCCATGAAAAAGGCACATCTGTTTGCGGGTGTGCTAAGAGGAGGGGATAATAATAAACTAAATATGCAATTTAATCAAATGAAATTGCGCTTAAGAGGCTGAATGCAGGCCATTGTTAGTTGGGATTTAAGGCTGTTGCTTCAAACCAAGCTTTGTGACGTCAAATAGTTTGATATTAGGCCAGACTGGTTGGTACAGTGGTTCAAATGTGTTTTACTGGATTCAGAATAAATTCAGAATGACTCTAGTGCAGAGATACAAATGTGAGACTCCATTTGTAAAACCATAATGTATGAATCATCTGCTTATAATGTAGCTAAAATAAGTAGGTAATATTGTTAAACAGCCCCCCTTATATGTTGTTAATTTGTGGCTTTGTTTCTTTGATTTGAACATCTAGATCTACAGGTGGCAGTGACAGAACCAGACATCAACAATCGTCTTGAGTCTCTGTGCCTGAGTATGACAGAACATGCTTTGGGAGGTAAGGTTCAAACAGTTTGAGTCCTCAGTAAATTGTCTCTGTTCATCAAGGTGGGGCCACACAGACAATCTAACATGATCAGGTTCATCTCATCTCATCTCATTTAATCTCATCTCATCTGAGATGGCTTCAGATTTTGGAACGTTGACCTCCAAGATTCTGAAACCAACTGACAAAATCTGAGATTTGGACGGCGGACACAATGATGACTATATAGGCTTGTTATCTTTTTTTGTGGTTTGACATCATCATTTGCATTCTTAAAGTTACTAATATAGTTTTAACAATATAATAACTTAAATTCCTCAGTTTTGTGTTACTGTTAGCTAGCCAGTTCAAGATAGTTCAGCTAGATAAAGATAGTGTATCAACTGTCACCAGTGTTGCTTTCTCAGGAGCAGTTTTTGAGCAGTTGCTGCTCACATTGGCATCAACTTTTCTAGTTATAAAGCGCCGCAGACAGCACAGGTGCAGGGCATGTCCAAAGAGATTCTGGATGAAAAGATGGATAAAGAGGCGGCAGGTACACGGTGGGCACAATTTAATGAGGTAGCTAACGACAGTTTTACCATTAGTGTTGAGGCATGGGAGCAACACGCACGAGAATAATATAATCAGTGCAAGGAAACATTGGGGAAACTATGGAGTAACATAGTTGCCTGGTGATTGGCTATTAAGCGCTCCACCAGTTGGTCTCAGATTCAAACGCGTCCGCACAGAGAATCTTACAAAAATCTGAGACTGACTGAGATTGAACATTGAACATTCTGAATCTCAGATTTTTGCCTGTCCACGCTGAGAGACTGATGAGATCCAGAAGAGATGAACATCTGTGTGGTCCAAGCATTAGTTTCAAAAGGTCCCTTAGAACATCTGCCCGCCTTTGCCTTCAAACCCCCTCAAAATGATGTTGCCTTTTTGGCCTTCATGTTGAGGAGAAGGCTTTTTCTTACAGGTAATGGTAAAAAACAAATGGGTAACACCAATGTATTGTCACTTAAAAAAGTGACGGGCCACTGCCTGCGGCCTGTATGGCACCATGGAATGGAGTCTACCAGCATCTGGAATTTTACTGGAGGAATGTGATGCCACTCTGCTATCAACTCAAACCTACTTGATTGAAGGGCTTCCCACTGTTGCCCTTTATTGATAATTGTAAGTTAGTCTGCCCCTGATTATTGTATGAGTTCCAAGCCATACAGTGGCAAGAAAAAGTATGTGAACCTTTTGGAATTTCATGGTTTCCTGCATAAATTTGTTATAAAATGTGATCTGATCTTCATCTAAGTCAAGGGTATTGACAAATATAATGTGTCTAAAATAATAACACAAAATTAATTCTGATCCCTCATTTCTTTATTGAACACACTCATTCAACATTCAAAATGGCAGTGGAAAAAGTAAGTGAACCCTTATAATTAAGAACTGGTTGACCCCCCGGCAGCAATAACCTCAACCAGGCGCTTCCTGTAACTGTGGATCAGACCAGCACATCGTTCAGGAGGAATTTTAGCCTATTCTTCCTGGCAGAACTGCTTTAGCTCTGTCATATTCTTTGGACGTCTCATGTGTAAAGCTCTCTTCAAGTCATTCCATAGCATCTCTATTAGGTTGAGGTCTGGGCTCTGACTTAGCCACTCCAAAAGGCGGATTTTGTTTTTATGAAGCCATTCTGTTGTGAACTTGCTCCAGTGTTTTGGGTCGTTGTCCTGTTGCATCACCCAACTTCTACAGTTTCAGCTGACGTACAGACATTCTCACATTATCCTGAAGAATTGTCTGATATACTTGGGAATTCATCTTCCCC
>JAOYSI010000013.1:2716278-2745806 GCA_025775065.1 Hiodon alosoides | reverse complement strand
CCTCTACATGCTTTGTAAGTGGGAAAACCTGCAAAATCGGCAGTGTATCAAATACTTGTTCTCCCCACTGTATATACCATATTCCTAATAATCCAATGGAATTTCTTTTCTTTCTGTGCAGATCAGGCATATCAATAATAATCCAATGGAATTCCTTTTCTCTGTGAGTCATATCACTAAACATTCAGAAACAGACTTACAAATCACTACTGTTTAATTTTCATGTGACCAGTGCATCAGTACTCTGGCCTTCAGCATCCGTAAAAACAACTAAGCATTACTATTATGGAAGAGAAGAAACTATTTGAGAAAATGATTGATATTCCTAACAAAAAGCATTTGTTTTAAACTTGAGAATTTTTAAAACCCTCTGAATTCTGAAATCCAAAATAACACTTTAATTTAGCATTATTATAGGTAAATAAAACAAAGAAAAATTATATGTAGACAGCAACAAGACAGCCAGAAATACATTCAGAAAGTGGTAAATTGTTCTCAGTTAAGGCTGTGATTTGGATTTTGGAGTCACTTTGGCTGCAGTTAGGTGTCAGTGCTGCTTATGAAATGATTCCCCTATATAATTACACTTCTGTAATTACCGTTCTGATAATGGTAACTAATAAAGCATTCCACAAGAACAACTCTACATTCAAAAAATGGTTTGGCCTAATCTAAGTTACTCATAGTCCATTGATTGTGATCATTTTTTTGTACATCGTAAATTTCACTGATGATAAATAACAAAGTTAAATCATCCTCTAAAAAACATGCATGCATTCTTTCCAGTCCCTTAATATTGTTTACTTTGCACGGTCTATACATTGTTAACAATGGACAGATGAGAACCGTAAGGACAGTGTTTGGATAGAAAATAGAGGTCCCTAATGCAGATGGCTTTGTGTTCATATTGGGTGAGATCACACAGGACACCACCACCCATCGCCGTGCCTCGAGTGCACCGGTGAAACAAGCCGTGTGAAGAAGCGTCAGGTGGGGTGTGCTTCTGATCACAGATTGTCCAAATCTGAAGTGCCTAGCTTTATATTTTCCCAGTTTAATCCCAGTTTAAGGTTACTTCTTGGCACAGTGCAAGTTATGTGCCTCTTAAGCGGGCTATAGCAGCACTCTTCGTTGAGCCTCAAACATTCTCAATAACAAGTTCCTTTACGTATATTACAGTAGTCCTATTATAATTACAGAAATTATTTTTATACACAGATAAGTCAACGGATGGTCCCCAACGGGAAACAGAAAAACAAAAATGACAACAATCTGAAGTCTGAATGTATTAAGTGGTGTGAGTTGATCAGTAATGAATGTTGACACATATAGGTTCCTTTATTTAACTGCAGTCTTTGATTTATTTTGTGGTTCCAAGTGACGTGTTTGAAAGCACTCAAATCATCTTTTTTTCTGGTGGTTCAGCCTTATCAAACAGGTCACTGATCTGCCTAAATCTCTGTCTTTTATCTTTCTCTGGGTTCAGAAGGCAAATCTATGCATCTAACACCAGTTGATAAACTCCAGGATCAGTATTCTATCCACTGCTCTCTATATCGCTGTTCATTAGCAACAGCTCTGCTGAAATCCTGTCCCTAGCTGTCTGAACCGGGGTTAATGAAAAAATAGCTTGACACTGTGAATGTTGGCCTGTCTGTACTATCCACTTTGATAGAAAATGTCTTCTATTTTTTAAGTGATCTGTCAGGAACAAATACAGTTCTACAAACTGGAACTCTACTAGTGTCTCATAAATTACTTTCCGTGTGTTAATAGTTCCCGGAGAGCCCGGTAGAAAGTCTCTCTCTCTCTCTCTCCTCAGTCTGCCTGAATACAGTCTCCTCTTTTTTGTCTTGTCTGGCTATATTGAAGTGTGCCACACAGAGTAAGTGTGGCGACTGTTAAACTGACATTCATTCCCAATCAGAGAGCCTTTCTAGTACAGGCAATGTAATAAAGTCGTAAGTGGGAGCAAATAGGAACATAAATGGTATGAAGTGTGTCCTCCTTTGTTCTCTGGTTGACATAATGGCCTTGATTTGACGGTGGAGAGCAGTGGACAGATCCTCCTCTTTCATTAATGCCGCCCCCAGAACATTGCAGCGGGCTGGGACTGCTTTCAGAGTTTTCACCAGTTCTGAAGCAATTCAACGTTATTTTTTTATTTTTTTTTATGTGTAAAAACTTTGTGAATTGTATTATTGTCAATTAAGATTTCTATCTCAGATTTTAAATTTTTTTTTTTTTGAGGAAGTAATATGCCATTTGAGAGTGAAACCCATGGAAATTGATTGCCATAACGCTAGACTTTCTGGTGCTTTAAACAGTGCTCAGTGTACAGTTTACTTTGGACAATTAGCTACTGCTGAAATCCTCAGAACAGCTTCGGCTCTGTGTTCCCAGACGTTTCATGGAGCAGGCTGAGGGGAACCACTGCCTGGCTTGTCTCTAGCCGCAGCGTGGCTATGGTGCACTCAGCTGTTACCCTGTGTTTCAGGTGCAATCCGCCAGATTTTAAACCGGGATCCAGGCCCCGCCTGGTCTTTAGAATCCAAACAAAGTGAACACATTGACTAATACAGTCTGTGACAGGTTGCAAATAGCTATGCCCTGGACCAAGAATTTGAATCACCTGGACCTTTGCTTAGAGCCCTCCATCGGCCTCTCAATTCTGCAACTGATTGATCATGCCTTGGAGCCTCCGACTCTTTGACTATGATTTAGTAACTGTGCAAGTATGTGCTGCAAGGTCTCTGAGCTAGCTGACAAGAAAGATGTGGTGTTTGCTGCTTTTCTGAATGGAACTTTCAGCACTGCACACTTGTTGTTTCCTCTATTTGTTTACACACACCACCCTCACAACGTCTCTGTAAACAAAGCCAATGGGAAACCGAGTCCCTGCAAAGTGGCAGTCATTGTCTCTGCAAGTGTCGTCTCTGGAGGCCCTCTGGCTGCAACTGGCGTCGATCCGGAGCAGGAAGGCCTGAGTGATTGGCAGGCTTTGATGTATTTTGTCTACACCAGTGCTGCTGCGATGCTATCTGCAGCGCGGGGAGGTTTGCAGGGACCAGCTGGAGCACCTGTGGTGGGGTAACGGCAGCCAGGGTGCGTAGGAGAGGCATCTGCTCATCGTCATCATCGTCAGATTAATCTCCAAACATGGGAAGGGACACAGTCTCTCTGCTAATGCTTATCCTTTCATCTTCAGTAGGTGCTGACTATCCTTGTCAAAAACAAAACCGCTGATCTAGCTGTGCATTTAAGGAAGGAGTTTCTGTTAAGGCAGATTCGTGCCCTTTTTAGAAATCCCTCTTGGAGATCCAGAATGCCATGATTTGATTTAGATGTGGATAATAAATCTACCAGCGGCTCTCCAACCCAGGTCACGTTTCACTAACGCTCCTGGTATCGTCTTCTCCGTCCCGGGTCGTGTTTCACTGACACTCCTGGTCCTATCCGACCCTGGTTTTTTTTTGCTAATGCTTTTGGTCCTCTCCGACCCTGGTTGTATTTCACTAACGCTCCTGGCATCATCCTCTCCAATTCTGGTCACGTTTCCCTAACGTTCCTGGTCCTCTCCCTCCCTGTTCGTGTTTCACTGATGCTTGGTGTCTTACTCTCGGGGTAACGGTGCTTACTTAGTGTTGGCGAGGTCGACAGAGATTTACTGTGATATGTATGACGGACAAATGAGATGTTATTATTTGCTGAGAGACACTGTGACATCAACCAAGCAAGCCTTGAGTCTTACACATGGAGATCTTTTCTCAGCACATCGCACTCTCTGAAAGTTAAGTGCAGTCAGTCATTTGTGGGAATCTAACGATAATACTCTGGTTTTCCCCTGGGGAGGTTTTCCATTGCTAACCATGGAGCCGCTAAAGCCATGGAAATGGAAGTAATCCATGGAAAAGTGTTTAAAAAACTGAAAGGCAAACTCTTCCTTGTTTGGCACTGAAATCAAAGTTCAACCCCCAATCGAGACCTGGGTTTGTGTTTGTTTAACGTGACTCACAACACCCTGAGAACGTTCGCCTGTAGTGGTTGGGATCGAGTTGGGCCTAAAAGTAAGTGATCAAAGTGGTGTTTTCCAAGCAGAGTAAGATCTTATGCCAGTTTTTATCAGTTGTAACCCCAGCTGACCTGCAGCGGGACATAGCATGTGATGAACGCCCTCCTCTCTGTTCGCCTCCTGCTCCGGCCAGATCCATGAAAGGTCTTGGTTGATTTAATCTAAATAGCCCCCTTTCTCTCCTGCGTGTTGAGCTTTGCCACTCTGGTTCAAAAGCTGCCAGACATGTTTAAAACATGGGCACTTCCACTGGGCTTTGATCAGCCGATGGCTGTCTTCTCCAGAACAAGGCGACCGCATCAGTGACCAAGGAGTGAGCTGATGGCACTGGTTGTACTGCAGGACAGCAACCGGGGCAGGGGGCAAGCAATCTCACTGCGCCTAATTGATGTCAGATTTCTGACTTGAGTCGTCCTTGACGAGAAGAGTATGTGCTGCGTGTTTCGAGGTGGGCCGTTTGGCAGTCACCGACTGGGTCTTTGTGTTCACACAACATCGGCCAGACTAAGCTGCACACAGATTTCAGATTGAGGAGCACAGCCTGTTTGTGTGTGTGTATGTGTGTGCACGTGCGTGTGATAGCAGGGGTCTAAACTGCCGTCCTGGTTATTTCCAAAACTTTTGGAGGTTGCTTATTTTCAAAACCATCGGCGTTCACCTT
Organism: Hiodon alosoides; assembly: GCA_025775065.1. Lineage (NCBI taxonomy): Eukaryota > Metazoa > Chordata > Actinopteri > Hiodontiformes > Hiodontidae > Hiodon > Hiodon alosoides. Next base: position 2,741,073 of record JAOYSI010000013.1, on the reverse strand, counting down.
TTGCTCAGTTTTATTCAAATCCTTCCAGTACCAGTAAAGAATAGATGCTGTCCATGTGTGTGTGTGTGTGTGTGTGTGTGTGTGTGTGTGTGTATATATATATATACATATATATATACACACACACACACACACATGATATTGAACAGAGCTTATAGATCTGTTCCCCAATGGATACAGTACCAGCCGGCTAACAGCTCCCACACCATGGGCTAATGTACATCACACTGGCGTACAAATTTCACTATTGCTGCTGAACCCAGACTGCTTTATTGATTGCTAGCAGACACATAATATGATAATGCAGACAGACTGAGGGGGGCGGGAGGCGTGGGGGGGTCATCTCGCTCCAGGACTCGAGAGGGGCAGATCTATAGGAAAGCTTTAATGCTGATCTCAGTCCATCTGCTCCCTTGTGATGAAGAGATATATTGCCCTGAGGGTAGCAGGGGAAAGGGAGAGCTTCAGTTACTTCCAGTCCTAGTTTTAATCTGGGGGCAGCTCTTAGTGCAACGTCACCTTTGCTGTGCCAGCATGTTCCCTTTGTCTCCATCCTCTTTGTGTAACTGACTGTAACTGTTGAATCATCCGATGCAAATTTCACTGGAACGTCAGACCATAGCATGCTTGTTAATTGCATCACCTTTGGCTTTAACAGGGCCTGTACCGTAACAGAGCATGAAGCAAATTGATTTTCAGTGCATGCTGTTACAAAGTCTTTACCGTAACAGAACATAAAGCAAACAGAATTTTGGTGCATTCTTTAACAGTCTGTACCTGTACTGACAGTCTGAACATATCAGAGGGAAATGGTAGCCAACTCAGTAGCTGAGTTGATACTAAGGAAAAAAAGCTTGGATGTGTTATGAGGTTCTGAGTTTATCGCTGGGGACGGGTGACGCAGCGCACATCTCCTGTGAAGCATTGGTTGGTGCAAATGTACAGTGTGTCTGAGGTCATTACTCATTATCTCAGGGTGACCTCTGACCTCTGATTCTCAGAGCTGTTTGGCTATGGTTTTACTTTGTTCCTGTCTCTTTTGTGTATGAATTATGTTTATTTATTCCCTTGGTATTTCTGGCGATGAGAGAGACTCCCTAATGTAATTGGGTAATTTATATTGTTAAGGCACAAGCCTGCTGATGTGTCAGACCCTATTGATTAAAATTCATGTAAAAGAAGGGGGGTTGCATGGTGGACTGTTGTGCGAGTCCTTAGCATATAATATCACAGTTTGCTGAACACGTTCCAAAGCCATTTTCACAATGTGCATCCTTTAAGGGTGCCTTCCCCAATGCCATTTTTGAAAGTTACCACCAGTGTCTAAATCTACCGGTTAGAAATGAGGTCAGACTCTTTAAAAAAGACAGACACATGCTTTCGCGATGTGTTCTTTGTGACTTGGGAGTGGATGCCACCACAGGTACTACATCATCTGCCTTCCATCACAGATTCCGCCTGCTATTTATATTCTTCCACAGGAGTTATATTAAAAAGTATGACTTAAGCACCCCTCTGAATGTGTGTCTTTTTCCTGGCCAAGTGCTTTTCACGTGAGTATATCGACCACTTCCTCTAGTGCAGTCCATAAAGCAGTGCTGTCTGAGAGTTTTTAAGAGTTATCACATTACCCATCCGGACGACGCCTTGTCATGCACTGAGAACTTTGTGTCAGAGCTTCCCAGTCACAAGTAAACGAACAGCAGAGACTTTCCTTCTGCACACGAGACCCCCTTAGAGCCTTCCCAGAGCCTCGTCCTTTTAATGCTGGTCACAGATGAGAAAAGTTCTTCCCATGCAGACGGAATGGCAGAGTGTTGACTTGGAAAAGACATCAACTGGCTTTCTAAAAGACGCATGGCGTTTCCTTTTGTATCAATCAATTTATTTTTATAAAGCGCTTTTCACATGTTTCCATATTATATTACCCTGGCCTGACCCCTGAAAGCATGCCAGTGGCAATGAAAAACTCTCTAAGCTGGCAGGAAGAAACCTTGAAAGGGGGGCCCATCCTCTGTTGGCCGGCACTAGGAGCTATAATAGTTACAGAATCTAATATCCAAAATAGTGTCTACATAGTATGTGTCTAACCTGAGACCTTTGCCGCCGCAGGGTGACTCCAGCTTTGTCTCCATCAATGGTTTCTGAGCAGTGTGAAGATATCCATGTCACATGTCGAAGGCAGTTCTTTCCTTCCTTCCATAATATATTGATGCAGCGTCCTGCTCCACCTCTGTTTCCCCCTCTCCCACATTGGCACTTCCTGTTTCCTTCACCCCCACATTAACCCTCCTTGTTTCTCTCTCTCCCACATTGGCCCTCCCTTTTCACCAAGGGAACTGTAGCAGACACCAAAGTGCTTGATAAGGAGAATGTGGGAAATAAATGTGTGAGCTGATGTGAAAGCGTTATTAGCGTGCAAAAAATCAATTTCCATTTCCTCATGGACTGGCATTACAGCGAGACACTACTATGTGTTTCCTGTCACATGCTGTACGTGAGAGGTACGAGTCAGTCAATGAAAAGCTTGGTAGGGAGAAATGGAGACGATCCACTCTGGTCTTGAGTCCTTGTTGGTGAACGTCTTGACTGATTCTTTTTCTTTAGAAACTCGATACGTGGGTGTCCCGCAACTTGCCATTTTCAGTTTTGCAATATTTGACCAAAAGTCACCCACAGCACAAAAAACACCCACTCTCATGGGTGTGTCTAAATTTGATTGCACATTCGCATTGGAACATTTTTTGGCGCAAATGCGAGTACTTTGCTTGCACTAGAGCACTGGTAGCACTGATATAGCTACATCACTCTGTATATTGACATCTTGTATTTTTTGTCTATATGTCATTTATTTATATTGCTTTGATTTTTTGATCAAAGGACGGCGTCTGTCGTTTTGCAATGTCATAGCGAATGTGTACTCAGACTTGGTCTAAAGGTAAACACCTTTTTGTTTTTTAAACTATAAATGCTTTGATCTTTATTTTGATAAATTAGATTCTAGTGAACTACCTTTTTCCCTCTCATGGTCTTTTCCTGAACATGCTCCTCTCTCACCTTATGTTGGAGAAGTTGGGGGCTAGTGTTAAAGGAGATGTACTTCACACTGTTAAGTGTCTTGCATGGTGTTGGAGACCAGTTTTGAGAGAAGTGAAGGTCTCACTGTTGAGTGTCTCCATGGTGTTAGGGACCACTGTTGAGGGAGGTGTAGCTTTTCCTGTTCCTCATTCGCTTTACGAGATCTGTGACTCACTCTGGCCCTGGCGGAATGTGAGAGTCGTTCTTAAACAGCTTCAGTTTCCCATTTGATTTGTTCCCCTGCATCAGGTGCCTTTCCTTTCTCCCTCCTTCCTCCCCGCTTACTTCTATAAATAGCCCATAAGGTGCAAGGCTGTGCATTGTAGTGTGCTGAGTGTAATCCTACTCTGCCTACTTCCTCAAAGACAAAAAAAGGTTCATGGCAGCACAAGACACATAAAAAGACTGTCCGTTGAGCTGCTGTGTGTCTGGTTTCTATTATTGGCCCTAAACTCTCCAGATGAGGGCTGCACGCCACTTTACTGAAGGTCCCGTTGAGCACAGAATGGTATTTCCTGTTTTACTCCAATGATGCACGATGTACCGTGCAAAAGTATGTGAAATGTGAGTGGTTGTCGTGGCGACAACAAGCCTGGCTAAGGCAGCGGAAGGAAACAGGCGGCCCAGAGATCTTCTTCAGAGAAGGAAGAAGAGTGGAGAACTCTGGAGCCTCCTAACGACCCCTTCAATTATTCGGTCAGATTCCTGACCTGACTCCCAATGTCTTTAAGTCACTCTAGCATGCCATCTGTGCACGGTTTGGGAATAAACAGAAAAACTCAGGAATTTCATTCTCCAATTTGCACAACGCTTTTTTGTCGCTTTGTTGGATTTTACAATGAACAAAAATAAAACATCTTCTAATTTCTTCCTCATGGATTTGCTCTAAATGCAAAAAACTAAAGTAATAAACAACTCCCTTATCTCTAGTCCCCAGCACCTACTGAGGGACGGCACACTGTTAAAAAAGGTTGGCAATTACCTTGATCCTCCGCAGGTGCTGATGGGCGTGCCACCTACCACTCCCATGCGTGTTCACTAGAATGACAGGTGGCCCAATTAAACTAAAGGGGTCACCCCCAGGTCTGTACAGACACAGTCACCGTCAGTCACAGTCACCCCTAGAGACAGAAATGATTGTGTTAAATATTTTTTATGCATGAAGAGACCATTGAAGTTTTTCAAAATGGCTCGACCCCAAGTATTTGTGCTCTGCTGGGAGTTTATTTAGCAGAACCAGACCCCTGACATTCTCATTTACAGAACCAAGCTTGCTTCCAATGGGAAGGGATTAGCACCACACCTAGAAATCAGTTCTGTTTACAGGTGAAGCTGACTTCTAATCCACTCTTGAATAGCTGTTTGGTTACTGCGGTTTGTGTTGTCAATGTTTTTTATGGACCACTGACTGATATCAACAAAAAGCCCAAATTAAACCAGACCACAGTGCTGTCCTGTACCTCTCAGCAGGCAAATGGATGGTTGGACGAAGATGAAAGTGAAACCCAGTTACGGGGCAGATCCTGTCGCCTCGGACTGTACAGCGTTAGCTAAATGCTGGGAGTGCGGTTTTATCTGGGAATGTAGGTTAGCCCTGAGTACTGTACTATGCACAACACCCTCCAACTACACCTGGGGGAAACGCGTCCAATGCAGGAGATGTGAGGATTTTGAAATGAACAGAATACAAGTCTTTACTGGGAAACATGGGTGGCTGAAGGCCTCTTTAAAGCTTAACTCTAAAGAGTTTGGGTTTGTTTTGTGCTCCCTTCAATCTACTTCTTGGAATGAATCGCCCACCTTTGAGATAATTAAAGTAATTTTCACAATGTATTAAACATTACTATAAAATTAGTTCCAGTCCCAAATTTCTATTGGTCAGTTTGTGTTCCAGCCTTGCTTTTATGAGGCAATAACATACGGGTTCCTAATGCCTTAATAATAATAATGTGCAGTTGATTTTTATTTTTAGATGGTTTCAATGGTTACAATATAGTATAGTTTACTGTAATAATTCAAACTTAATTTCTTGCGATCTAACTGCAAACTTATGACCCGCATGATGTTTTATAAAAGCAGTAAGACACGGAGGGGTGTGTGTTATTGTGATTATTGGTATGGCTCTGATGCCAACGGGACCCTGCTATGCGTTGTGCCATAGCTGCATCACGGCTGTTGCCAATGATTACGGTAACACACCCTCCTGCATCTTATTGCTTTATAAGAGTGGTCAGTGTTGCAAATAAAGGGAGCCAATGGGGAGTGCTGCTCCTGGACCTTGTGGGTGGGGCTGTCTGAGCCTTATCTAGATTACCAGGGGCCCCTTCTAACCCCGGCCACAAGATTCTTAGCTGCGGCCTTAACTGTGGTATCTATTGCTTTATGACCTCATATTGGAACTCATAAAGTGACTTTATTCTCACTTTGATTTGATTATGCAATTGTGTCGCTCTCGATTTCTCATTTCCTAAAAAGAACACCAGACGCTGACTCAAAGCTGACTCTAATGCTTGTAGTGTATTTTGGGAAGTCCTTTTGTGTGATTAACAGCTCAATTAAACAGAAATGCAGATGCAAACAAGCAAATCCCATTCCACATAATTATAAAAACTCATTTAACGCCTCAGGCCTGTAGTCTCTAAAACAAGGCCGCCTCGTTTATTGCCTCGAGCCTGGATTCTCTAAAACAAGGCCGACTTATTTAATGCTTCAAGCCTGGAGTCTCTTAAACAAGGCAGATTCTTTTAATTCCTGGGGCCCTGGAGTCTCTAAAACAAGGCCGACTCGTTTAACGACTCAGGTCTGGAGTATCTAAAACAAGGCAACACATTTAATTCCTCAAGCCTGGAGTCTCTAAAACTAGGCAGATTCTTTTAATTCCTGGGGCCCTGGAGTCTCTAAAACAAGGCGACTCATTTAATGCCTCGAGCCTGGAGTCTCTCAAACAAGGCCGACTCGTTTAATGTCTTTGGCCTGGCGTCTCTAAAACAAGGCCAACTCGTTTAATGCCTTTGGCCTGGCATCTCTAAAACAAGGCGACTCATTTAATGCCTCGAGCCTGGTGTCTCTAAAACAAGGTGACTTATTTAATGCCTTTGGCCTGGCGTCTCTAAAACAAGGCCGACTCGTTTAATGCCTTTGGCCTGGCGTCTCTAAAACAAGGCGACTCATTTAATGCCTCGAGCCTGGAGTCTCTAAAACACGGCGACTCATTTCATGCGTTTGGCCTGGCGTCTCTAAAACAAGACCGACTCCTTTAAAGCCTCGAGCCTGGCGTCTCTAAAAAAAGGCCGACTCATTTAAAGCCTCGAGCCTGGCATCTCTAAACAAGGCAGCCTCGTTTAATGCTTCAGGCCTGATCAGACACATTGCGCATCTTTCATACGTCCTCCAAATGCTCAATGATCCTTCTCAGGGTTTAGGCGCTCCTCCGTTTACGGTTGTTGTGTAACTTGCCACAAATCCGCCCTAGAAAGCTTTCATGGGACGCATTTGTGTCTTATTTTATGCCTGTTTTAGTGTCAGCTGGGAAACAAAATGATATTACAACAAGCCCCAGTTTGGTTTGTTTTGTTGATAATGGAGCATCTTTTCCAGCCTTTGAATGCATCCCAAAAACAGTCACAGATGGGGGCTCTTTTTAAAATTGTTTGTGATTTACTGAAGGACAGAACAGGGACAGGGAACAAAAGAAAGAAAAAGTTTGTTAATCTGCAAGGCATGCCTCTGGCCAGAGGTTTCTTTGCAACACAGGCTTAGAATACATCATCATATCCACAGAGGTTTTATTGCCATTGTGACTGTGAGGGTTTCCTTGGGTACTAAAAGTCCCCTCCCCTGTGGAGCATGGCTTTAGCAGTCGGTCACACCAGCTTTTATTGCTGTCCAACATTGTAATTTATCACACAGATATATTTATCCTCAGACAAATATTCCCCCGTATCCAATCTGAGTGCTATAGTTTTTCAGGGAGTAGAATTAAGCCAATGCATGGGTTTCATTTGCAGATCAGAAGGTGGCAAGTTCACAGAGGGCTGGGAATGTTTGGTCTACATGTCCTGGTCTCAGTGTGTGGTGTACAGTGGTGCTCTAACTGACAAAAGGAACCAATGTCTCCATTACTTTCCTACACAGGAATGGGATTGACTGATGGAAAATGGCTTTCGCAGAGCTGAAATGACAATCATGCATTGGAAGAAATGTTTGTGGCGGGTCAAAGTGTCCTTTAGACTACTTACTGGTAGGACAATTTATCCTTGACACATCCCTCGTTGCAGTCTGAGATGCCAGTTGTGAATAGTTTGGATCAGTTGTAACCAGTTATCCAACAGTGGAAAAAGTCATTTGCCTTAAAAAAACATGTTGAGTATTGTGTTCTATTCATCTTCAGATTGAAGATTTCCATGACTTCCATTTAGGTATACAACAATTACTTTGCTATTAAACAGACGCAGTTGCATAAAATTGATGATAGGCATGTACTTGATACAATACATAACAGTGGCGAGTCCGCTAGTAACTATATGTAATGAGACCCTTGTAGTGAGCCTACAGAGACAAAAATCCAGGATCCAGCAGTTAAATCAGAGGTACCATGGTCCTCCAATTTGCTATGATTTGTCAATGTGTAATGAAAACATTTGCTTTTCAAAGGCATTTGCCTTATACAGAGAAATTGAATATGAAAGGTAAGGCGGCTAGTTTATCATTTTGCCATGCCACCTGACAACTACATTGTATCATTTCTATCACACTGAAGCAAACAAGGGATAAAACTATGTATGGTTGGTGCTTGGGGCCAGTGCTTTTTCAAAAAATCAACCAGCCAAACTTTTTTGGGTCAGATTTTAAGCCCTAAGGCTCATGTATGACTGCCTGTGTCAGGCCTTCGAACACTTAAGGGGTCCTTCTTCCCCTCATAGTAGCCGCAGCCCATTCCTGGCTCGGCTAATGGAACAACGTCTACTCCCTGCAACAAAGCCACAACAAGGCCAGAGTGAGGAGTTTTGTGTTAACAATGTAGCAGGGAAGACTTCTGCCTCACCAGAGCCAGCCAAGCGTTTCACAGACCACGCACCCTACAGTGCCATGCAGCATTGTGTAAAAACGATAGCCCCAGAGCACTCCGAACGTACATCTGTAAAAAGGAGATTGCCATCAAAGAAAGGCACTTTTCCATTGTGTCAATAGATAGATCTCCCTAAAGGGGAAACACTTTCATTTGCCTTTAATGAAACTTGTGAGTAACCTGAAAATCTGTAATTAACTATATGCTGTAAGAACGCATGAGTTTAAGTGTCACTGTCGAGTGCAGTAATGTTTGCCAGCCATTACAGAATTCTCATTCTCAGAGCAAAATACTCCCTCCCACTTAGCTAAAAACTGTATAATCTTGTTTAAAAATAAGATTATGAAGCGACAGCATATTTTAATTTTATTAAAAACGTATTACAATATATTTTCAATATATTGGCATAAGGGGAAGCTAATTCTGTACTCTAATTCTATACTGGATATAAATATCCCGTTTGGCTTATCATATCTAACGTGTTTAGTCTTACTGAATATTTAGGATGTGTGCAGTGGATGATTTATTTTCTTTGGGACACAATATACCAACCAACGAAATTAGTGGCTATATTAAACATTATTGATTCAATTTGCAATAAGCCTGTAAATGTTATCCAGCGTTAGTTTAGCTAGCTGGCCTGCTAGATATCAGTTTATGTTGTCTGGTCAAGTCTGTATGTACAAGATGTAAGTCTGTAAGTCTTACAAGATGTAAGTCTGGTCCGGGTTAGCTAGCTAACAATTATACGTTAGCTAAAGATGGCTAATGTTTTGTTTTCAAACGATTCAGCCCTAATTTTGTGGCATATTTTAACTATATTATTTTAACAGTCATTTAGGGCATTGAAAATCACTCAGCGCTCTGTTTCTCCAATTTGAGAGGGGCGTGTCAATCCCTTCAAACGGGTGGGGGGGAAATTATGCACACTGCTCCACCTGATGTTGGCTCTGCTTAAAGACATAAAAATGCAAAAAATGGCTACTATTCTACTGGAAATGTAAATAGTGACTAATTTATCATTTCTGGGTAAAGGTGCTAATGGACCTCTCTCATTCTTGATTTCTGTTCCAGCCAAGTGGGCTAGATCCTTCTCCATATTAAAGTTGTGTTTCATTTTGGTGAAACTGGGGATGCGCCTCACATTACCTGTCTTTGACTTCTTCCTGAACCCTCCCACCAGAGTCATTTGACCGTGAATTGAGGGGCTTCACCTCCAGCTCAGGCTTTTACAAGCACATCCCGTGTCACTGGTTCTCTCAGCTCATAAGGCAGCACCGAATCAGTAGGGAAAGAAACTCTATGCTTTCCCCTGACATGCTACTGAACCATAGCTGGTTTGTGTGTGTGTATCTGTGTGTGTGTGTGTGCATAATTGGATAATAATTATATTTCTGCAGTCAAAGGCCATATCAAACTGCTGACTCTTCTTACTGTTATATTACCATCCATTAGGGACCTCTGTGCTAACTTTAAAAGGTGTGACAGAATTTATGTGGCCGCAGAGTCCTCTGTATTAAATAAATTAACTAAAAAGTTTGTTAGAGTTGGAGAAATTACTTAGTTCTTTATAATACTGAGACTGAATTCCAGTGTTAAATTCAATGGCATTTTTGTGTTAACCCCAGAAAAATTGCACGAGCAGAGAAAACTGATGACGTCCGATTGTACTTGCACATTCTTCAGAGAAGCTACATAAGAGAAGCTACACATAGAGCGTTTCCGTTGGGAGACAAATGTCTCTATGTCAAACAAGACAAGAAACAAGATTGGGGTCAATCTTGAGCCCAAACACGGGAGCTTGTTATATGATGAGAATGGCTGTCTCTGCATGGTAGCAGTGAAGCTGATGAACGTACACTGATTTAAGTGATAAAGTGTTAAAGTGTTGGGTTTCCTTCTACATTTTGGGACCCTACATTTTTTAATTTGCTACATTGGCCTCCTCCACCCTGTACACATGATTTCCAGACCTATTTTAGCGGACATACTTTAAGTCAGCGCTCATTTAAAATCTGGTCTCTGAGAGACAAACCAGGCATGTCCTCGTTTGAACATGCTGCTGGACTGTGAGTACACAGTTTTTTAATGCGGTGTTTTAATGATGTTTTTTATTTTCAATAAAGGGGAGATTAGTGCAGAACGAGCTGAGGAGGATAAGCATTAAAAGCTGGTTCTGAACTGATTGGTTTTGTAGTGATACTGTTTCTAGGGCCATCTGCCCCTGCATTAATATGCTTTACAGAGTCCCCATCAGTCACGCACCCCCCACCCCCCCCCCGACCCAACCGAGAGGGCAGGGGCATCTTTTCCCATTTTAGAGATCGTGAGGGGGTCGTGTATGGAAATAAAGCCCGGTTCTCCCTAGCGCTGGATCAGAACCATGGAAATATCATTTAAAATGACAAATGTCCCATGAGAAAAATGACTGAAATTCACATTTGTGGTTTATAAAAAGTGTTGTATCAAGGTCATATTCCGTCTTTTCTGGTCATTCTTCACAGTCGGAAGCTGCTGGTTGTTAATAAACAGGTCCATTAATGTCATTGACAATCATTTCATTTTCATTTGTTATTTCACTTCTTGTAAAAATAGAATAACAAACTGCAGTACATATTGGATGACAATCAGTCTGTGAAGATGCAAACTGTACATCACTGCTGGTGTCTTCTCAGGGGAGAATTACCTGCAGGAATGTACCAGTGCTTTTGAAAGTACTTGTGTTCGCATCACGACAATGGCAAAGGATTACGTTTAACAACCCTTTTGCTTGTTAAAGCTTGACCTACAACATTCCAAAGAAGCATTTATTAATCTGAGTGTAAGAGCGGAATCTATGTGGACATAACATGTTCTAAATAGCCCCTAATGCTGCACTGCATTGAATGGAGATCCCCTTTTTGTTCCGTTTGTTATTTCTAATGCGGGGATGTAGGGGTTTTATTCAGAGCATTTACAATGGATGGAGCTCGTTAGCCATTCAGTTTGCCAGCCCATCCACGGTAATGGGACCAAGTGTGTGCGTCTCTCTGTCAGTTCCGATTGTCCACTTGGCTAGCTGGGGCCATTTGCCAACGGCCCCTCTGTTGTCAAGCGTCTCTTCACCTTTCGGGGGTTCTGCCCTGAGGCACGGGTGGCCGGGTTACTCCACCAGGCCAGATGTTCCATTCAGTCGCCTTCTCTGTCACACCAGTGGTGTACAGTCTCTGTGGCAATGAAGAATGGTTGCCGTGGCAACGGGGCTTGATGGCCAAAAAGTGCATTTGAATCCAAAGGGATAATATTTTCCTTTTTTTTTCTTTTTCTAACCCTGCCATCTGCTTTAGATTAGACCCGCCTTCCATTATGAGATTCGTAGTGCTTTGAGAGTTGAGTGAGTATGAGAGAATAGCAGGTGCGTGTGCTGTTTTCACAGCCCGAGGACAGTTTTTCTTCTGTGTTATCCAATCTATCCGTTATTTTGTCAAAGGCTAGCCCTCTTTGTTTTGTGCTCATTAACAAAAAGGAAGAAGAGTCTAATGTATGCTTTCAACTTGTAATGCATTAGCTGACCAGGAAGATGTGCCCACTAAGAGCTCCGGAACCAAATGGTCAAACTGGGCTCATGATGTTTGAAAAAATGGTAACAATGCCCAGATTTTAATTCAGTTAGACACAATTGATCCAGCCCATTTATGGTGGTTTAACGGTCAATTTTACCTCCTCAGATTTGTCAATATTGCTCGGTCGGATTTTTATGTAAACCAAAAGGCATCAGATGGGCTTGGCCGAAGACAGACCATTTGTAACATCTAGCGTTTTTATGACAGTGGCTGCCTTGTTTTTATGTTTGTGACGTCTGGCCTCCTAGTTCTTCTTGTGCACAAACGGCAGCACCATGAGACCTGTTCACAAACGGCAGCTCCATGAGACGTGTCCACAAACGGCAGCACCATGATACCTGTTCACAATCGACCGCTCCATGAGACGTGTCCCCAAACGGCAGCACCATGAGACCTGTTCACAAACGATACCACCATGAGACCTGTTCACAAACGACAGCACAATGTGACCTGTCCACAAACGGCAGCAGCATGAGACGTGTCCACAAACGGCAGCACCATGAGACCTGTTCACAAACGACACCACCATGAGTCCTGTTCACAAACGGCAGCACCATGAGACCAGTCCACAGACGACCATTCCATTAGTCCTGTTTACAAATGACAGCAACATGAGTCCTGTGCACAAACGACACCACCATGAGCCCTGTGCGCAAATGACACCACCAAAACCTGCAGTAACAATTGTGACAAATGTTTCAGGGTTTCACTGGAAAAACTCTGGGCGTGTGTGTGAGGCGTTTGTGCTCTTTAGGTAGGGTGGACAAATGGAAAATCTGCAATCGGTTTTGGGCTTGCTTCTGTAGTTTAGTATAGATCACTGTTTAAGTGCCTTATTTTAAGGGTACTTTTCTCCCAGCCCTGTTGTTCTGTATAGGACACAACGGCATGGATAGCGTGGAAGCATTCTATTCGAACTCCATTGTTCTGCGTCATCAATTTCAGAATCTCTGTAGAATCTATGCTTATGAATATGTGGTGGGAATTTGCCTCAGTTTACATTTATACAAAAAACTTTGTGTGCATGCGCGTTCAATTGATCAGTCTTACTCTGTATTAGCTTCTGTATCTAAAATACATATCAAAATTTCCCCTTTCCCTCAAAAAAATAAAACACACCAAAGAGTTTACATTGAATTTAGACAATTATCTCCAATATCCTTTCACCTTTTTCTCTGCGCCACCGGGTGAGATAGAACACTGCTGCTCAGAACACATTCTGTGTTCCATTCAATTAGTTTGCTATTGCCTTGCGCTAGAGTTCCAGCAATTCCAGAGGTATTTGCCAGTTTGTCGGCTGAGCCCAAAATCGATAGGGTTCTATTGTCCACCCTACTCTAGGTGAGTCAACTCACTGAGACTACCTATACATGTGTGATGTGTGGTGTGTGTATTGCATGTGTAACATTTGTGCGGTGTTTGTCACATGTGTGGCATGTGCGGTTTGTGAATGCCATGTACATGTATGTGAGCTGCTATGACCTGGCCCGTCCTTCTCCTCAGTCCCTCAGGGAGTGATCCAGAATGGAGCTCGGATGGTGAGCCAGGGCCTCTTCCCAGGAATCAGACCCCTTCCCATCAGTTCCCTAGGAAGCAGGATGACCACAACAAGGTGAGCAGCACCAGTCACCCGAACAACACCTAAACATCTCCTAAATACCCATGTGTGACCTCAGTGTTCTTTGACCTTTCTGTTTAGCTGACCTGTTCGGTCAGGCTCTCCTGAGCAGTCAAGCTGACTTGATCGGTCAGGCTCTCCTGATCGGGCCAGTTGAGCTCTCCTGATCGGGCTCACCCTCCCTCCCATTTTGTTGTGCAACACTGATCATTCTCTGTATCACACAGAGAACACCTCATTATAGTCGGCTGCAAAGTATCGCTCATGTTATTCCATCAATATTGGATCAAATCAGTGTATTAACCGCAGTGCCTTAGTGTACTGGCTGTCAGTTTGTGAAACACTGTGCGACAGTGTTATGAAGAAACACTGTGCGACCGTGCAGGCACAGGGCACCGGCGGAGTGGGCGGCAGACCAGAAGAACGGCAGAGCTGGGACATGCCAGAGAGCATCCTCAGGATGGTTTAGAGACAGGTGTGGGCAGGATGGCACAGCCTGAGGGCCAGCAGGTGTCTGCATGGCATTATCTCACTCATACACAGCCCTCTCATTTCCTCTAAACCGTGCTGAGGAGGACATTTTTAAAGTATAAATTTTTTTAATCAGTCATTACATTCATTGTCTTACATGGTGTGTTAGATTTATTTCTCTCTCAAACACACACACACACACACACACATACCCGTCTCTCTCGATTGTGGATGGATCCCAGTTTTCAGTAATGGACCTTGGTTCTGGCCCATTGACTCCTCCGGCTCTGCAGGCTGGTTAATGACGGCTCCTGTGGTGAGATGCCAGTGAAAAGTAACCTTCTCCCGTTTGCACAGAAGTGAACGACAGTGCATTTAGACATTAATTATTGAGCAGTTTTCTTGCCATGCTGCGCAGCAACAAGAGTTTCAGTCATAAATGCAGAAACCACCCAGATGGAAGAAGCTTACTGTGATGTTTAACGTTTCTGGTCCACCCTGACAAAAGAGGGACACAAACACGCTTTTTATTTGCTTGCTTGCCAGTAAGCTTTGAACACAGTATTAAACACAGAATCCCCCTGACTGCTAGGGTCAGGGAACGGAATTCGGAGGGCTTTTATACATTATCATTGTGTGAATCAGCTTTAGTATGTCAATTGTTGCACAGCTGATTGTTTGACTGCTCCTCCTTGTGTTTATTGCATATTTTGCTATAGACCTGTTATGCAGCAACTCAGTGTGTGTTTGTGTGTGGTGTAACGCAGCTCACATGTATGCAGTGTACAGCTGCTCACATTTGTGTGTTTGTGTGTGGTGTACAGAAGGTCACATGCAGCTCACGTGTGTGTGTGTGTGTGTATTATACAGCACCTCGTGTGTGCTTTTGTGCGTGTATGGTATATGGAACCTCACGTGTGTAGTGTAGAGCAACTCACGTTTGTGTTTATGTGTGTGGTGTACAGCAGCTCATATTTGTGCATTTGTGTGTGTGGTGTACACAGCTCACGTGTGTGCGTTTGTGTGTATGCTGCACAGCAGTTCACGTTTTTGTGTGGTGTACTGAAGCTCACTTGTGTATTTTTGTGTGTGTGGTGTACAGCATCTCTTATGTGTGTGTGTGTGTGTGGTGTTGTGTAGATAAGCTCACGTATTTGTATGTGTGTGGCATACAACACCTTACTTGTGTGTGTTTGTGTATGTGGTATACAGCAGCTCATGGTGTGTGTGGTGTATAGCAGCTCACGCGTGTGCATTTGTGTATTTATGCAGGTCAGTCATGAGTGGGTGCCGTTTGCAGAGCGACAGCGAACCCTCCTGTGACTCTCCGTTGGTCAGCAGTGACCCCAAGGAGGATCACAACTACAGTACCGCCAAATCTTCCAGCTTTCGGGGGGGGACCTCACCCACCTCCGGTCATAGGGAGGAAGCCCCTCGCCAGGGCACTGAGGCTGGCTTACCACGCTACGATGGCAACAGCGACACGGAGGATGATGACAAGAGCAAGATGAAGAAGGAGCCCACAGACTTGTCCCTTGACACAGGCTACCTGGCCCAGCACAAGAAACGGCAACATTGGACAAAAATCAAACAGCGGGTTTCCAGTGATACACTGCCCCTAAAGAAGAGGCGCACGGAGAAGCCCCCCGAAAGTGATGATGAGGAGATGAAGGAGGCAGCGGGCTCCCTGCTGCACCTTGCAGGGGTGCGAGCCTGTTTAAACAACATCACCAACCGGACGGCAAAGGGTCAGAAAGAGCAAAAAGATCCTATAAAAAATTAAGACAAAACAAAAAATTTCATTTTGGATAGAATTTACAATTATTTGTTTTTTAGGACATCAGGTGAATTTTAATGATTTGTGGCAATATCAACAATCACTTTGTTTTCCTGTCCTTTAGATACTTCTTAGGGTTCTTCTGTTTGTTTTTTTAAAGGAGATTGAAGCCATAGCGAAACGTTTTTCTGATGTTCAGCTAATTTAGGAGCACGTTTTTGTTTGCTGAGATAGGAGAGTGAGGCAAGTCAGATTCACATTTCTGTTTGGTATCGGTACAGACAGGATTGGCCCTAACGGCACCATTAACTGTCATCACAAAATTCCTACAGTTTTCCCTCAGTTTGCATAGAGAGCTGAAGAAGGCAGAGCCTCTTCCATGTCATATTGCTGGAGCTGCGCAGCCAATCAGGGTGTATGGGAGACGCCTGTTGGCTGTCCTGACCCGTACTCCTGCAAGGCGGCGCTTCAACAGAAAGCATATTTACTGTAAGCACTCAGATAGAGTGCCAAAGACAAAGGCTCGGCCTGGTCACCGTTACCCTTCTTTACTACTGTGTTGTCACTGTGGCTGGCCCTCTGAAGGCACACCTAGGTCAGTAAATCAACCCAGAGCCAGGGCTGAGAAGACATCGACAATCTGAGGAAAGTGAATTGGATGCTTGTGGCTGGTATCACTTTTAACCACAGAATTCAGTCTTCTACAAACACACACACAAAATAAATATTTTAAAAGCCATAAGCTGTTCTTTCAGAGCAGAGTGTGCAAAAAAACAAACAAAAACCTAAACGATCTCTTAAAAACTGCCTGTGTTCTTTTTTAAGCAACTGAATTATCAAGTGATATTGGAATAGTGATGCTTCTCTGTAGTAGCCTACAGCAAAACTGAATACCTTGATAATAAAATGATGCTACAAAACCTGCCAATAATATTTTAGCTACAAATAATGTTAATGACTGTGGATAATTGCCCCTCCCCCCAACCCACCCTCTCACCTTCATGACGTAATAAGCAATTTCATCCAGTCAGGATATCACTGTATAAAAGTTACACTAGATTTTTCTTCCTTTCTTAATTTAAGCAATGTAGCCAGCAGGATTTTCCAAATCGTGTTGCATGGGTTCTGTAAAAACTGTTTTTTATTAAAAGTTCATGTAAGGTAAATAATGTATTTAGCATGGAGCATGAATTATTTTCATATAAATATAGATCCTAGAGTAAAGGCTTTGCCTCTAATTTTTATGCCCATAGGCCTAGAATTTTTTTTTGTTTGATTTAGATTTGTTGTCTTTTAAAGTTGTTTTAAAGCAGGCTTTTCAAGATAAACCTTCAGGGACATACACTGACTGTTGGGAAACTTCTCTGCAATATGATGACTTCACATTTTGACCAGGGCTAGAATGGTCGATTAATTTGCCTTGTGTTTGTACCTTCTGCCCTCTTCTGTCTGGGGTGTTACAATTTATAAATGGTTTGGCATAACAGAAGTTAACGAGTTTGAGTCCAAGAAACAGTCCTTTACTTCACAACCTAACAATGTGCCTGCGGTACTTGCCGTTTGTTTTGGCCTCATTGTTTTTATTCAAGGTCTTCCTATTGAACGATTAAAGACCTTTGCTTTCGTTTTATGTTTCAGTTGTAACTGTTGCCAGTTTGACCAATTCCGTTGCCACTGTATTGTCGCAGTATTACTGGCCGCTGAGTAGTTATTCAAGTAACGCTATTATTCACTGTTGAATACACACTAGTGCCGACATTCATAGGACCTCGCCAGATTGCACTAAGTTATTAGGTAAATTTTATCTTTGTTAAGGTACAGTGCCAAAGCCTGTAATGATTATAGAGCCTATATCTAACACAAATACAAGGTCAAATAGTTGACCTGTAAATCAACCATATTTTCATTGAGTTGTAGCATCGGTTTCAGACACCCCTATTAAATTACTACGATTTAAACGCACTTGGATGCCTTATGATACTATTTTAATTTAAATATCTTTTCACGATCTTGTCGCCAATCCTGACGGTAGTTGGACTCTCGGTTAGGATGCGTGGAATGTCAAAATGTGTATATCTGTCTGTAATATGCCTGCGGAGCGTTATCATCGCTTTCCCGCCCGTTTACCCCTCCAAATATTGCGCCACTTACTCAGATGTCACTCTAAATTAGATCGAGTGATGATTATCGCCTGACATTTATACCCTCTGCTACTTGATGAAGTCTAAGAATAGTTCGCAAGTGAAAGTTTTAAAAAAATCAACAGCAGTGATTTCTGCTAGGATAAGTGTAGGGTATGTCCTGCTATAAATACTAGATACACAGCTCTGTTGTAAACGATTTGATGTAGCTGCCCCGAACTCGAGTTGTACAGCCACTGCCTTCCCTTAAAGTTTACATTCACTACAAAACTGCCGCATTGCTTCCGGTTATCTGAATTAACGCTAAAGAGAACGAATAGTGACCATAACGTTGATACGCCAGATAAATCAATTTGGCCAATAGGTCAATCTAATGCTTTATTTTTGTTTTTGTTCTTTATAAAAGTTAACTGCCATTTTTTTTGTATTGTTTGAGGAGGTTTCGAGGAGGAAAAGGGGTTCATAATCGATTTATTTAATATTTGTTTTGAAATAAGCGGTCTGACGGCATGTGCACCCAGCCGATCTGTTTTGAGAAACAACATTGTCAATATGGAGGCATAGTTGCATTCTTTAGTTCTTTGATGTGTAATCATATTGCCAAAGACAAACTATTTCATCAATTAATGTAAATATCACTTTGTCCATTACTATGACAAAAAAGAAAACCTCTGTTTTTATTTTTCTGAAAACTACCATAAAGTTTCTGTGATGTATTGTCTTCCAGTTGCAATAAAAAGAACGAGTTGCAGAAGTTACTTGAGTTGTTTTTATTTATTTATTTGAGACATTTACAAGTAGAACCCCCTATATTCCTTGGTGTTAAGTTCATTCGAGACTGGTTTCCGCGACTGTTCCGCTCGAGATCCAGAATGACCGTTCTTCAAAGTGACTTGAGCTACCGCCAGCTTATAAGCAGACCGACATAATATTTTAAAGATTCCCCCTGCTGTGATGGTGCGGATTTTGAGGCGATGCCCAGTTCGCTGACCAGTGTGCGCATGTTCTGTCTCCCGGTCTTTTCCCACGTTCGGCGGAGAAAGAAAACAATAAGACGTTCAGTTAAATTGTTGGAGTATATAATGAAAAAATTGATTTTCTTCAATAGTTGTGAGGTTTGAAATATTGCTAGCCTAGCTAGTTCAAATGGCTACCTTCGAGAATCTATTCAGAAAAGACCACGCACCTAACAGAATTTTTGAATTTATATTTTAAACCTGTGGGTCTCACAGAATGAATTTCAAGGTCAGAATTAACGTTGTTGTTGGAGTGAGATGTGAACTGATTTTCTTTTTTCTATTTTTAATTTAGCAAAAGTATGTTATCAAATCTTCACATTGATTAATTTCCAATTAAAAGTTATTTTTAAATGCTTGTTTGGGGTCTCACTTTATGTAAGCGGGAATGACAGATTTCTCAGTTCTTTTTAAGCATCTGGAGTTTTTCAGTGCACCTTATTTGGAAGGCTTTTATTATACTTGCATGTCGTTTGAAAGCCATATGTAGACACAGGCCCATTCATAATTAAACCCTCAAGGCAGATAGTCTTAATCATAGGCCAGTGCCTCCCAGCATTCTCCCACCACACCCCTGGCAAACACTGTTGCTATGCAACAGCAGTAAAGAGAAGAAAAGAGGATGCACTGGCCAGCCTAGCACATTACTTCTACAGGCTCTGACTTGCTTGCAGTTTATTTAGTCACAGTAGCAGGATTCTGCTCACTTCCATTCATAGACAACTCCAGTGGTTTTAAGGAGTATGATAGACTATACTTGATTTGGCTGGAAGCAGTAAATGCCATTGAATTAGCTGAATTAGCTTAGGGATACTTCACATTTCTCATTTATGAAGATTTAATTAGGCTATTTCTTTCTTTAGTTAAGTGCAATCATTGAAGACAGGGTACCATCCCGGTTGCATTACAGCACAACTGCTTTCACTTGAGGTAAAGCTTGGACCTTCATCTTTTCTAATTTTTCCAAAAGCAAATATAAAAAACTGCAATATTTAAAATGTTTTAAAACACGACTTTCATGATTACTTGTGTTGCAAATTTAGCCACTTTTTTATTTTTTCAATTTTCAAGGTGAGCAAATTTGAGCTGAATTAGAAAAGGTCATTACTATACACAGTACCAAGTTGATGCAGGTCAGTTTAAATCCTCCCTGGTGTTTCTCCAACGACTGAGGCTTTTTAAATTTAACACACACTCTTAGTTTTTGAAAAAAGAAAGAAGGTTGCTTTTGTTTTAATTTGATTATCACAGTGAGGAGTTCTCCAGCTGTCAGAAGACCAGAACATATGCACACCCAGGAGCGGATCTGGCCTGAAACATTGTGCCTACAAGAACTATGAGTAAGGCAACGTTTTGCTGGGAATAAGAAATAAGGCAAATTCCTGACCAAGAAGCTTCATTGCAGTCATTTAGCAGATTACGTCGGTTTCCAAGGTAGCGGTATCCGGAGGTGTTCATCACCTGCACAAATCAATAATCCACTCCCAGACAAAGATAATGGCCATTTAAATATGTGGCATGCTGCTTTTAATTTGCTGCACACTCCCTGGAAAGCAGGCAGAAATTAAGGAGTATTACAGCAAATCTAGGGTTTTGCGGTTTGAACATTAGAAATTAGTTGCTAGTCTACACATGGCTTTAGCCAGGCAATTTGCATGCGGCCAGAGGCAGGGGATTTGAAGAAAAATTGCAATCTGTCGTGGCCTCTTCTGAACGTGAAATTACTTTATCAGTGCTTGTGCAATTGTTGAGTCTTGGAGCATAAATGCTGATCCTCTATCTGCAAAGGGATTTGGCAAGTCATGTGGCATGGACTTCAAGTGTCATAAGATGAATTATTCCACCTCCGCAGTCTAATAAGAGAGACCCCCTGGCCTGAATTGAAGGGGAATCCACCTCCTTGTTATTAATTGCATTGGTACAATAAGAGTCATGGCCAGGTCTTAATTAATTTTGTACAGTTTGTCCGACTGGGAAGCTGTGGGCTAATAGCTGAGGAGGTTGGATTTTTAGAAGCCAGTAAGTTGCTCAGAGAAGATTGTTTTTCTGTTTTTGTTGGTACATTTTCTGTGTAGTATATGAAGCCACCAGTGCAACAAAACTCCAACAAAGCTAATAAAGATATTATAAAGAACAGGCAATGAAGAGAACATGTGATATAGAGAATGGGTAATAAAGAGAACAGGTGATAAAAAAAACAGGTACTGAAGAGAACACGTGATGAAGAGAACAGGTAATGAATTTGACATTTCCATGCCGCAGTGCTGACAAAGCAGGTGGAAATGCCAAAGCATGCTGTTCCAATTTTTCCCTCTTTCAACACTGCAGCTGAAATTAATTTTCACTCCTTTCAATTGTGTATGTGCCTCAGTATGTCTGCTTTGCCCCCACAAAAAAGAGTCTGCAGTAAAATTTATGTTGTGTGACACTGCTGCTAACTGCAGGTGCCCTTCTCGCTTTTTACTACACTAATGCCCTTGATCTTTCATCAGGGGTCTACCTACTGCACCTGAGGGAACAAAGCAGGCAAGCAGATCAGGACTGAGGAAGGGAGGGCCATCCTCCCGCCACCCTCATCCGCCCCCCCTCTCCCCCGAATCCACTCTCTCCCTGGATAACAGGAAGAGCAGCGGGAGTCACGCAACTGGTACACGTTTAATTTGAAAGTGGTAAACTTTTCATCTTAAAACAGAATTGAGTTATTTTAGTCTATTGGCTTCACCAATATATATTTACAGTGTGCCCTTTCAGGTGTGGAGTAGCCATTTGAATCTTTTCTTTTCATAGTCTAGTGGGGGTAGCCCTTTTTAATGTTTTATTTTTGTTGTCTAGTGGGGACAACCCATTTTAATGTCTTCTGTTCATTTTATTAGTGGGGGCATTCCATGTTGATGCCCATTTGGCCATTGTTGGATGGGGTAGTCAGGCCCTTCTGCTTTACTAGAGGGACAGTCCCCATTCTACCAGCTCTATGATGGCAATATTTATGTAACTCTATTCTTGTACTAGCCCGGCAGTAAGTGTATGGATTGTGTCTGACCACATTCTGTGCAAAGAACAGAGGTAACCGAGTAAGTGAAGGCAGCAGACTAAGTAGGGCAGGTCTGTTTTTGGGTAAAGGCCAGAAAGTAAACTTTGCACTATTGATTATTTTTAGTGCATAGCAATAGTCAAACTGAGGTCATTATTCTGGTTTGTACAGTTGTGCCATCTGCAGACAAAAAGAGTTGATTGAATTTCAAAAGGACTTAATCGCAAACTTATGAAGATAATTAATATCACTTGGCTGCAGATACACTCATCCAGGGTTCCATTATGAAATCGGGATATAGGATTGATTCATTTGTGTGAGTTTACAAAGCACATCTTTAGTTCCAATTTTACCTAACAAACACAGAAGTACTATCCCTCTATGATTACCTGCATTTGGATGATGCTATAGTGTCAGGGATCTGCAAACAGAGTTTTGTTAAATAAAAACTAACCTGAATGAAACCTCACAGAGATACGTCTCATTCACCAGCTACTGTAGCTTGGGATTCACTTCTGTCTTAGCTCACTGCACACATGTTTTATGGGGATTTAAATATGTATGTAGGCTACAAAGGCACAAATTGAAAATAATTTGTTATAACCCTTAAATCACACAGTCTCTTTTGAGACTCAATAGCAGTATCCATGGCTTGATTACTATGTAATGTGCTGGTCGTGTTTCTCACAAAGTGGAGAGAGAGTAAGAAAGATAGAAAATGAGAAAGAGTGCCTTGGGCATTTTAACTGCAGTGAAAGTAGGTTAACCAGAGGGATAAATTACCAGGATGTGTAATGGCTGAGGGACAGGAGGTAAGGGGGCTCCCTTTGAGCCTTAATTCTGCGCCTTAAAACTGCACGTCGCTGTCCAATCAGAGTTGTCTGTCATCCCCCACCCATGGTGAAGACACCTTCATGTGTCACGAGCAGCTACTAAGCAGTTTTCTTCTCATTGAATCAACTGGAGTGGCAGCGCTTACTTCCTATCCTGGTAAGACACTTTTGTGGGTGCTCCCCATGGGACAGGGGTGTACTGTCAAGGGGGTAGCCACACAGCCATGATAATTTACAGACAGACAGAAACTAAAACAGAGTGTCCAAGGAAGAATTAGTCCAATGAAGATCACTGTCTTTAATCGGAAAGGTTTCCAGAACTCAAGAGAAACCAACAAGATTCTACAAAGTCCAGATTAATGTAGGTAGATTCCTCCATGAAAAACTGATTATTTATAAAACTATAAAAACAGACACCAATTTCAAAACAACAAAAAAAATAGTGTACAGAACAAACATCAAAGTTATTCGATGAAGAAAAAACAAGTAGGCTACTATAGAAGTTAGTATTATTGTTAAGCAAACATGGTGTCACTAGACGCATTTTATGTTCTATTATATTCACTGCTGACACAAAACCCACGTAAGGCGTAAATAAATCCTACGTAAGCAGAGATGGCAGGCATATTAAACATTGATGTGCTACACACATTCATAATACCAACAAAATACCAACTTAAATAGTAATTAATTGCAGGCACTATTAGACGCATACTAAATAAAGTTAGAAATTGTAACCGGTTTTGAAGGGGTATTGTTTTTTCGACGCACACTAGGCCATACTAAGTTACAAAGAAGCCTTCCTACTCTAAGGTGTCGCACGAGGCCGCAAGGGGGGCATCGTTTAGGACGCCCAACCAATTTTAATCGCTTAAGTATTTATTATGAAACCGGAATGTGCTATTTGTAAGCAAAACATGTTAAGAGTAATTTAAAAACGATGTGGCGAACGAACTAATTTTCATTTATATTTCCTATCTGGTAAACTGACTAACGTTGCTGAATCTTATCAAACGGTAACGAGCTTGTTGCATAAATATATGACGATCTCTCATTTTATGATCTCTTCCGCCATCTATTGGAGGATTAAAGTATGTTTAGGCTTGCTTTATGTTGGCTGAGAATTATATTATATGCTATTTTTGTTGTCAAATAAATATTTAAACTTTATTTAAAATAAAAAAGGTAAATTAAGTAAATAGTCCTTCATGTAATCATTCCTAAATCAGGTGCATTACGACAAAATGTAAGTCTTTTAACAGGCAATCGGCCAGATTATTCAGAAGTAGCATGTGCAAAATAACTGGATAACTACAAGTACACGGGAAGCTGCACAGAGTTTAACTATTTTATCTACCTAAAAAATTAGCGTCTTCCATCCTACTTTTAACAGAAGGCGCCACAGGCATGAGAGACAGTAGTTTTCTAGCTCCTACCTTATTCACGGTACATTTTCAACCTCAAAATGATTACACGTAATAAGCTATAGGCATTAAGGTCCTTTTAAATCCTCTTTATATATAAAACAGAGTGGGTGTATATTTGTAAGGACAAAATGTTAATCTACTTCCAGAAGACGTAGAATTTGGCACACTCGTTGTTTTAGGTTACAATTGTCAAGGAAATAAGAAACCCAGAGATTTGGGATTTTACCGATCCGAGATGGAGTTTTTTGACAGAGCGTTAAAAATAAAATAAAATAGTTCACATAGCTATACTACCCCTCAGAATTCTTCAACTTCCTCAATTCTGCAACGGAACCCAAATACAAGTGCGCGGCTTGAAACCCCACGTCATAGAGTCCACCATATATACAGTACAAATCTAGTGACTACCCCTTCGAGCGCCTGCATTTCACCATCACCATCAAGAAGGCTCAGGGGCTATCCAACAAAGTGGCCGGTATCCACTTGAGAAATCCGTGCTTCTCACGCTGACAGTTCTACATCGACTACTCGTCAGAACCTCCACATGCTGTCCCTTACAGGAAGAACCCGTAACGTTGTTTACAAGAAAGCATTGGTATAATGTATATATTTATATTTAAAACTATTTAAATGGTTTCTTGGAAAACCCGTGAGAATACCCTTGCGCGGGCAAGCGTATATATATATTATTTATGTGTGTGTGTATATATATATATACACACACACATAAATT
>JAOYSI010000013.1:2688407-2708199 GCA_025775065.1 Hiodon alosoides | reverse complement strand
ATTATATATGTTATTTTTCACATCCTCCTGCCATCTTAAACCATTTAAGCTTCACAATAAAATAACCCCAGCCATTTGGAGAAGTGAATCATTTAGTTTCCAAGCATTTCCACAGTGACACTGGACATTACACAGAGCAACTTTTGGTCATGTTCAGAATGTAATTGTTCCTTCTACCTTGTAGGTCAGCTTTGGTGAAACCAACTTTGTTAGCAAAAGAACAGAAAAGGTGAAAACAATAAGACAGGTTAGTAAGCGGTTTTTTGACCGCGGTTGATAAAGCACTGCTTTATCAACAGGCATGCACACGCGAGCTGTCTCAGAGTTAGCACACAGTGCACCCATTGGATAGGGGGTATGATGATGACTCCAGACCATGTCTAAGCCATTATCAGGTTTTAAGGATTTAGAACATTATCAACTGAACAACAGTTGTTTTTGTTTTTTTTGGAAAAATTGCTGCCAATTCTTGAAGTATTTATATGGGGCACTGCATGATTTAAAATACGGAGTTTTGTAAGAAATCATTACACAACTCCCATACTACGTAACACCGCTGAACTGAAATGTTAATGATACACATTAAATGTAATTACAACAGAAAACACAAACAGTCTGATGTGTATTGTAATTTTACACCTATAGCATGTCTGTCAAATTAGAACAAAATCATACAGAAATGCTATTTGTACAAAAAAAAAAAATGAGCCAAACTAAATGTTTCACACAATGCACAAACTATAAATGTATACTAATCATTATTAAATATTGTCTGTTTTTTCTTTGCGTAAGATCTAGTAATAATACATCAAAAGCTGTTACTTTCATCCGCATACAAAACGTTCTTCTGCTCAAGGTCACATTTGTAGGTGTAGGATAGAAATTGGTTCAGACATGTGAGGTGTATGTTGACTCTGGCTTCCATGGAGATTTGATTGGGTCTGACGATTTGATTGCTAGACCCTTAATGACTGCGGTCGGGCAGCTGTGTGGACATGGTTTTATTTAGTATTGTGTGTTGGAACAAGATCCGAAAGGTCATTTCTTTAACATGTGTGTGTTTAGACAAGATTGGAGATGGACATTTGATCACATATCAATTGATGCTCCTGACTGATTTCATGAATCTCTGAAGAATTTATGCCAAAAACAAAATGTTGTTCATTTCCTCCTAGTGATACAGCAGCACCATCTTGTGGCCGATTTGTTTTATTTCACTTCAGGGTCTGCTAGTCGGGAAAGTAGGCCAACATTCAGCCATTGAAATATAAACCGATTGTGTATGGTCTTTACACCAAAAAATACAGAGATGGAAAGAAATTCTCAGAACTAAAAATACAGAACTCAAAACGTACCCTTTTGCTAGCACGTGCCGCCATCAGTATGTTGTTCATACAAACATTTTAAAACAATGACAAAAAGCACCAACATATTTAAAGTTAACTATTCGGATGGAACCTGCTCTAGTGATCTTGATGCAAAAACATGCACTAAAAAACATGTCCAGCCACAAATGAGATGGATGTGATACAACAGAAGAACAAACAAATGTAATTAGCATGCATTGGTTGCTTTTATTCTTCTTGATTCTGGAATAACAATGTAATTCCACATTTCGTCTGAGTGGCAGAACATAGAAAAGGCTTTGAATACACCCACAAAACCAAGAGGACAACACTGTGACATAACAAGGATAACAATGCATATGAGTTTATTTCTGGCTTGTCAAAAAACAGCATGGAAAATGTCATGGTAAACATGCTTGAAACACAATTTGCTAAACACAAACAGAGCATAAATAGGGTAAAGAACAGTAAATTACATGTATGTGAAAAAAATGTGCTGAATGCACATGAGTGATGCATCCATGAAGTCAGCAACACCAGATTCAACGCCTTTAAAGCTGATCTATACAAGTTCCAGATGAGACTGGAACCCCAAACATGCCATAATACCACAGAACACCACTTCTACCTCATCTTTGTAGTGATTTCATATTCATTATAAATACAAAACATTTAAAACCTTTGGCATTTTAGCTGACACTCCGTGTGCACAAGATCTGTCACAATAAATCTACAATGAAACATGAACTTTACGCAATTATATGGATTTTTCATTAATTGGAAAAAAATAAATCAAATAAGCTGCAAATAAGTACATGAGAATAACTACTATTAGGTGGCTATACTAAATAATTGCAGTACTAATCTAGAAGCTGGTAATAATCTAGTCATAATGAATCAATAAGTTTTAGAAAAACTGAAACATTTAGATGTGTAAAGCGATAAAACTAGTAAAACTAAATCTCAGAGTTTGTCTATTAAATCAGAAAAAGTCCAGAGAAACACATTTGGAATGTGAGTTTGTTAACAATATGTGACCACAGCAAGCTGATCATTCTCTGACAGCAAGTGTAGGTTTACTTTAATTTTAATTTGATTGCATGTGAATCTCTAATACAATACACAAGTCAGTCAGTGAGCTTGTTAGAACAAAGCTAAAATACTGCAACAATAAATTATAGTACATTACAGTACACTGCTTTTCTTTATGCCATATTTCCTCAGGTAGCAAAACATTAGCCTCATTTATCCCCACAGCTATTTTAATGGGATGGCATTTAAATTTGAGATTTCATATTAACAGTACAATTAATTGTAGTGATGAACGACAAATTCATGTTGCTCAGAAAACCATAGAAATAATTAGCAAATCAAACATTTTCCAAAATTTGTATAAAAATGATTTGATCTAACATGTCTACCGACTTCTGAAGTATAACACATACGGCTGTCTTAACACTCATCTCATGTTATAACACAAGGTTTTAGCTGCCGGCACGGAAATTAAACTTTACGTCTTCTTTATCAACAGTTGTATTTTCACTGTATTTGCAAGGATGAAATGTCCATGAAAAATAATAATAATTAGATTTCAAGGTTAAGTCAGTTCCACAATCTTACTGCTTAAATTGTAAAAATGTCGTACATACATCAAGTCAGATGCAACCACTATAACCATTGTCACTCTGTCTTAATGGGGGATGAGCTGTCATGAGCGAACCAGTGATGTACAGCTGAAGGTATCATCACTGCTTGACTAAGGCACCCAGTGAGAACACACAGTGGGTGACTGATTAGCTGACAGCTGATTGGGTGAGAGACGTGACAAACAGAGTTAGTAGAATGGATTGGCTGGTGTATGAGTGGGGGGCGGAGCTACTGTTGATGAGGAAAAAGGGGCTTCCCGAGCTAGAGTTGTAAGAGGGTGTACCTTCGCATCCACGCTCAATCTGCCCGCTGCGGAAAAGCGCGTCGTTGATCAGGTCAGGCAGGCGACCGTTCAGGTCCACAGAGGCTAGGCAGCCTTGGAAGCCATCGCGGGACGCAACCAGCTTAGGTAGGCTGCCATACATGCCTGGTCCCAGCCCAGCGATGAAGAGGTCGCCTGTAAGGGAGTCAGAGACACCATTCATTCCTATCCTACTACATTCTCAATACATTTGCACCCAGCTGATATCATACTGCATTTACAATTTACATTTACTTCATTAAGCAAAAATTCTTATGCAGAGTTTCTTAGCATAAGTTCCTACAGTTAAAAAAGTAACCGTACAATTTTCAATTTAATAAATAAAAAAAAAACTATTAAAACAGCAATAAAAGTATAACAGATGCTATTGTATCACTTAACACATTGTTATTGTATTTATTTAGTGTTAACAATTTTGTGTGTTGGTCATTTCAGATCAACAGAGAACAACAGGGAATCACCTTTCAGGTCCAGGTTTTTAGCACCATTGACCACTTGACTCACGGCCTTGGCATCGACCTTCAGTGTGTGGATGTTGCTGTTATCCCGTGTGATGACTACGTTGTGCCACTGGTTGTCATGGAGAGCCCTGTCACTGTTACCCTTGATGACATTGGGTCCATTTCCCAGATCAAACACATAGTGGATGTACCTGAAGGCAGAGAAGATTTAAGTAAACATGTTTATACTTGGGCTATGGCTTCCATGGAGTGCTCACTGAGCCATGTGTTTTACAGACATGACACCCTCAGCTAGTGTCAACATATTCAGTATGTGTTGCACACCTGAGAATGCAATCTGGGTGGAACTAAACAGATCTCAGTCACATGTGAACACCATTTTTTAATTAAAGCAGCTATGATGCACCATAAATCAAAGTAGTGCTGGTTTCAGTACTAAACACAATGGAGCCTGCCAGGCTGAGCATAAAAATCAGCATTTTTTGATTAAGTTTGTGGCAGATAAAGTAGATAGGGTAATCAGTCTTCCCCTACCCCTTGACGAGCTCGACGGCGATGAAGTCATTGCCATCCCCACTGTTAAAGAGGATGAAGCCATCAGGGGAAGTGGTTTTGAACTGGAAGAAGAGGTGCATGGAGGTGTAAGCCTGCAACGTGGCCAGGCTCAGGTAGCTGCTCTTTGACTTAAAGGTGACTGGGTCTGCAATGATGGAGCGCATGCCAAAGCGAGCATTGAGCTCGCAGAAGTCAATGTCGCCGTTCTTGCACAGGTCAATGTAGAGCATGCCATTGAAGCGCAGGCTTTGCAGGTGGCCGATAAAGCTGGAAGGGATGACGGACACGAATCGGCGCTCCGTCATGACGCCCGTCTCAATGTTGTGGAACTCAAGCCGCGTGTGGTCACCTGCCATCTGACCTGTGGCCCGGGGGAGGGAGAAGGACACACAGCTGTGAGGGTCGGTCCCAGGTAGCAAACCAAGCCACATGAGCTGGAGGATGGCTGCGGAAGGACCAACTTTAAAAGGTTTAAAAAGTCCATTGTAAAGTTACTATGCCACAGCCCTAAAGATGCTTCCTGTCTAGTACCGATAACCAAGACACATCGATAAAAACCAAAGGAAGTACCTTCGGCCATGTCATCGTCAACCGTGAGCTTGTAGCTTTTACCCCTCCGCACCACTCGAGCCGTATGCCACTCATTATCATTCAGTTTTTGTCCAGCATACAGCATCTCTGGTCCTTTGCCTGAGAACGATGGTTGGTGACAAAGTTAATTTCATCCTATGGTTTAAACCAAACCTTTGCTTTTCACCAATAAAACAGGGGAGCTCTTTATTAAAATGTAAAATTTGCCAGTTTGGGCATATGAATTTCAGGATATTCAGTACTGTGCATAAATTTGCATTAAACATTATTATTTCAAATATAATTATCCTTTCAAAATACAGATTGTAGTGTATACTCTCTCCCAGTATTGAAAACAAAGGTTTGGCTATGTTTAAACAATGAAAGTTCATTTAGAACATAAAGAACTTCCAAACTTTTCTGTTTATCATTTTATGTAAGTTTTCATGTTAAGTATACTGGTAATATATTGTCTAATTCATAGAAGTAGGACTTACACAGACTCAATTTTAATTAGAAAACATGGCTCTTGATTAAACAAGTAAAAACAGCTTTTACTCATAATGAGGTCTTGAAATACCAAATCTTTATATACCAAACCAAAGTTTCTTCAATAAACAACCCTTGAAAACGCCTGGTAGATTACAATTTATTATAGTTGATTTGAGGTTGCATGACTCACACACTACTGGTGTGTTGTTTTCTTTAGTAATGGTGTAGGTGCATAAGGTTCTGTGTGGCTGTTAGTGGCTGTATGTGTCTGTGCCGTTACTAAATGTAGTTGGATGTGTGGTAGGTCCAAAGCTCTTAATTTTTTTTAAATATCAAACTTTCCGACACAGTATTAAAATCTTAAACTATAATAAAGTGTGCCAGGATCTTGTGATGAGGTCCAAGAGCAGAAAGAAAAAAACTATAAAGAAATGAAGCACAATTCCCTAAGAACAATGAAAATCTTTTAAATGCAAATACTTTCAAATACTTGCTTCACAAATAGCTTTAATTATACAATTATACTTAACATAACTTTGAGGTCAAAGTACAAATGAAATCAGCATTATGATTATGAAAAAAAAGGGTCTTACAAAACAATAAAACAAATAAATTCACAGTTTTAATGAATGGATCAATCCAAACGTATTGATGAATTGCATAAACAAATAAATTACAATTTTGGAAAGTTAGATATGAATAAAAAATCATACTAACATTCAGCTATTTGATCAACTTTGTATAACCTGCACCAGATAAGGATTGTAAAAGGTAAGGATTGTCAGGACACCAGACACCAGAAACCTTACACAATACCAGTGTCACAGGTGAGAAACTGTTACTCCAGCACTCACACCACAGTGTACCCTTTATCAGAACCAGTCACAGCTTTTTATAGTTCATTAGTGTATTTGGCCAAAGTGTTCAGACTCCATTGGTATTAAACAGGGAGCTGTAGTCTTAGAGGGTAAATTTGTGTGACAGGTGTATAGGCCAGAGAAAGCGGTAACATATCACTGCGCAGGCTGGGCTATTTGGAGGATAAAAGTGCTTTAATGGAAAATAAACATGATTGATTTAGCACTATGACACCCCATTAACTAAGTGCCATGCTTGAGTTGATCGCCTCAAACCTGAAATGCTTGTAGCAAAAACACACTAGAAAAACAACTTGGTAAGTACATTTAAAACAGCTGTCAGCATGTTCCCTTAACCTCTTCCCACAAACCTATTTGAATTATCCCTGCTAGAATGTCAGTTGCATAAATGATTGTACATTTGTGAATATAGCAGGATATAATTAGTAAATGTATGCATGCTCCATGGGGATAAAAGGGCTGACGCTTAGTAAAAACTTGTTTGGCAAGGTAATTACAAAATGTTCAATAAAACGCAGAAATAACTGCTGCAACTCATGTGTCAGCATTAGAGAAACTAACTAATCAGTAATCTCAGTTTGGTATTTAGAAAACAAAATATAGAACAGTCGTATTTGCCAGCACAGCAAACATAACGCAATAAGGAAGCTTGTACCATAATTCCAGGGATCTTATAAAAGTCCTGCAGACAACAAAAAAAGACTTCATGATTTAGAGTACAGCAACTAAAAAGAAAAACAGCATTAAAGAAGAAGAATTAAAAGCTAGGGACTGAAATACCGGGAGGTGGGAATTTGAACACTGCATGTTCATGATGGAAGTATGAATAAGAGTGAGACGGTATAAACGTGTGAGATGGTATAAAGAGTATAAACATTACTCAATGATTTTATACTGTGTGTACATTCTCATAGCCATGCAATTACACAGAATTTAGTAATGTCTATGTTGTTTATATTTTTTCACAATACAGAATTCCGGAATGCTTATAGTTTTTTCACAGCTATACAATCTAACTGCACCAAGCAATCTTTGTACTACCTTTGTACTACTACAGTAATGTTCATGCCATCTTTACCTTCTCAAAGCTATACCATCAGAAAGCATTCAGTAGCGTTTATACCGCCTTTACCTTCTAAAAGCTATACCATCACACAACATTCAGTAATGTTTATACCTTTTTTCAAGTATATGACATCAAACAGCACTAGGTTCGTACTGTCTCAAACCTATGCAATACAGTTTAGTGTTTTTCTGTTGTCCATTTTAAATCATTTTGCATGATTTTACCTTTGCCCATGGATGTAACTGATGCCAGTCCATGGTGCTCTGACTGCCTAGCCTAGCAGTATGAATCTGTTATGTTTTATGCAACTGTGCGGATGCTTTGATTTAGATAAGCATTTTCAGTTACTGTGAGCTAGCTAGTAGTACCCATGCATAGACCCAGGAGCATCAGCTTGGCAAAAAAGTTAATTTATGCAAGTTCCTGGTAAGTCGGTGGTTGACTATCAATCACACAATGGTCAATTTCAACCAGATCCGCCAATCCAATTAACTAGCTAGCAGAAAACATCACACTATTCAAGAGCTTTGACTGATTTCCTATTTTATCTATTCAACATAATAGTTATCACGTGATAGTAGAAGAGCATGTTTCATTTCATAAACGTCAGTTGTTTTATCCTCGATATTTAATTATTTATCACTGTATGATGGGAAAGAACAACAGATAAGGTGACCTTGTGGACTCACAGATGTGAACCAAACCGAGGCCCGATACTGAATGGTTCGGTAAAAATACATGCACTGTTAAACCCCTAGTTTATTACTTTTCAAAGATATACCATAAAACCGGATGCTCATCAATCCGGCTTCAAGGCAAAACACTCAACAGAGGTTGCCTGAAGAGAGACGCCGTCTCTACCCCACACTAACTAACCACAGGAGACCCCCAGGGAGAAGTACTGGGTCCCCTTCTCATCTCTATCTACATGAAATCCATAGGCAAAGTCATGGCTTTTATTATCACTGTTTCACTCACTGATGACACTCACCTTTTCCTCTCTTTTACAAATATCAGATACTTCCTCGCATCTCCACCTGCCTTCAGGAAGTATCTACCTCAAACTCAAATTGGCCAAAAACGGAACTACTGTAGCTCCCAGCCAAACACACTCTTTTCCAGAATGTCTGAATCTCAGTGGAAGGCATCTGCCACATCCAGCCATACAGTCAAGAATCTGGGAGTCACCCTGGACCATGACCTGTCCTTCAAGGACCACATCTCTTCAGTAGCTCAATCCTGCAGATTCATCCTCAATAACATCAG
This sequence comes from Hiodon alosoides, assembly GCA_025775065.1. Lineage (NCBI taxonomy): Eukaryota > Metazoa > Chordata > Actinopteri > Hiodontiformes > Hiodontidae > Hiodon > Hiodon alosoides. The sequence continues at coordinate 2,699,596 of JAOYSI010000013.1, read as the reverse complement.
GAGGATCCACCACAAAGCAATCTACACAGCTCTTGGCCCAGGCACTGGTGATATCGTGCCTAGACTACTGCAATACTCTACTGGCTGGCCTGCCAGCCTCCTCGATTAGATCTCTCCAACTAATCCAGAACGGTGCTGCTCAGGTGGTCTTCAACCAAAGGAAGTTTGCTCCTTATCGAACACCATTGGCTCCCTAGGATATGCCACAAGATCCACACCCTCACCCACTAAGCTACAATGGGATTAGATTCTGGCTACTTCTGCACACTCATCTCGCCTTACATCCCCACCAGACGCTTGTGATCCTCCACAGCCAAGCACCTAGTCGTCCCTTCTCTGCAGATTCGAACATCATCCAGTGGACTTTTTTCATCACTCACCGCTAAATGGTGGAATGCTCTGCTTAGGACTGTCAGACAATCCAAAGTTTCTACTGCCTTCAAGAGGAAACTGAAAACTTACCTCTACTAACAATACCTCACACCATGGTCTTGAGTCCCCCACAGGGACTGAGTGCTATATTTAGGCTTATGATTATTTTGCTTATTTGTATTGTACATTTTATCCTTAGTAGCCCTAGTCTTTGTACTTTCTTGCAATACTTGTCAATAGGTCATGGTAGCTCAGTGTCTGTTATTGCACGTTTACCTGAATTACGACACTTTTGTAAGTCGCTCTGGATAAGCACGTCTGCTAAATTACTAAAATGGTAATCTAAAATGTGCTGTCTCACAGCTATACAATTTAACAACACTAAGTAACACTTGTACTATCCCACAACTACAGTACTGTGGAAAAGTCTGGAAAGCGAAGAGGCTTTCAAAAATAATGAAGTGAAAAATTAGTTAAAAAAAAAAAAACAGAAAAAAATAATATATATAATCAATATATATATATATGACCACCCTTTGCCTTTAAAACGGCATCAATTATCTTAGATACATGGTTATGCAGTTTTATTAGAAAATCTGCAGGTATATTGTTACAAGCATCTTGAAGAGCTTTCCATAGTTCTTCTACAGACTTCTACAGGCTGTTTCGCTTGCTTCTGTCTGTCCAGGTAATTCCAGACAGCCTTGCTGATGTTGAGATCAGGGCTCTGTGGAGGCCATGCCATCGGTTGCAGAACTCCTTGTTCTTTTTTTGGAAATTGGTATTTTCTACTGACATACTAATGCAGAACACAAAAAATAAACATTGTAGACTACATTTATGTAAAAAAAGCTTGGTTGTCTAAGACTTTTGCACAGTACTGTACCATCAAACACCACTGGTCTGGAGCAAACGTATGTTGTTATATAACGTGAAAAGTGTTAATGACCATGCTATTGTTTTGTTCCAGTTTTTCATTTTGATTGTTGATCTGAATAAAGGACACGTTGTCTGCTAGTTCTAAAATACCTGAATTGACCTTAAAAAAAAAGTCCATGTATTTGTCACTGTAAAGCACATGCAGAGGCAGAAGAGTCCTGAAAAACACAATTCGGTTTTCTTCGGTTTCTACACTCTGCGAGACAGCACCATGTCCTTCAGTAAAACATTTGCCGTTTTCACATGATGATCTAAGAACTTCTTAAGGCCACCCCCAAGATTTCCACACAAAGATTAATGTCCAATAAATGAGATGAAGACCTTTTGATGATGACCACCCGTTTCCACCAGTGCAACCAATAGGGGCAAGAGTCCCACCTACGGCCCATAGTGTGGGTCAAAAGCCTCACTCTCCTTGGTACTGCAACGCACTAGCCAAATTCATCTGCCTGCTGGATTTTAAATTGAAATTTGCAAAAAAAAAAAAAAAAAGATATATAACTCATCAGCGCTCAAAACTTCAGCTGCTCTCCTCTAGGTATTTTCTCAAGCTTTGTACTTACCCTTATGAAAGGTTGAGAAAATACCTTAACACATTTTTCAGCCTATCACACATTACATTTCCTGGGAGAGTTAAACAGGAACTCTGTTAAATAATCTAAGAGTCGGTATTCAATTACAACATATAACATTACAATGCAAGAAACAATCTGGACAAGCAAATAATTTTTAATGAAACCAATATTAATTTTGTAGCAGCCATGCCATTTCAATATTATATAAAATACTTGCTGTGTGTGTGTGTGTGTGTGTATGTATGTATGTCTCTGTTTGACACCAGCTTAATTGGATTCTTATTTTTACAGAATTAAGTACACACATGTTAAATCATCATCATCAATTCAAATTATATTTTGATTTCCATTTAATCTGCAACTGTATTTAACAGCAAATGCATATCTACAGCAACATAATGCACTGCTCAAAAAAATTAAGGGAATAATGAAATCACACATCAGATCTTGATTAACAAAATATATTAAAGATCAAATCTATACTGTACATTGTGTAATTCATTGAGAACAAAATTATGTAAAAACGATCAATGGAAACCAAAAACACCAACCGATTGAGGGCTGGATTCAAACTCACACCGAATATCTAAGTAAACAATTTAAATCACAGGCTGTTCCAACTTGCGTGAATTTCATCACGGCAACTCATAATGTGACTCAGAAGTGTGTATGGCCCCCACGTGCCTGTATGCACCCCCGACAACGTATGGACATGTTCCTGATGAGATGGCGGATGGTGTCCTGGGTGATCTCGTCCCAGACCTGGATCAGGGCATCACTGGATAGTCTGTGGTGCTACTTGGCGGCGTCGGATGCACTGATACATTACGTCCCAGAGGTTCTCAGTTGGATTCAGGTATGGGGAACATGAGGGCCAGTCAACAGCATCAATGCCTTCATCATCCAGGAACTGCTTACACACTCTGGCCACATGAGGCCGAGCATTGTCCTGCACCAGGAGGAACCCAGGGCCCACTGCAGCGTAAGGTCTGACAATGGGTCTGAAGATTTCATCCCGGTACCTAACAGCTGTCAGGGTACCGTTGGCTAGCACGTGGAGGTCTGTGCTACCCTCCAAGGATAAGCGATCCTCCCAGATCATCACTGACCCACCATGCTGGATGCTGGATATTGTTGCAGGTAGCAAACCGTTCACCATGGCGTCTCTTTCACGTCTGTTGCATGTACTCAGTGAGAACCTGCTCTCATCTGTGAAGAGAACGGGGCGCCAATGGCAGACCTGCCAATTCTGGTGTTCTTTGGAAAATCCCAATCAAGCTGAACAGTGCTGGGCTGTGAGCACAAGTCCCACTAGAGGACGTCGGGCCCTCAAGCCACCCTCATGGAGTCTGTTTCTGACATTTTGGTTAGAAACATGCACACCAGTAGCCCGCTGGAGGTCATTTTGTAGGGCTCTGGCACTGTTCCTCCTCGCACAAAGGAGCATATACCAGTCCTGCTGCTGGGTTGATGCCCTTCTACGGCCCTGTCCAGCTCTCCTCGGGTAACGGCCTGTCTCCTGGTATCTCCTTCAAGCTCATGAGACTGTAATGGGAGACACAGCAAACCTTCTTGCGATGGCACGTATGGCTGTGCCATCCTGGAGGAGCTGGACTAGCTGTGCCACCTGAATGGGCTGCAGGTACCGCCTCATGCTACCAGTAGTGACAGGGACAGTAGCAAAAAACAAAACTTGAGAAGAATCAGTCAGGAAGGATAAGGAGAGAGCAGTTGTCTGTGGCCACCACCTGCTAAACCATTCCCTTTTTGGGGGTTGTCTAGCTGTTGCCTCTCCAGTGCACCTGTTGTCACTTTCATTTCCACCAAAACAGGTGTCACTGAATAACAATCGCTTATGCTTCCTAACCGGACTGATTAATATCCCTGAAGTTTAGCTGATTTGGTGTTATACTGTGATGATTAAGTGTTCCCTTAATTTTTTTGAGCAGTGTATATTTGCTGTTGTAAAACTAAAACAGTACAAAAAAGAAATAGCAATTTAATAATAACATAACAACATCATAATAACTTACCTCTTTGAAAGACTGGAACAGTGAGACTTTCAATATTTACATCACAACAGATGTTCATTTGTAGTTTATATTTTGAATCTATTTTGAAAATGATGTTTCAATATTTCATGGAGTCAATCACTCTGTTTGAGGATTTCAAAGACCTATTCATGAGTAAAAGCAGTTAAATACAATTAAATACCTCTCTCCCATGGTAGATCAGTTGTCAGATTATGAAGAATACGGTAACTTCTGGTTCCTATACCCTAATTTATCAGTGTTTACAGATTCTTTCTCAAATGCAAACAGAGCTCAACACATAAAATAATTCTCCTCTGAAAATCTCCCAAAGGATAATCTTTTTGTAACAAAACATGTAATTCCATAATATAAAAATGTTAAATATTTGCTTAGCAGGGCTTTGGGAGAGAACTATTATGGTTATTCAGACTAGTCACAGACTCGACAACAACAAAAATCCTTTTTTTATACTTCTATATTCTAAACACGTCTCTTCAAGTTAATGATCAGTGAAAAGTGCTCAGGTCCTTTCTTGGTCAGTTCACACAGACAGAACCAACACATGGCCTATGCCCATCACTATGACCCATCTGAACTGGCCACCATACAGCAACTTTTTAATCGTGCTGGAGCTCTGCCTGCATATAGAGACCTTTTTTCTAACCGGTAAAACCAACTATGAATGGTGACTCAATAATCTTCTGAGGATTTTCGCCATGGAATGGTCCTTTATGAACATGGATTGACCTGGAGGGGCACAGTTTTGAATCTCTTTCATCCCCACCTGCTGGTCGTTCACTTCTATGGCAGTTGTCAGATGATTTATTTCATACTGCAGCAATCACTCAATGACATATGTTGGTTTGAGTGCCCATGTCTATATTACGTCTTTCCGCTGTACACCCCATGGAGATCTCTCACCCTGACTCTAGGTCAGCAATCAGTACCGTGAGCACCAGATAACGATATTGGAGCAAAGATCTACTCTATCAATGTCAACGTGTAGAATAACTGCTAGCCATTGTCATAACACAACAATGCCTATATTGGAGGTCTTGCAATATCTTTATCATTTGTGCAATGATGAACTAGCTTTCAACACACACACACACACGCATGCAAAAATGAGTGGGCTCTCAATTCAAAACTAAATAAGAAAATAATAATGTTTTCATAAATGTTTACTATATTGCATAAAACAAATAGATTATTAAGTCACCATCATTCTTCTTTTATTTGCAGTCCCTCTTATCAAAAGTGCAACACTCACTCTCCACACAGAGGAAGAAAAGACAACAGAGTTATCATCAAGAAACAAAATGAAACTTGAGTATTAACTTACTGGAGTTACAGTTTATCCTGATACAGTCTAGATGGGGAAGAATAAATGAAAGATGAAATTGCATCCTTCAAGGTTACAGCTGCAGACATCCAATAACAAGAATACCACCCTTCCGGGGACGGCCACATGCAAGCGGACGGCCATTCTATACTTTCTGATGGTCATCGGCACTGAACCATTGGACCAAATTTGAACCACACAGAGACAATGTCACGTCTCTCAGACAATATTACAGTTACGATCTAAAACTCTGATTTCCAACAATAGCAGAAACGACTTATTTATAAAATAGCTGTAATTATAAAATGGCCGCTTGGGGTTTACTAACCACATGGATACTTGAACCCAGAACCGTTTTATTTATTTTTTTGTTATGAATATGACTATGACGTAAAGGCTCAGGCCCTGAAAGGCTCTGTATAGGAGGCCATGTTTACGAGCAATAGGTCTTTAAAAGTCTATTATACTAATGTGGTATACTAGGAGTCAAGGACAATGAATGGGGGGTTGGAGAGTTGGGGGGTTTGGGGGTAAATCTACTTGGCAACAGCATTGTGAAATATAAAAAAGCCCTCAATACAGCAGGAGTATAAATGAAAAAAGTATACGGATTTATTAACAGGGAATATTTATTGGCAGTCTGGGCTAGAATCCATGTGGCTAGGCTCATCATGTGTCGTCAACCGCAACAGAAAAGTGGGAGCAAACAGCCACGATCCAATCAGCACCAGCACCGTGCAGTGGCCACTGGACCCCCAGGGGAGATCTTTAACAATACCTGTGTGTCTTTGAATAAAAGGCGTATTCTAATGTACTGTGGATAATCATCCAAACCAAATAAGATTTGGAGAGGTATTTATTGCAAAATGTTGAGGCAATACATGCACAAGAAACTGTTTGAAAAATGTGTTTGGCACAGCATTGGCTGTTGGCCATATGTAGTGTAGTAAATTTAAATTATGCATATGTCAACTGTCCATGAATAAACATTAATTTTCTGACCTGATGAATCAGATATTCATGTGGTGCAGGGGTAGTGCTAATAGTCTAGTTAAATTTAGGTGTTTTTTCTAAAGTTTTTAAAGGTTTGTACAGAAAACAGTGTCTCTTTGTGCGCTCTTTCTGATAAAAATATGTCATTTACAGTGATTTGACTGGTGTATACATGTAACTTCTTTCCTTTTTGTAACACTGGCTTGTGTTCGGAAAAAAGAGAGAAGGTGATTTGTCGCCATCTGCAGGTGAAGCTGAGAGCTCTGTTCTCGGGCTGTTTGCCAGCCGGGCCGCAGGCTTTGGGCCTTTGAAGGGGTGAATACCATCTTTTGACATAGCATGGCAGGTGTCACTGAGAGCCAGGGATGCTGCCGGGGGGTGTGTAAATATGAAATGATGATGAAAACTAAATATTCGACAGCTGAGACAAGAAAATGGGGGTAATGGGGGAAAAATAAACTATAAGCTAAACAATGAGCAAATAAAACAAACAGGAGGTAAGCATTTAGAAAGTCACAGCACTATGTATACACACACGCACACACACACACGCACACACACACACATGTGTTTGAATGTGTGTGCGTGTGTGTGTGTGTGTATGTGTGTGAATGTTCATAGATTACTAATACTATTTTACTTAAAAAAGGGTCTGAAACGTGTTGTAACATTCATCTCATTACAACAGACATTGGTGAGTTTTTAGATTTTTTAATTTTGTGCTGTGACTGTCTCAAACATACATCTTTATCAAATAATGGATATGATCATGGATATAGGTCTGTTCAAAAGATGGGCCAAACAGCATGTTGATTAAGGCCAGCACTTTTACTTATTTCAAGTCATAATAGAAAACATAACAGTAAAAGACAAATTATTAAAATAATAAGACAAAAAAAAAAAAGCTTTGTTACAAACCAAACTAAAAACAAACACAGAGATCACAAAGAGTGCATGCAGTTAGAACGTTGACTTTGAATAGGAAAACGAATAACGTCTTTATCATAAACAGTAAAATCAATGGAGGGAAAAGAAAGGACTGAACTGAAGGACAGACAGGGATTCCTCAGGGTGGCAGAGGGGTATACGATACCTAGGTTGACCGTGAGTTTGACGCGCCCGCCGTCCAGCTCGAGCCGCAGTGTGTCGGCCGACTGGCGGGATGTGGTGGCCACGAGCAGGCCGTAGGCCCGCTGGGACATGAAGCGCAGTGACACGTCCTCTGCCTCCGTGTGCATCACCATGGGCATCACCACCTTCATGTACATGCTCCCGTCGTAACTCAGGATGGAGGCCTCTGTCGACCACAGAAAGAGAGAATTACTCAGGTCTGCTGCACCTCCTACTGCAACCCAGGGATTGGATCTATGAGACAGAATGAAAATTCGGTGCGTATTTGTAGAAAACCGAATAACATTTTTTCCATCCCAGCAACCATATTATTGACATCCCATATTATTATTTTTTTACCTCCAAAATAAAACAAATTCCAGTTATAAAGTTGTATAATGAATATTTCAGAATGAAAAGTCCCTTGCAGGTACATGTCAAAAAGACAATATTTTATCACTGCTAGTAATTTGTAAACTTACTAACTAACAAATTGTGTTATTGTGTCCCTGTAAACCTACCACATTAAGATATTAAAGAAAAAATGAATTTATAGCATTTTATAGTATTTTAACAATGGTGTGTCCACCCTACGCATTACAATAAGGGCCGTTCACAAAATAAGTCACCACTTGGTTTGCATAGCAGGTGTCACTGAGAGCCAGGGATAAAATCATTTGCATAATATTTTCAATTCCCAGCATGAAGGAAACAAGTTCAGTGAAAACCCACAACAACTGGCTTACAGCACTGTGCCTCGTGCTGGTTCCATTAACGGTCCAACACCAGAGGTTCTTAAGGCTGTAGTCAGGGCTGAAGACATGGTCACCCCATAGATACGTTTCTCCACCGAGAAACATTCACTCCTCATCAGAGCACGTTTTTATCAAACACAGCTCTTTTCCTGACTGTGAATGTGTCACTCTTCAGGCAGCAAGCGAGAAAAGCTGGGACACATTAGAAAAAGCAGCCATGCGTGAAATATCTGTCCTGACACTTCAGCTTCTTTGGGAAAAAAAAACCTGACACAGAAAATACTGCTCTTTCTTCCATTGAATAGATTAAAGGACTGCAGCCAAATAAAATGTTTTCCTGAAACTTAATAAATATTTTGAGATATTTGGGAATAGTTATAAGAGCTAACACTTGACACTGAGACAGTTTTTTCATCTAACCCTGTTTCAAATAAACATGATGAAATGCATGTTAGAGTGAATCAATTGGCAGATGTTATGGAAAGCTGTAATACATGTAAATGTTCCCCAGTCACCTTGTGACCACAGTAAGCAACTCAGCTAAGCAACAGCAAATTAATCTGGACACAGTTTTCCTAGCTCATCGTGGTCTTACCTCACCTCCCCACAGTCTTACCCCACCTCCTCATGGTCTAAAATTGAGAGCACCACATCTCAACAGCTGGATAAAAAGAGAATTCTTTACAAACATGTGTGGCAGATGGTAAGACAGCTCCACATGCTTTTCTGATGTACTTCACAATTTTTTCAAACATGCAACACGTCTTGAATTTAGAAGTAAATGAATAATTAAGCTTACATTTTTACCCCACTGTGGAGTAACATCTCTGTAGTTTTAAAGATTTTAGTTTAGTTTCAAAGATGTGAGGACTCCATAATAAAACCCACACTCCAGAGAGAAGCAGAAAATGTGTTGACACACCCTACAATTACACCAAGATCAATATGTTGTTATGTGCAATTAGCTAATTTCCAGCCCTTTTGGGGCTCGTGCTAGTTATAATCTGACCCAGCCTAGCAAGCAGAAACAGCGGCTCTTGCAGACAATCCCGGGAGAGACGTGGAGGTGGTCGTTCAGCACAGAGCAGTTGTGGCTATATAGGAGACGATGGACACAATGCGTGTTTAGTCACACGCCTGAACAAAACACAATTTTTAACTGTATAATATTTTTTGTATTTGAATTAAACTATTAAATCACCATTGACCAGTACAAGGCTTCATATTGCATCATATTCATTGGGTTAAATAAAACTATGCTAAATGGAAGTCATGCCCTACCTTCCTGAACAGAAGAAAGAACAAAATTATCCCAATAATAACCATATCCACATTAAAGTTTCCCGAATTCAATACAATGTTGTAGTGTGTAGTGACAGGGTATTCTTCAGGTGGTGTGCTGCATTTTGATTATGGCAGTTTGTTTGTTCAACATCCAAAAAATAGCATTTGCATTATGGAAAATGAGGAACTCAGCTAGTAACTCCCCACCCTGCAATCACAAGGCCCTGAAATACCAAGAGTACAGTCTAGGAAATAGTACCCTAAACCAGCTTGTCCAAAGACTCACCGAACTAACCACCACTGACAACAAGCAGCTTCATGATCCGAGAGAACCAAATTAAAACACAATAAATAATGACATTGGCCATCAGGAAATTCACAAATAAACCGCTGTGATAATGGGCCCTAAAAAACTCAATGCACTGCAATAGACTTCCTTTTTACAGTAACAGACATGGCATAGCCAGTTCATAGTAAAATACATGAAATGGTAAACTTCACATTCACAGAAAGACATGAAATGGCAATACACTACCTATTGCACAATTCTGAGCCCTGGGGATAAAACATAGATGAGCAGTCCTGACTGAGAACAGCCTGAGAACTAAGGGAATTTTTTTCCCAGCGAGAAAAAAAACACTTTTCTTTTCTCATTTATCTTAAACCTACGGGGATTCTGCGCTAAAAAAATTTTGCGAACATTTTTTAAATAACAATATAATCAAGCCAAGTTTCAATTATTTTCCTCATTTATTTTATTAGCTTATTATAATACTGCGCTTTGTATCTTGTCTGAGTGAAATTAATTATTTTTTAAATGCATTCACGGGGGCAGATTCGTTTACATCTCGAGTCAAAACCAAAACGCAGTCAGAAACAGCGCTTATGACCATTTAAAAAGGGTGGCGCATTTGCAACTTATTCGTAACCAGCGATTTACACTACTTTGAGCGGTGTAAGTAAAATTGTAATACTACAATACCATGTTAAATCACACCAATAGCTCAAGTGCAGAACGAAATTTTCGAATTTAATTTGCTAGTTCTAAATTGTATAGCCCAACTGCAGCGTTATCATTTAATGGCCAAGTGTCCTTTCAAACCAACCTTTTTATTCCATTAAATATTTAAATTTAAGCCGTGGCATTTTAATTGCACAAATCCTAATTCCATTAAAAGGAAGAGACTTTGAATTAAAAGTTGGTACTTTCCTTTTCGATCAACCATTTACCAGTCCCTCATATCGACGACATCGTATGGGGAGTGAAAAGGATTTTAAAAAAAATGACACGTAACCATGTAAATTGCGATGTGCAACGTGAGCCCCGCTACTTCTCACAGAGACAAAAACCATCGTCGAAATGTCTTGGTAGCAGGTAGCTTAGTAGTTTTTTATTTATTTTTCTGCGGCAGTTAACAAGTAACAAGTAGGCTACTAGGTATGGCGGGACGTAGTCAGCCAGTAAAGTTACAAGCCTGACAGTTAATGTGCTAAAACAAAACTAGCTGTTGTAGTCCACATCAAAGATTAAATTCTAAAAAAAATGTATTATACTTGGTAATAACTATTTAATTGAAATTAGTTAACTGCCCATATACCTTGAAAAAATAACCATGACAACCGATTGAGATGTAGGTTCATTTTCGGTCCTGGTCAGCTTTCCGGTGTCGAAACACTTTGGCTACTACATTTCTACTAACGGAATATAGTGTAGCGTTTTGCCGGAGTGCTACTACTCTGCTGGGTTCAAGCAAGGACTCAGACACCGCTTTGACAAGAAGACGTG
>JAOYSI010000013.1:2642390-2654763 GCA_025775065.1 Hiodon alosoides | reverse complement strand
AACAGCAACATTAAAACCAAGGTTTTTAAAAAAAATTCTGTGATAAATTTCTGGTTTTGCCCCAAACCGGGTTGGGCTCCGTGGGATTTTTTTTTTTTTTTTTTTTTTTTTTTTTTTTTTTTAAATAACCCAATTAACTCCATTATTTAAAATTGGAAAGAATATGGCACAACCACGACACTGCCTACAGAAGGCCATCCACCAAAACTCAGTGACCGGATAGGAAGGGCATTAGTCAGAGAAGCAATCAGGAGGTAAATTGTTACTCTGAAGGAACTGGAGAGATCCGCAGCTGAGATGGAAGAAACCATCTCAACTATAACCAGAGCTCTCAACAAAGTGGGGCTTCATGGATGTGTGGCGATAAGAAAGCCATTGCTGGGGGAAAAAAACGGAGTTTGCATGGGAGATACAGCAAACATGTGGAAAAGGGTTCTCTGGTCTGAAAAATTGAAAAAATTGAACTTTTTGGCCTTGGCACAAAACACCATGTGTGGAAGCCTGGTGTTGGTAGAATCATGTTTTGGGGATGCTTTTCAGCGGCAGGGACTAGGAAACTGGTTAGGGTTAAGGTCAAGATGGCTGGAGCCAATTCTAGGGGAAAACTTGTTTCTCTGCAAGACACTTGAGACTGGGATGGGGGGTTCCCCTTCTAGCAGGATAATGACCCTTAACACACACAGCCAAAGCTACACTGCAGTGGTTTAAAACAAGTACCTGAATGTCTTAGAATTGCCCAGTCAAAGCCCAGACCTCAATCTGATTGAGAATCTGTGGAAAGACTTGAAAATTGTTGTTCACCAATGGTCCCCATCCAACCTGACAGAGCTTGAGCAATGTTGTCTAGAAGAATGGTCAAACATTGCAGGATCCAGTGCAAAACTGGTAGAGACTTACACCGAAAGATTCACAGCTTTAATTACAGCCAAAGGTAGACTCAGTATTGACTCAGGGGTGCTGAATACTTATGTAACCAACAACTGTCACAGTAAAAAAGATGTTATACCTTGAAAGTGTTGGGTATTTTGTGTAAAAACAAATCCCAATAAAATCCATTTTAATGGTTGTTTAATGGCCAGTTAAATAGTTATTTATAGATGCTGTCCCCTATTCCAAGGTGTACTTCCTTCTCTATAAACATTGTTGCAGACATGATGCTTACATATATGTGTAACGTTTATTCTGTAAAATGATGCTTTGATTTTGACATCCCTATTCGATGAGCCAATGAGATGCAGCAACCCTTTAGTTTGAGGAAGAAAAGCATGAACTCTGGACTCGCCCTCATGCAGGAAAGCACACCCTTCTCATGGTTCTCTTTAGTCTCCTAATGGGGATTTAAAGTGGTGCAATGTGCAGTTCCCTTGCTGAACCTTGTGGAAACCACCCTCCAATGTTCCTTAATGTCACAGATGCCCGTTGCCTCCTCAGATCTACATCTTCTATGGGACAAGGTCCAATGCCGAATTTGTTATCCACAATGGTTTCTTCTATGAGGAAAACGCCCACGACCGGGTAAAGATCAAGCTTGGAGTCAGCAAAAGTGAGCGTTTGTATGCCATGAAAGCAGAAGTCTTGGCACGCGCTGGAATCCCCTCGTAAGTTTCTGACCAGTAAAGTCCGACTTTAAATACTATACATTTTTCATCATTGGAAAAGCCTCGTAGCATCTCCTGTGAAATTATAGACTCACAAATATGATAATTATGCAAGTGTAAATCTTTTTAGGTCCAACACTTTTTAGGTTTTATATTGTATTTATTTTTAGATTATGTATTAGAAAACAATCCTGGTAGTTTTGGAACATGTTACTTCATACATGGCATACATATGGATCAATGTGTACGTTTTCAATTTTAACATTTTAGTCTTTTTGCTGACACTAATATCCAGAGTGTCATACAAAAGTGCTGTAGTTTAGGGGTTAAAGTGCTATAAGAAACTGAGCTACCAATGTGATTTTTAATCAGAATTTTGGGAAATATCTTTGTACACTGATAGTTTATAGTATTCAAAACTTTCAGAGGCTATCGCAAAGGCTAAGAGACACATTGCCGGGCAGCTAAATTTTGCATTTTCAGTCTATTAACACTGGCTATGTTCTGAATATTGTTGTTGTTTTCAATACACTGAGGTTCAGGAATAAATAACTTTTTGCTCATTTGTTTTGAAAAAACATTATCAAAATTGCATTTTGTCCCCTCGTGACTTCAGATAAATGTGTTGTCCAATGAGAGGATGGGATGGTCACTGGCCAGGTTGTTTCTGTGGTTAGATCACTAATACGTTTCTACTTGAGTGCTCCTCTGTCCCATTCAAATTGGGATGTAATTTGGGTTGGGGCAGGGTGAACTGATCCAGGATTGGCGTCTAGCCACCTTCTGTGTCTTGAAATAGGATTGTCCAAAATGGAAAGTTTTAATGATGCATTTATGTATTCCATTACCAGTCCAGGAAATTAGAGGCTAACAATTTCAATTCAAACTGAAAGTCAGCATAAGCATTTGTGTGCCTGCTACAGAACATCTTATTCCCTTTCATTCCCTAAGCCTCCCTGGTACCCTTCTGGATGTGTGACGTTAATTACTGAGGTTCTGCCAGAGGTGTCTGTGGTGTCGTGCAGTTTTATGCTTTTCACCCCTCAAGTATCCATCAGTTGAGCTCCTGGGGAGCCCCTGAGGGATGATAATGAAGCGTGGCTGCTCAGTGGGTAGGAGAGGAAGTCACTGGCAAAGATGACTGAAGTGTTGACACTGTCCCCGTCACAGGTCCAGTATCTTTGCCTTGCACTGCACGGAGCCGCCCATCTCAGCCCAGCTCCTGGCTTTCCTCCGTGTCTTCTGTATGACTGAAGGTGAGGCAGTCAATCGGCTGTCTTCTGTATGAATGAACCAGCAGTTGGGGCTCCTCTGCATACCGAATACATGTAATCTGTCTCACAGAATTAAAGTCTGGTATACTTTAAGCTTGCTATTCAGCAATAAGATTTGAGCCATGTAGTTGGCCCAAGTTGCATCTTTAGCTCATTGCTTAATGTGTGCTCACTCAAACCAGTTATCTTTACAGTTACAATTACCTCGTTACCTATACTTGGATTATAATGAATTGCTAACTAAGAGCTCAGTGTACTTTTCCTAGGTGTAAATGTTATTTCTGCTCTTTAATGGACTACAGAGGAGCTGAAGGACTACCTGGTGGGTGAGCATGCCATCAACAAGATCTTCACCCTGGGCAACACAGAGTTTCCAGTCAGCTGGGAGAACGAGATCAAGCTTTGGACCTTCCTGGAGACCAGGGCTGCCCTGCTCCTTAAGACTTACAAAACCACCTTGGAGGTGAGGGCCCTAACCGTCTTGCTTCTTCCTAGTGAATGAGTAAACCTACAGCTACTTACTTCCCATATTCGTGAGACAATCACAGTTTATTTCTCCCATCACAGTGGTATTGACCTTCTAAAATCTTTGTTGATCAACAGATATATTATTTGTAGCTTAAATCTTAAATTAATGTGTTTTTTTCTGAAATTAACTTTCAAATTTAATAATAATAATATTCTGTGAGTAATGACCATGTTTGAAGAGACTACAGAAGCTAAACTAGTGCTGTGGTTGGCATTTGTACCAGGGTGTGGAGCTGTGGGTAATTTATTTGCTGATAATGAGTGGGAGGGGACAGTCTGGGCAAGGGTGGTTGGGAATCGGGAGCCTCCCAGGATCCTGCAGGCAAGCAGTGTAGACGGGAAAGGCACGTATTCTCCAAGCACCCCTTAACCTCTTGTGCGGGATTCTTGTACTACTGTGTTTAAAAACAGGTGGCCTGTTCGCAGTTGGATCGGAGGAGACCAGTCCTTTTTCTTCAGTCTCCTTGTTTGGAGGCAGGGGTTGTTGTGATGCATTCCAGTTCCCTGCTACGATTGGCAATTCAAAACTGGGGAGAAAATTAGTTTTTAAATAACGCGTTTTGATTAAGGCTTATTTATATTTGTGACAAAACTGTGCTCAGGATAATGCGCATTGGTACTAAAGTCAACAGAGGAAGATGACTTTGAGCTCTTTCTATTGTGGATTTCTCACTTGGTGAGCATACGCAAATTACTCTACTCTGTAAGTTTTGGCATCTAAAATATTTACCTTTTTAAAGTCTGATTTGTGTATGGGGACATCTTCTCTGCCGTTGAAGCTCCGAGCCACTGATTTGACTTAGTGTAAGCCGATGTAGATTGCCTGCCAGATGATTAGTAGATTGCCTTTTCCGCTCTCCCAGGATGACCTTTCACTGTTGGAATCGCCTGAGTTCTCTCTCAATTCCCGGGTGGCCATCCAACTGCGCCAGGCAGAGAAGCAGATCCTACATCGGGCGGTGAGCAGCGGTCGGGCCAAGCGGGAGCACTTCACCAAGCAGCTGGAGGAGGGCGTGCCGCTGCCCCGCTACGAGGAGAGCAGCATCGCCCTGCTGGAAAACTCCCACCCCGATCCAAAGCTCCCTCTGGAGGAGGCAGACGGGATGCTGGCAGACCAGGTGAGCTTGGCAGAGGTGCTGGCAGAAGGCACTGAGGTTCCACTCCTCAACGGCGCCAGTGGCTCGCTGGTGCGGAATGGCGACCAGCACGATGAAAGTGCCAAACGAACTGAAGATGAAAACGGTAAATAAATCACCCAAGCGGCAATTTTAGCCTCCTTGTTTATTTATTTTGTTTTTCTAACTGACTAAAAAAGTGAAAAGGAACAACAAAGAAATCAAGATTAAACGGTGGAACTCTACATGTTCTGCTGGTCCTATGTGGCACATCTCTCTTGCCCTAGAGAACAAAACATCGTAGTGCCGCTGGTCTGTCTTTAACCACCCTCAAAGTAGTATTTCAGGTCTTAATTTTACAGCTTGTTTTGTTGGGTTTTTAACAATGCCACAACCATCTATTATGCAAAGGTTTAAAAGGGAAAACTGTAGAGATAATTGCAAGTTGTGAACCTAAGTTACATCCAAACTTTGACACAATTATGGTTTCCTGCTCTTGAACTGGTTTTGATTGTTTATTCAAGAACTAGCATCATTGTGGGATTAATGATCGCAGTATATTAAAATGGAATTTGTGTATTCAAATATGTCAGGCAAGATTGAACTCTTAAAATTGATTTTAATTTGTTTTATCCCCAAATGTGGAATCACTGAAAAGATTGATGTCCATAGCTTAGACACAAGCATGTCTCTCCGATGCAACAATACATTATTTTATGACTGTTAGAATTTTTTACGATTTGAAGATTTTCTCAGTCTTGTTAAGATTGTTTTCATCTTGCACTGTCCTTTGATTGTGATGAAGACACTGCTGAATGTAGGGACTACAAAACAGAAATACTCTTGCCCTGACCAAAACTGTGAAGCATTGAGAGGTTTCCTATTTATTTTTAGCCTTTAACATTTTACGTACAAAATAAGTGCATTTTCTGACTAATAAAGGAACAAAACAGATTATTTAAAGGAATTTATGAATTGGCGTGTCAAAATTCTTAACCATAGGCTGAGTAATAGAGAATCGTTTGGTATCCATGTCTGGAAACATCATAATGCACATTTAGAGAATGTTTCACTTGTTCATTATGTGTCCCTCTGCTTTTCATTGTGTTTACCCACGGACATCTTCCTGAATGTCTCCCATCATCCAATCAGAGAAGACAAATTGAAAGGCCAGTTTGCTTTTGATAGCGGTGTGTGTTTTTTCCTACTTCTTCAAGGCGGAACTTACTTTTTTTGCCCCCCACCCCCTTGCCACTGGATTTTATTCCGCCCCAAAATTTAGCGCTGCTTTCTGTTTCAGAATTTTAATGATGGTATTGACCCTTCGCCTTGCAAAATCTTGATGTAATTACTGCTTTGTAAATATACATTTATAGTCACTGGGAACCTAGGGCTTTAACAATAGTCTCATTATTCAAACCCTTAATCATTGCTATCATGCCACAACAATCTGTCTCCACCACATCATGTTTTACATGTATGAGTGGAGAGACGCAGCCCTGTTGGAAGTGGTAGATCTCTGCTATTTATGTCAATTGGGATATTAAAGTTGAACTGGTTTTTCACCCTAACATGGTACCGTGCTGTCTTTTCTGGAATTCTTGTGTCTTGTTCTTCTCTTGTTAAAGATGTTTAAGTGTGTTCTATTTTTATTTTCTACCACCAGCCCCATTACATGTTTATAAAATAAACATTATCTTTTAATTTGGGGCAATTCAATTTTGAAATTGCCCTCCCATTATTCATCTTTTCTGAGATAAAACCCTTTAATTCTTGAATATTTAATTATAATGGGCCATACTATGAACAACAGTAAATGATGGCAACCCTGTACACATCCAGAGTTTGTATTATGTATGTCATAGTGAAAACAGGCTGGGTTGGGAAGTAATCTGCCTCATAAATAATGAACATGAGGTCCTATTAATATACATTAGCACAGGGTACAACTAAGCTGAAATCCAGTTATTCACATGAATATGAATAGCAGGTGCCCTATGCTTAAGTTAATGTACGTTTCTTTGGTATATTTACATGTAGGGTTTTTAGTAGTTTGACTCTCACCCTATATTCTGTAAGCAAGATCATTTAGAACCTTCAGTCTTTCTCCTGCACTGGGTTGAATGGAGCCAGCAGTAGATAGTTTTTATTTCATTATTTAAAAGAGTTTAACCTTTTCTCCCAAGCTTGGTTTCTCGTGCACAAGTTCGCACACACTCATTGGACCTAGTCAATGGATATTAAACATACACATATTGGACCTGGTAAATGGATATTAAACGCTCTGTCATTTAAAGCCATACGGCGTGAGAGGGTGTGGATTGTTGCAATTGTTAGCGTGTCTGTGATGTGGCATGAACATGAACATAGCCATTGGCATCACTCCCCTGCCAATAATCAAAATGATACACTCATGAGTTTTTTGCATTTACGCCACAAGAAATACAGGAGACGTAATTTAACTAATGTTTGAATTATTAAAGTAGTCCCTAACAAGATTTACTATTCTGTAACCATGAAAAAGTTTTAAAAATTTTTTTAAAACTGCGTATTATTATTAAGGTAGTATATTATTGTCTCTTAACAGCAAGGCTGGAACGCAAACTGACCAGTAGAACAGTGGGACCGAATTATCAGTTTTATATGTGTTTATATGTACTTGCTTTTATAAATATCTGACTTCTGGAGCCTCGTCATTTCAGAAGTCAGGTCTGACCTTCTACAGTGCTTTAATCTCTCATAACACTGTTTTTGTGAAGACCAAAAAGACTAAGAACTAGGGTCACTGGTAGAGGGTGAGGAGGACTTTGGTAAAGAACTTACGGTACGTGTATGCATATACTCCTGTGAGGGCTCATGTTCACAACACGTACATTATGGTGATAATTATAAACAGACCCTCTAATTTCAGTCTCCAGTGTGCTTCCTCTTTCACCACATGGGGCCCAGAGATCATTGCTTACTGAGTGTCTTACGACACCTGCCACACTGGTCGACGCCTCCACAACGAAAGTGCGTTTGGTGTGAGAAAGTGGCGCGCTGGCAGCAGGGTCCCTAATGGAATTGGCAATGAATTATTGAAGCGGGAATGGCTTAGCATGACTAGACCAGAGCCTCCTCCATCCACCAGCTCATGGAAGCGATGTGTCAGGGGAAAGTGATTGGCAAACGCAGGATTCCACTGGAAAAGGTGTGAATAACCTATCGTGGTGCTTTTAGACACCCGGAGGTAGAGGAACTCTAGGTGTTAGACGTTGGCGGCAGTCCTTTCAAGCAGTCTTTTAAGATTTAAAGAGGGGAACCATTGTGGTGGCAGCCAAAGGGTTCCACTGCTGTGGCCTTGATTTCAGCTCCTGTAAAAGGCCGCCGCCAGCCTTTAGGGATGTCCATGGTCACAAAAGGAGAAGAACTCAGACACTTACAGGTCATTACTCTGTTTTTCACAAATGGATATGTGCTGAATATGTTCGGTTTGACCATCCTTTGACCAAAGCTGCACTTTGTTGTTGAGCTTCATTATCAGAATGGCCCGATGAGTTGTCTTGATCAAAACTATATTCTTTTAAGTGCTTAACTTTTAGTTCTATTTTAGTGAACTGGAAATTGTATTTTGCAACAGTGAAACTACAAAATGTTTGATTGATATTCTCTGTAAGCCGGTGCCGTGGGAAATTTTACAGCAGGAGCAATAAGAAGTCCGGCCGGCAATAATGAAAGTGAGCCAAAGTGGTTCCTCTAGAGCTGGAATGCAAATTAATGGTTTGAAATCTGTGCCTCGGATATCAAACATTTGCGGTCTCTGAGCATGGTTTCTGTACCCCTGAGCATCTTCATACCTGCCGTGGCAGCTAATGAACAGGAGAAGAACTACCTCAAGGCTGCCTATTGTTTTAAATCCAGACAATTTAAAGAATCTCCAGAGCACTTGAAGCATTATTTTGTACCCCACTATTCCTTCATCCCTGTGTCGGGAATGTGGTGTCCTAGGAATGAGGGGAGCCAGAGTGACTGCTCTGCTACCACCACTTCCTCTCCCACCAGGCTTGGGGAGAGAGCCACATCATTCTCTATTCTCCCAGGTCAGAGTGGGAACAATTAAGTGTGGAGGGCATGGAAAGTGGCGGGCCAGCCGACAGGTGATGAATGTGCGAAAGGCCTGCAAGTGACAGTATGCAGACAAGCCAGATCATTTGCAAATGGATACAGGGAAGGGGACTGCAATCCAGGGCAGACAAGAGGCAGATTTTCACCCCTTTCTTGTCTTTCACCGAGGAGTAGGTTTGGGTTTGAAAAGAGGAAGCTTGCTTCATCTCCCAGTTCTAGTTGAATGTTTTACCTTTAAATCAGTTTCTGGAGAGATCTGTGTTGTTCTGGGAAGTCGGTGGAAGTCGCATATTGTGTGAAATGAACGAAAGCTCATGTTCATTGAATACGGAGGGGTTTTGTCCAGTTTGCATATTTGATGCTTTCTCAGAAAGCAGTCAGCCAGACCTTCTAAATGTAATGTGAAGACGCTTGATCAAAAATATCGCTGAATCGCCTTGCAGCATCTGAGTGTTCATAAACTGTGATGCACAGGCCTAGAGAGAAACTGCTAAGTGAGATATTGCATTGCGATTGGCACACACAACTCTGGGCTCATTGACTATATCAGTGAGGTTTTGACAGGCTCTGATGTGTGTTCACCTGTGATAGCAGTTGAATGAAGCATGTGACTCAGAACATATTTGTACTGCGACCATGCTTAGATTGGTCTTCAGCATAGATCATTTCATTATTACATCGAGTTGTTTAGCAGATTCTCTGATACAAAATGTTACTCCTTTATGTACAACTGTATGCTTCTGAGGTCAAATTACTAATCCAGGGACTATGATTTTACATGTTACTCCTGTAACTGGAACGGAATCCTGTACAGGTTTGATAGTTTAACCGCTAGACTGCACAATCTGCCCAGCCTTCCTAAAAAATGAATTATGAGAAACACAGCTAAGCTGCATTCACTAAACCTGCACATGATCAATCACTGCCTCGATTCAAAACACCCTTAACAAGAAGCTGCCCCGTGAAGGGAATCTCCATCGCCAACCCATAGCTAATGTCCTGTGTGCACACTTTGGTTTAAAGCCTTTCTTTGTGTCAGGCGGCAGAAAAAGCTAATTTACAGCGGTTTGTGGTGTCTTCAAATTATGTTCCAATTTATATAAATAGTCTTGCTACTGTTCAGCAAGAAATATCCAAAGTAGAAATTTATATAGCTTAAATCCAATTTGACTGAGACAAAGTAATACATTTCATTTTTATAAATAATTACTGGCCTAGAAGTCCCAGACGGCCATGCCTGGAGGAGATCAAACTTCTAATGCTCTTAAAATCCTCTGCAATCTTTTATTTATGGCATTTTATATACTTTGTTGCTTTGAAATCCCTAGAAACACTTCATTGTATTCAATACAGCCCCAGCCCCTCCCCCCCCAATGGAATGGCAATGTGTGGAAGCGTCTAGAAGTGATTCCACTCAGTGGAATTTTAAAAATAAAAATGTTATCTCGTTCTATATAGAGAATGAGTTTAGTCTCTGCCTGGCGATCAATATTTGCAATGTAACAACACAGTATGTTCTGCCATGTTTAACATTCAGGGAAAAAACAGTAGTGGGGGCTTTTAATTAAAAAAAAATTTGTTTCTTTGTACCTGATCCACAGACTGAAATTCAGACGAGCCACTAAAACTTGGAGACATGGCACCCTACAATGGGAAATGTTGGATGTGGAAACTGCACAGTACATGCATAATGTGATACAGTGTGTTAGTCAACCTATACCAAGTAGATTTCTCCATAGGGAGCTAAAGTGGGGAATATTATCCTTGGTCCCAGGCAGATTTGTTCGTCGGGAGTGTTATCCTTGGTACCAGGTGGGTTTGTTCACGGGGAGCTAAAGTAGGGAATGTTATCCTCTGTACCAGGCAGGTTTGTTCACAGGGAACTAAAGTAGAGAATGTTATCCTTGGTACCAAGGCAGGCTTGTTCATGGGGAGCTAAATTGAGGAATGTTATTCTCTGTACCAGGTAGGTTCCTCCATGGGGAGCTACAGTGGGGAATGTTATCCTCTGTACCAGGCAGTTAAACTCTATTGGGAGCTACAGTAGGGACGGTTATTCTTTATTTTAGGCAGGATCCTCTATTGGGAGTTGCAGTGTCCTCGTTACCAGATGGCCAGTAGAAGAACCCCACACATTGTCAACTCAATGTCTGTGTGACTATACCACTTTCTCCAGTAAAGTAAAGATCTACTGCTCTAAGACAGAGGACCCCAACCCCCCCACTTCTACTCTGAACATTCCAGCCTGACAGGCGGCCTAGCTTGCCAGAAGACATCTCGTCTCGATGCCTGAATGTCCACCTGAGTCCATTGGTTGTCGCCCCAGGCCGGTCACCAGGGCCCTGTCATGGCATTGCCGTCCACATTTTTAGTTAAGGCCGTGATCCAGATGTGGCCGGACACCCTGCCCTCATCCACGGACCTGCCTGCTAAAAGTGCAGCTCATCGGCACCGCATTAGAACTCAGCCGTGATCTAGACTGATTTTTGTCAGGGTTCCCTCAGAGTGGAAGACAGGCAATTGTCCCACCATCTTCATCCAACAAAATACTGGAATACAGTCTCTATTGGCTTATAAGCTTATATAAACACACACGGTCTATAGATGTAATATTTAGTTCCCAGTAATTGTGTTCATGATTATTATAATTCAGTTATGTTATTCGAATGTTACATTTGGTTTTGTTGTTTTGTTACATAATAATAATGTTAGGAGAAAGTGTGGATTCACTTCCTGGGTGTTGAGGGAATAATGTCTGTTGACATAAATTGAGGTTATTTTTGCTTTATTAAAGCCTTGTATTTTAACTTAGGAATTAAGCTTTTCAACTTTACACAAATGCCGCTTGTGTATTATTCGGTTTACAATTCATATTTAATAATACTTTCATTTTGGCTGAGTAACACCCTTTTTTAGTTCAATGTTTTACGTTACTGTTATTGGAGTACCATGTGAGAAAAATATTTAATGTTGATTTCATCAATATTAAGAGGGTTCTTTTAAAAAGCTTGCTCCATCTGGAGGGCCTCTTCATACTAACAAGTGTTTTAGTTTTTGTGTGTGTGTGTGTACCTGGAATCGAAAGAATTGAAAATTGTCTAAATCCGACCAATCAACCAGTAGAGGGCAGCACCAAACAGTTTGCGGCATCAGTAGTAGTAGTTGCTCTCACTACACTACTATCAGCTCTATTTTCAGGTTGTCGCTCAAGGGGACATGTAGTAATAACCTCAATATTATTATTATATTTGTGCTTTCGAGAACACAATAAATAGTCAAACATTGGGATTACATTATTCTTATTTTTTTTTATCCCTGAAAGGCAAAGTTTTAATGTCGCAGAATCTTACTAGCATTTCCAGTAGAATAGGAGTAATAGTTTTGTACAGCTGACAGAAGTCCATGTATTTGGCATTGAGGTTGTGTGGTATTCTGATTGATATCAATACCAGCGAAGAAATGGCTACTAAAAAAACAGTTAAAGCGACATAAACCACAGCTGGAGTGCTGAGGATGAAGGCCCGATTTTGGAAATGACCAGGAGTTGAAACAGAATAAACTACAGCCAGAGTGCTGAGGCTGGAGCCCCGGATTTGGAAATGACCAGGAGTTAAAGCAGGATAAACAACAGCCGGAGTGCTGAGT
Source organism: Hiodon alosoides (assembly GCA_025775065.1). Classification (NCBI taxonomy): domain Eukaryota; kingdom Metazoa; phylum Chordata; class Actinopteri; order Hiodontiformes; family Hiodontidae; genus Hiodon; species Hiodon alosoides. The sequence continues at coordinate 2,642,499 of JAOYSI010000013.1, read as the reverse complement.
CTGGAGCCCTGCCTTTGGAAATGACCAGGTGCTAAAGCGACATAAACCACAGCTGGAGTTCTGAGGCTGTTTCAGCGCTAACAGTTCGATTCTGAATGTTATTGTTTTA
>JAOYSI010000013.1:2621456-2642290 GCA_025775065.1 Hiodon alosoides | reverse complement strand
GCCTGAGTCAGGTGGTACCGCTGTCCACCTGGCAGGTCCCCCTTTTGGAAATGACCTGACGTGTTTTAGAAAGAAAAGACATAAAACATTGCCTGACATTTCCAGATGTGTATATCAAAGAGAGGTATGATGAAATGAAACAACAGAGAGTGTTGAACACCATATAAATTGACTTGGATTTTATTATTTGATTTGGAGATTTCCAATTAAAACGTGTGGCAGTGTTTGTGATGTGGAAGTCTCCCATTATGATGTGGGTGGCAGTGTTTTTGATGTGGAGTTCTCCCATTGTGACCAGTATGGCAAATGGGTTCTGAAAGTCTCCTATTGCAGCATCACCCTGCATTGGGATCAGCTCAGTTGCAGCAGAGGAAATAAAAATAACAACATTTAATATATTTGGATAGGTCAGCTGAAATGTACCTAACTGTGGTGAATTTTGTGCCTTGGGCAATATTAGACTTTACTGTTGGACGCCAGGGTCTGTAGGCCACAGCCTCCTGGAAGCAGGGGAAAGTGGGCCTGTGTCCGACTGCCAGGCAAACGGGTTTATTCACACACCACTGCTATTTTTCTTCTCAAACAATCCCATTGCTCCCTGCGTTCGTCAGACCTGGTCAACAGGGGGCTTTGACAAAGGGGGGTCCTAAAGAGATCTCGCAGCACTCTCAGCATCGGCAACAAGGTTTATTTCTCAGTTTTGGAGCGACTTAAAGCAACTGGCTGAGATGGCCTCACCACTGGAGAGGGTGGATATTGACTCACAGCTGAAGTATTCAAAGCCCTTCCACATATATTTTTTACCGCCTGGCGATTACATGTCTTTATTTTCTAATAAAAACTGTTTAAAAATAGATACTTATGGATTGGTTCATATTGTTTTAAACACATGATACTGGTGTGTGGCTCTGTAGCGCTGGTGAGAAGAAGAGATCAAACACTAGCTGTAGTTCGACAGTGCACATCAAGTGGAGATAGACAATACTACGGTGTACATTGTTCGGTCACAATCGACAGCACTGCCTATAGTCAAATAGTATACATTATTTGGTTGCTCCCAGCTACTTTTTAGCATGTTAACTTTTAGTTAAAATTATAATCCTGGCACAGACAGATTCCACGGATCTCTAAAAGCCATCACTAGAGCTGCACCGATTCAGATTATGGCCATCCTGTACTGTACTGCAGTATTCACCTCACCTCCTCCAAAAGGATCATCCCTGAGCTGTGCTTTTGGGACAAATCCCTCCACAATCCATTTCATCACAATAGTAACTGATGAAATGACATTTGTGGAGGGGTTTGTACAAGCATTATGCATTCGCATCATGCACCCGCAGCCCGTTTTTCTCATGGTTGTTTCTTTATTTCACTTATTGTCTTAAAGCAGTGGAACACTAAACAAACAATGCACGTCATGTTTAACAGTTTGCAAGTACAGTACTATAGAACTACATTATAAATGCCTATTTATATTTATTCATTTAACTTCAAAAACAACTTTAACTGGATGCATTTGCATTGATTCCCTTGGTTTTTAGAAAACAACAAGGGTTACAATGACAGATTGACGGTAAGTTGGAACGATGTACAATAAAAATGTAATCTAAATAAAAATCACGAACACTGAACCACAAACTGGGGAGTGGGACAACGACTGTGTTTGTGATAATAAACCACAGTTTCAGTGCATATATATACATTTCCCAATATTCATAAACATAAATGTTCTGAAATGGTATGTATAATGGTAACAAAACATAGTCTGAGAAGCAAAAAGATAAAATTCTACAAAACTGAATAAATCGGTACAAAAGTTAATTATGGATACATACAGTTGAGCTCCTGAATGTGTTAAAGGCTTCTAAATAAACCCACAATTTTATTTGCAATTTAAACTTTGATATAGTTAATTGTTCTTAAAGGCTTATTCTCTCTTATACATGAGAACTTCTTTAGGGAGCTTTTAAAAGTAATGGTCTGAATATTAATCTCTGTGACAGTTAAAATATTTGTATTAAAAACATGTTATTACAGCACCATTCTATATAAATTGCCTGTAAAATAGTAGGTCATTTAGGTTAATTAGTTAGGTATTTATATATAGTATATCACACACAAACACCTCAGATATAATGAAAAATAAAAAAAGAATAAAATTAATTAATAGGTTTTAGGTAAACTAAGGGCCAGTCTAATGCTCATGTGTATGGTGAGAGAGGGGGGGGGGGGGGATGCAAGCTGAGGGATAATAATTTACATGTGTCAGCTACCAGCCAAAAGGGGGTACTGTTGTATTACAAGTCAGGGGGATCCAAAGTCTGAGATAAATGCGTCCATTTGAACTGCTTAATTCATTTCTTCGAGTGAAATCCTGAAATTCATCACAGCGGCCAAGAACATGAGCCACAGCTTGGTTTGTTTACACAGCCCTGTTCAGCACATTGACTCTACAACTAACACTACAACTAACAACGATCATAAATATTAACATTCAAATAAGGAACCAAAAGTAAAGGCTGGATCAGGAATTTGTCTCTATATTCTGGGGGAGAAGGAGAAGATTCTGATGAGCAGTTTCTTTAATTTGTTAGCATTCAATGAAAGATTAATACATTACTTTATTTTTTTTAAATAAAGGCTTCAATCTTATACATTCTGTTCTTGCTTTACATTTACATAGCACAATGGAAGCTATATCATATTTTCCAATTAGCTTTGCATGTGTTATTAAAGTAGATTTCAGCCCCTAGTTAATAATGTCTGTAGCATTTTAATTTATCTTCTGTGTTTTTTTTTCCACTTGTATGGGAGAAATCAAAGTTACATGCACAATTGGTCAAATAAAGACATTTCTGAGTCAGTAATTCTACAACAGTTTGGTTTAAAGTATTGAAAGTATAATGTCCATGTGTGTAATTAAACACCAGTTTATTTAGCATTAAGTAAAACCAACAACTATAACTAACTAACAATTCTCCCAGTACCATCAATGGAAGTAAAAAAAAAATGTAATAAGGTAGAAAAAGAGAGGTTAAAGAGAAAAACAGAAAAAATCTATCTACTGGCTATCTGACTAATGACCCAAGCTGAGGCTCCAAGGAAAAAAAAACAAATTTACGAAACTTGAATTACACGCTAATTTTGTGTAATTCATGTAGTGTAAATTTAAAAATACTTTAAACCATAAAATTGTGTTAATTATTTTTTAGCTGATTTTTTTTATTTTTTTTTATTTGTAAGATCTTAGATGAGGAAGATGCTTGTTATTGTTGTTATTCATCACATAAATGCAATACAAACATATAGGGACTAGGGAATGCTAGTTTTGAGATAAAGAATAAACAAAGAATATCTCCAATATGTTTTAATAAGTGATCTTATATGTCTGTATAAAAGCTTTCAAACGGCAAGCTTTCATCATAATCAGTCTATAACATTCCTTTTTGTTTTTGTTGGTGGGGGGGGGGGGTTGGGGATATTGGTGCTCTTTATGTTATAGCTGTTGCTGATGGACGGAAAAATGTTTGGCACAGAGATTGTTAAGTTGAACAGAAGACTGGGATCATAGTTTCCCTACCAAAGCTACATTGGTAGAGAAAATTTAGAGTACTTTTGGCTACATGGAAGAGTGAAGTAAACAAATGTCTAGTCAATCGCATAATGGAAGAGAAGTGGGAAGCATGGGCTGCCACCATATTTTGAGTATATTCCGCTGCAGCACCACCGAGAGCAGCATCAACACCCTCTGCAAAAGCATGGCATTCAGATCTTTATAAGGAATGGGAAAAGCCTACCTGTTCACCTATACTCTACGAAGAATGAGATTTTTGTATATAGGTTTAGACAAGAAGGAACTGCATCATGGTGTCAGCAGATCCCTTGGAAAATCATGAATTATTCTGTAAAGGAAGAAGCATGGGTAGCACCAAACAATCCACATCATCAAAGGATTTCTGCGACTAATGTGTCAAACCACGCTTGAAACATAACTCCACAGCAGTGAATCACACCTCATGCACTTTTAGAAGCTGAAGAATTCCAACCTTCTCCATTCACCAATACTCCTCAGTCGGGATGTTATATAGTGCTCAAAAGGGACTGCAGAGAGTTACTCAGGGGCAGGGGCACAAATTTTAAAAAGGGCTATCTAATTGTTTATTAATTAATGGTTAGAAGGGCACTTTTGATTAATTTGGAAAAAGGGCGTGGGCTCGAGCCCCCAGAGCCCCTCCCAACAATGTAAAACAAAGCTAATTCACATATAGCAAGACTGTTTTTATGTGCTCAGTAGACACTCATGAAACAATGTTTCAAGCATTTTTTTATACAGTTTAATATGCATTAAAACAATTACAGTTAAATAGCTTTCTAAGGATGATTCCCCTGTCCTGTATTTTCTTGTATTTGGAACCTTAGATATCCTTCTTAAGCCAACATGTCCTTCTTACGTCTCTGATCTACAAGGAACACTTGTTTTTTTTTTTTGTTAGATAGTTATGATAATTGCACCTGCAAGTAAGCAGCAATGATAACTAATACAACGCTAAGCATAACAATAATAAGTAAATTGTCCAGACAGAGATGACTGATGCGAGGCCCCAGGGAGGGACAGGCTGTTTGTCTGCAGGCTCAGCCACTCCATAACCCACTGCTGGAGACTTTCCGGGCATCTGGCAACGCAGGGAGGTGCGGTCTGACCAGCGACACACTTTGGGGATCATGGCAAGATGGATCATAGTGTACACAAGTTCATCTTATAGAATTGTGCAATGGGAGCGCACAGAAGCAAACCCATGGAGATTGGGAGAACCAAAAATGTCAACCAAAATGGTACATACAGCTTATGAGATAATGGTCAAATAAGTTAATTCTGAAATGGTAACTCTTTTATATAACAAATTGTTTATTTAATGTCAGTAATACAAACTGCGAAACACGCAGGTTTTATGTTATTAAGTAGTCTGTTCAAATATTCAAATATATATATATAGTGTGTGTGTAAGTAAAACTGAAAAAAAATCGTTTTAGAACATTATTCTTTTTTCCCCCCAGCTAGTGAAATCTTGCGAATCCTTTTGCATGCATTAAATGTGTTTGTGTAAATGTCTTTTACACTTATTCAGGCAAGGGTGTCGTGATCGTTCGATGAGCCGTGAAAAAAAGAAGAAATAGAGCAATAGACATTTTACAAAAAAAATTAGGAGAATTAACACACGTTTCGAACAAGAGCTCCTGCTCTGCTAAAATGACACTTTCTGTGTGTATGTGTGTGTGATATAGGTGCTACAAATCAGAAAATTATTTTTTTAAGTGCAGTGGTAGTACATGATCATTCAAATATTGGCGCTAAACTTCTATAGTTTTTCTAATTTTCCTTAAAAAATCGCCTGTTAAATATAATAGGGGGGCGGTCAAAATCAGTTTTGACAAATGCGATCATGTTTTTTATATTAGTATTAATAGTGTAGCGTCCCAAAGAACATAAAACAGCATTGATCTGTTCGAAGACTATTGTCAAACGCTGATTCTTCCTGCAGTTAAAGTACTCGATACTTGAAAAAAAAAATCGTGGAAGAGAACACCATCATTTCGAACGTGATTTACGTTGTAAAATAGCATTCATTACGTCCGAAGGTCAACCGCATTACCCTTTGAAACGACCTTTTAAACGACCTTCCATGTAATCAGTCCCTTTCTGTTAGAAAGGACTGAAAAAAGCATTCGTCTCCTCGACATTGTATTTCAGGCATGCAATGTGAACCAGTATCATTCTGATAAGACAATCTCAGAATAAATAATCAAAAAATCTTGTAAACGGTAAAAAAAAAAAAAAGTCTCACACATGTTTGTCTGTTAACTCGTGATAATTATTTATGGAAATTAAAAAAAAAAAGGTTAATCTATTGTTGCAATTGTTTTAATCATAACTAAAGTTATCCGTCCGTTCGTCTATTTACTTTGCTCTGAGACACAAAGCGCGATGTCCGTGAGTGCCGCCTCACACCGCACGGCTGTCCTTGTGATCCTATAGTTGTAAAAAGCCACCGCTAGTCGCCCCCAGTGCTCTTGCAGTCTCTCGCTGTTTCCAATTTTCTTTCTCACTGTAGACTTAACGTCACGTCCGCACTTGAACTTGAATTTTATCCCATTGTACAGAGGCAGACCCAGCCACAGAGAGACAGAGAGCTCCCGCAGAAGCAGGACTCCGCCATCTTCACAGTGAAAGAAAAGAAAAAAAGCTAGCAGGTCTTCTGTTATTTGGAAACGAGGCGGCAGTCAATGTCCCCGGTGTTCTCGGTGCTATACAAGGGGAGCCAGTGTAAAGAGTTGGACAGAGAAGTATTTGGCATTACAAACTCTAGAGTAGTGAAGGTGTCCAACGCTTGGCTGACCCAAAAGACGTTGGATTTTTGACTCTTATTTTAATACTTGTTTTATTTACAATAAAACTCCGAGGCAAGCATCTGAACCCCACGCTAGGTGAAGACGGGCAATCAGCGTATCTCGACTGTCACTACGCTGCACGAGGCGACGCATTTGATTGTCAGAAAAGACGGAAAAGCATTCGGAGAGGTTTGCTCTTGACTGACACTCGAGGCGTGAAACATCGAGGATATTTCCTGCCCTCTCCAGATTTCACTCACCAAATATCTTTGCCAGATGATTCAACTAAGAAAACACTGGAGGTGAACCGGGCTATCTTAGGTCCGGTAATTGGGAAGACTACAGTGGACTCCAAGTTAATGCGTTAAAGACTTAAATTCTTTGAACAAGGTCTAATTAACCCGACTGGCAGCCTGACCAGGGGAGGACTGCCAGTGTTTAGGTCCCAGGAAAAGTTGCTTAAGGAAAAAGGGAAGAAGAACAGGGGAAGCCAACCGATCCTTCAGAGTGCCGGTGTCCGGGCAATGCTAGTGTAAATGCCAGGGCAATGTCCCGTCGCAAGCAGGGAAACCCACAGCACTTATCACAGAGAGAAACAATAACACGTAAGTGTCTTCATTTATTAACAGGAAGAAGTAAACATTAGCCAAGACGCGACTTATGCTACAATCTTTCCCTAAGCATCACACTGAATGGCAGCACTTGTAATCGCGTATGCTTTAAACGTCTTGGTGTCTTGAACAACACAAATATAAATGAAAACGTATCAGGGTACACAAATGTGCCTACATTGTAACTAGTAAATATGGGACAATTCAGAACACCTAAGAGGGCAAAAACGTTAAGACCACATGTTAATATTCCAACTGTGCACATACTAACATAATGTTTAAATAACATGTTATTTCCCGCATAGTCTTTTAGTATGTAGGCTAATCAGTTAAAAAGCAACCTGAAAAATAACTAGAACAAGTATAAGAGATCTTATTAATGATACGATTTAACGAATCAAAGACGAAAACAATATTAGAGTAACATTGTGAATATATATAACTAAAACTGATTATTAGTGAATAATTATGTATAAGTGTTTTGGTTAGGCCACAGTAGACAACTTTGAAACGGTAAAATATGACGATCTATAAAACGACTGGCTATAATTTTACAGATTATTGAGACTTGATCTTACTAGAAAAAGTAGGCTTATACATGCATAGTGTGCTTAAATTTAAACACGATGTTTAATTTATTGGTTACTCATTTGTCCACAGTTTTGCGCCCCTGGGTGCACATTTTGTGTGCAAGAACTTCAAGTTGTTCACACAACAGCAGTAAAGGTTGATTATGCTTGTTTCACCTAAATTGGTTTTACTGAGGATGAGTAGACGTTGTCGAATTTACCTGAGAGAAAATTACTCTTGACGGTTTCAATTAAACGTTTAGGTTAGTTGAAATAATTTAATGTTTTGGAGCGACGTGAGTTCATATATTACTCATCTGCAACGCCACGACAAACAATTTCTAAACGTATTTCTTACAAAAATATTATTAAATTTTTACCCTCCCTCAAAACGATTCTGCTAGATAAATACTCACCAGCTAGGCAAGCCTATGGTTTTATTTGTGCGGGGTTGGGGTTTTATAATATGCAAAAAAAATCAATTCTACACTTAAAATCGGGCCCTTTGTTACATATTTGAACATGGTAGCACGTGCTCCATACACTCACTTTAAAATATAATAGTAATCTGTTGACATAGAAACAGCTGTATCAATTTTATATGTGTGTATGTTTATACCTTTTTTAAATAAATGGTGTTTTCCTTCGGGGAAAAAATAGCTCGCTTGGCATCGATATATGCTCTTTAATTGCGTAATTAATTTTCGAGAATAATTTAAGTATTTAATTTTAAAATAGTGTAATTTATAGCTGGCACATATCTGCTGCAAAGACGTCTATGTTTATTGACATTCTTTAAGTGTCTTTGGATAATTTATTTGAACAGTTTGCTTCCCACTTATACTGACATTTACTAAACGCAGAAAACAGATCTTAAATTCTGTGTTTTTTGAGGCGCACGCCAAGGTTGGGCAATGACAGGCAAAGGAAGGTGGCAGGAAATGCAGACATTTTATGAAAATCTTAATCTTGTCACTTGTTTAGTTAAACTATAAAAGTACATTATCCATGTACATGTCATCTGAATTTGGCAATTAAACATTAGCACCTTTTAATTGTTGTATAAATTGATATGCCTACCAGTTTAATCTCTTAGAGAAATGTTATACTGTATAATGTAGTATTGATAGTTCCTTCAAATTTGATTTATTTTACTTTTCTATGCATTTTATCCCAGTTTCTGAATAAAAGTGCGTCAATTTATCTGGGATTCCAGTTTTGAATAAGTGAAATTAATCCACTATATATTGTGTTTTCGAGGGTATAAATTAAAAATTAAAAATCATATTATTGGTTTATTGTAATACATTTCCAATCTGTTTTTTGTTGTGTAGATTAGGAATAATGGATTCCATCCTGCACACCATTTTTAAGTTACAGACTAACAATTTTTTTTTGTATTCTTATTTAATGTACTGCTAAGTATCTGTTTAGTTTGGAGACAGATATTTGTTTGTCTGGGACAGACTGTTAAAATATTATTTATATTTCTGCTTGTTCAGTTCTAGTTGTAACTAAATAAATGCATATGATAGCTCACAATGGGCCTCAAAAATGCATGTTATGAATTTTTTTTTACCCACAATTTATCTTTACCACCAGGAAACCATAAAGGGGTTTGTATGCAATAGATGCTAATTTTATTAAGTTTTCCATCCTAATGTTGGCAGTATTCACACGGTACTGTGATTATAGTGATTAATATGATTCAAAAATCTATGTTCCCTGTCGCAATGGAAACATGCACTGTACTTTTGCTTTCAGTGGCACTAACATCACATCCTTCTGTGACTACGAGGGACCATGGTAGCGGGAATTATTGAGCCGTTTAATAGCAGAACCCGATCACAGAGGGCCTGTTTTCTCAGTCTCACTGCTCTGACTGGCTTCTGAATTTGAGATGCATGACTGGAGAGGCAACGTTTAAGAATCAAAAGCAAACTGATGAAAATGTTTTCTCTGCAGAAAGTAACTAGCAGCGCTAGACCATATGAAGGTATACTGTGGTATAACTATGTACATAAGTAGGCGTTTGTTAAAGCGAGTGTGTATACCCAGAGGTGCAATGAAGCTACTATGAACAGGTATGGCCCACAAGGTAAACCCACGAGTTGCAGCCGTTAGCGTTGTGGTGTAATTGTAAACTCATGAATTGTATTAGGTTGTATTATAAGTGCAGGATCACCCAGAACTCTTATCCTCTCTAGACAAGATTGTTCTAAAGAGATATTTCAACTTAAAATATGGGTTCCATGTCTACAGGAGGAGTAAACCAGAATGCATATATTTACAATGGGCTATTCGTGTCTCCTGGTGTAAACATTCATACTTGTTTAAAATGCCGCATGGGAGCTGTTACAGTGAGTGGCTTCTAAAGGCTGTCATAGCCTCTCATTTATTGTATTAGAGGTATTTGGACTCCTTGATTGCCTCAAGGATATAATGTACATTTTCAAATTGTATGTCATAAGAATCCATTGTGTTTACAATTTTTTTCAGTTGTTAAAAAGCTAAATAATACTCTGAGAAAAGCCTCGTAATTTTGTAAAGTTTATCAAATGTAGTTAAAAGGACATTTGCTTTTACTGCATTAACAAGGCTGTGTTTTATCTTGTCAGAGAGTTAAATGTTTGTTTGTATCTAAGCATTATGATAGATTAGCACAATTCAGGCACAACCTTTAAAGGGAATTACATCCCTTTTTTTCTTTTTATTGCACGTTTATATCTTCTAAATTAAGTTTGGTAATGATGAAGCAGTTTCTTACATTCAGTTCCAACTTTGTCTTTAGAAATTTTGTCTGTATCATTAATCTTGTTTCAAAGTATATCAGGTGTACATGGTGCGAGCCATACGGGTGACGTCACCTGTATTGTTGTAAAAGACAAAAATACACATTCACTTTAAACCTGGTGAATAATCAATGCAGTGGAAAGAGCATCTTTAAACGTATTCTGACTGAAGTGTGCTTTTCTTCGATCAAATAAATAGCAAAATACTCAAGATATTGTGCTTCTAAGAATTTGTCTTGTAGCATATACCTTGAATTAGTTTTAAGTGTTTGTATTGTTTAGAATGAGTTTGCTGATTATAAAAAATGTTATCTATAAATATTTTTCCATCCTTCAGAATTTGAACTTCCTTGCTACATTAAGTGTGCAATGAATGTGCATTGATTCACCTACTAGGGGGAGCTCTTAGCCTATGAGTACGGCAAAGGTGCATAAATACGTTTCCTAAATCTTTGTTGTTATGGGGGTTGGGTGGAAGAACTTTTTAGGAGTAGATTTTGAGCAGTATCTGGGTAGATGTTTCAGCTGATATGATCATTCACAGACACTCAGATTAAACCAGCCCGTGTCTCAGAGGCAGCAGGTCTTCATCGTACTCTCACTGTTCTTTTCCCATGCCATTGACAGGGCTGAAGAGGTAAGATTCGGTGCATGTTGTAAACAACATCTTTTGCTCAAACGGACTGAAAGTCTGAGCGATAAAACCACAATCATTTAGATTGTAAAAGTTAGAAGATGCTGCTGAAATTAGCAAGGAAGTGCCTGGATTTGGAGGTTGGATTTTATTGATGATAATCCTTCCAACTGTAATGGGAAATAGGTTTTAATTAAATCTTATTGTTTATAAATAAATGCAAACAGAGGCATTACCAGAAGGTGGTCTCTCCAGTGAAACAGAATCTTTTACCCTAGAGCAATTTGACAAAATGTCTGCCTTGCGAATTTTATTAACATGCCTGCCTATTTGTTTTCTTTGCGTATTCAGGAGGAAGATTTGTCCCTTTCTGTGATATTTTCTATAGTACTTAATGTTTTGTTTATATCTATTTACATTTAAAAATATTTCTTACTTGAGATTAAATATTTATTTAGATAAAATTTTTAAAAGTTTGGCATTCTACTTGACTTTGGACCAGAGTTATGGTTTATGTCTCTTTGTGTTTTTTAAAACCAGGGATGCGCCTGTATCACCATTATAGAAAGGTGCAGCAGCTACTCCCCTCACTGTGTTTGATTTGTATAAAAAATTAGTACCTGCCATAGAAACAGCCTATTACCATGACTGCGTACGTTTATGCTGAGAAGAGATTAAGCATCCTGCAGTTCAGCCCCTTTTCTGTCTGAGGGAAAATACAAGGTAATGTTTCCCTGGTGAAGATCTCTGATCGAGGGTTAGCAATGCTTATACTAACTCCCTGTGGATGCCTTCATGTTAATCTCATTCTACCTGTGAGAACTTTAATTTTCCTCTTTTTTAATTACATCGAAAAAGAATCCCGCTGGACCCTGGCTTTGGAAAGTACCAAAGCACCACACTATACAATATCAATGTTTTAGGATCTATCTTGGATAAAAATGTCGATCAAAATGTATTAAATATATATTTTTTCAAATATGCAAAGGTAACTTCTGTATTCTTTGGGTTGGGTGCACACTAAACACCCATAGTCTGCAATGGTGTGTGTAACTCCTGCATTCATGCGTAGAAACCCTTTGGATTTTAAACTGCTGAGTTTTAAATTGTTTAGATTATTTGGTCTCGCCATGTTGGATTTTAGTGCAAATATGCTCAGTGCATTAAGTGTTAAATTAGCACTTTTTTGATAGCAAATGTACAAGATAAGCAAAATGAAACTGGTCTCTAAGTTCTTAATTCTGTGCTAGAGATACCCACCTGATATGCAAAATATTTTTATTTTTTTTTATTTTTAAACGCATACCCTTTAGTTTTTTCTCTCTATATTTTCATATTCATATTTAAAGAATATGAAAAGAACCATACTGACATGTAGCTCCAGCTAGAGATTGCAGTAGTTATTGTCTGCATATTCTATTGTCTCGCTTCTGTTTCAGCGTCTCCATGCATTACATGTTGACTAGGGCTTAATATTCATTTTAAAAACATTACATTGACAGGCAATGCGAAACAAACAACCTTTCATGTTTTATAATAGTGGATATTCACTCCATGAATGTCAGTCTGGCTATTTGGTGAAGAGAGGAAGGATTATAGAAGGAAGTTGAGTGAGCAGTTTTCACCACTATAATTCTTTCCTTGGTCTCTCAATTTTTTTTTTTCATAGAGTAAGAGAAAATTTGCATATCCTTGGAATAAATTATCCGAATGCAGCTGCAGAATTGAATGTATTTTGTAGATTCTGCCACAGAAATAGAAGTGTGTATACTGTGTATTGGCTGAAGAAAAGGATGAGGTGTTCGGACACATAATCCTTGGCCATAGGCACAGTAGGGTTCGTGTGTGCGTTATGTCAGGCCTCTCAAACGGTTCGCCATGTAGGGTGTGAAGATCTGGACTAATAATAACTCTTCTTATAGACTGCAAAGCAGACGTGCAGGACATACAGCCACAGCATGCTTGTAGGGAGAACATCAAAGGTTTGCGGAGAAAACATAGAAAGAGAAAAAATGTCTTGCACTGTGACTAGATTTAATTGGCACTAAAATATAAATATAATAATTTAAAAATAAATATATTTCTAGACAGAGTTCTAGAGACCTTCAGGAGTTAAATAGGCACATATATTGTCACACTTTAAGACAACGTGAAATTAGGAAAATAGAGCATGTGTTGCGATTGTCCCCTACCAGTCAGACATTAAAGAAAAAATGCTTTTTTCTGATTGAAAGAAGGGGTGGAAGGGAATGGAACTGTAGAATTGTCTTAAAAATGTAATCAAATGACAATCTTAAGTATTATGGCCATGGCAATCACCTGGATTATGGAATATGGATTTGTTCCCAAGGAAATGTTACTTCCCCATACAGTTTTTCGTTGGCTGTAAGTGAGACCCTGAACTCCAAATGGCCAAATATCTGTCAACTTTAATTTTTATTAACATTTTAGAAATAGAAAAACTGTACTGAAAAATGTATAGAGATGCTAAACGAACGCTTAGCCCCAGAATGTAAGTGTTTAGCTGCGCACAGCAGGTGGTGGGTTTTCAGATGTTCAATTTGCTGATGCTTTGTTCCTTACACCAGTACCGGAAATCCTGTTAGACCATGGGCTGAGTCATCCATTCTTACGGGTTAAATAGGCCGAAGCGAACAACTCCTCAATCTATCATTCAAAATGAGCTCCCAATAGAAGCCTTTTTTATAGTTGGCATCAAATACTCATTTCACAAAGGAGACAAAACACAAAGTCAGCTCCAAAAAACAAATTTTCAATTAAATGCTTATTTTTTAGTCTAAAATATTAAAAAATTATACACATGTTAAATAAATTAGATGAGTTGTAAAAATATTTATGTTTCTCTGACTTCTCGCTAAGGAATGTTATCAGGCCCTGGTTGAATAATGTGATGTGAATTTTACCTTGGTGATCAAGATCAGGGATTCAGGGTAGTCTACAACATCAGTTTGTAGCAGTTGATACAGTGCTGTTAACTGTGTCCCCTTGATGTAGACTGCCGTAGTGAGTCGCCCTACATTGCCAAACAACTTCCTCTTAATTCATGTTTGCAATGTTGCAGCTTTGTGTGTTTCCTGTAGTCCATTTACAAGTAAAACGTGAGTTGTTTATTTAAGGGTGCTATTGGTGGAATTTTGCTGAGAATTTCACAATGTCCTGTGATCCAATTTTTCAGCTTGGAAGCAGCCTAACATTCTATCACTAAGACCTGAAACTTTCCTGCAGTTCCAGCTGAGTTCTGCTTTCATCACTATTCTTTAGTAGATTTAAATCTTCCCTTTTTTCTTTCTTTTTGCAGCCTTAATATTACCTTCCTACCACAATAGAAGTGTCTGCAGAGTGGGAAATTACAAAAAGCAGGATTTGCAAAAAACTGTCTATAGTTTTAAAGACATGTAGTTTTTCTATTTAAGGAGATTGTCTTTCTGAAGAAGTTTTTGTGTCATTTTTGTCTACATTGTTCATTTACATTAAAGACAGCTCTCTCCAATATAAGTTAGTTATGGCTCTGTTTTCTCAATCTGCTGGGTTCCTCTCCCTTAGTTTTTGTTCTGTTTCCAGTATCAAGTTCTTCCCTTTTCACCCATGATAGTTTGTGTCCTTTTGCCACCATCAAGCAAACACTGCTCACTCTTTCACTGGGAACAACAGTGGCCACAAGCACGCTGTCTTAAGTTGCTCACACTCTCACTGGGAACATGAGCATGCTGTTTAAAGTTGCTCAATCTCACTGTGAAAATAAGTACACTTTCTAAAGTTGGCTGCACTGACGATTGAGATCATAGAGTTGAAAATTAAACACACACAAATCTAAAAGCATGCTGGGCCCAGGGTTTAATGCAGGACTGAGATAATCTAAATAGAGGTTCCCCATTCATTCATTGATAATTAATTGTGTTTTACGACACCCATACTTGAAACCTAAAGACTACACAGTTGTCATAACAACTTTGAAAGCCTAGATTAAATTCAAAATGGCGGAGGATTGTTCTCTGTGGTTTCTTTGCTAGTGATGTTAAGTGTTTATCAAGACCACAGCATTACCCAGCGGAACAGCTGTCATGCAAGCACCTCTCAAACAGACACACCTCTCCACACACTAAGTATGGGCTTTTGTTCCTCTAAAAAACAATGCTACAGTTTAGAGTGTGTATAGACTGTGCAGAACTGTCTCTGCTCTTTGAATGTAATAAAGAATATCCCAAAAAGGTTCCCAGAGCAAGGCTCCCTCTCCTAATTAAACCAAACAACAATGACAGTAGTGGCTTGCACTATGAAGGCTGAGTTAGACCAAAGGGGAGGCATCATGGTAAATGATGAATTTTCCCTGTCTTCCCCTCTCTCCCACAGCTGAGGCTGATCATGTGGATGCCGCTCTTGATGCCACTGTTGCCTTCCCACTGCCACCAGGAGGGTTAGGCGACTACGACCTCCTGACCTGCGGCCAGTGCCAGATGAACTTCCCCCTGGGGGACATCCTGGTCTTCATTGAGCACAAGAAGAAACAGTGCCAGGGCCTGTTGGGGGGCTCTGGCTGCTACGACAAAATGGTGGAGCGCAGCAGTCCCTCACCCCCGCCACGGCCTGAGCGAAGGAAAGTGGTAGAACCGGTCGAAATCGGCATCCAGGTGACACCTGAGGAGGAGGACGAGAGACTGCTGACGCCCACAAAAGGAATTTGCCCCAAGCAGGAGAGCATGCAAGGTAGGTCTCCCTCACTCAGATTTTAAAAACTGAGGGATGTGCCTCAAAGTGTGTGAATGCAGCCTGCAGACAGCTTTTTCCTCTCTCTTCTGTGTTTCTCTACAATTCATACCAAACACACACATTCATTTCTGCGGGACATGCACTCTTTCCAGAGTTTGATACCATTGCCTGACACTCCAAAGAGAATCTTTTTCAATGGTGATGTCATTAAAAAGAGTGTGCACTGTTCAGGGTAAAACATACTATTGCAGATTCACAGATCCTAAACCCCTAATGATCTGATTGTGGAAACTAATTGCCCAAAATGTGTAAAATATATTTTCCCTACTGTCACAACAAAATCCTGACTGAGCTATGTGCTTAAAAGGGTGGGTTAAAGAGACAATTTAATTTAGGCCAGCTGCCGGCACAAGAAAAAAAACCTTGACAGACGATTGAGAGACCTGGGGACAGTCTTCGCAGTCACACCCAATGCTGACCAAAGAGGACACCAGCACATCCTTCATAACATCTGTGACAGAATTCTGATTCACCAGGATTACCCCTAACATTTTATTCTGTGTAAGACCAAGCATTGATACGTATTAAGAGCTAAGTAGGATGGGATGTAATCATGCCTCATGCTCTTCTGCTATATATACAAAAGTGATAAAACAGAAAAGTTTTTTCAACTTTTAATTTTTTAATTTTTTAAATTTTGCAGATAATGTGATAATTATTTTATGTTTTAATTACAAACATATGCAAGCAAATAAAATGGTGGTTTAGTTGATACCCGTATTGTGAATATACAGGAGAGTTTGATATTTAAATTCTGCAAGAATTTGTTTTAGCTGCTGTGACTATAATCCAGTGCAGTTTTGACCAAACTCATATTTGTTATTTAGGGTTAATGCAAAGATTGATGGTCCTTTATGCAACCCACATAAGAACTTTGAAGTCATCATTTCAAATATTAGGGATACAAATTTGACAGGTAAAATAAGCCTTTGTAAATCAGATAATAGTTATTATAAGTTAATTTTACGCTTTTCACAAATGAAGGGGGGCAGTTAGAGAGTCTGGTGTCAGGGAAAAAGACAGGAAGATGAAACTTCCATGGTGGGTGATTAAGCGGCTTAAATGTCAGTTTGTGCGTTCGACTAAACACTCACTGTACGACGCGTATTCATAATTGCCTCCCAGCAGGTTAAAGTATTCTTTTATGCTAAACCTTTCCCGTTCCATTTGTTCCCGACTTGAAATGAAGAAAAAAAATCAAAAATAAGCTCTAAGCCAGGATTTTAAAATAGATCTGGTATCCTTGCTCTCCAAGTACCGATCGTTTTTCATGAATTTGTTTTTCATACATCCATCTGTCAGTTTGTAGTGGTGAAATAAGATGAGATAGAAAAGATAGAGGTTTGCTGCCTCGGACAAAATCAAAAAGCTGATTCTAAACAGAATGTTATCACCCCCCAGAGCTTTGCATTGTATATTTAGAAATCCTTTTTAAAGCCCATTTAAAAAAAATAAAAAAAACAATACTTTGATTGTTGTTCTCTTAAGATAGCCCAGACAGGTTTGGAATATTTTGTCAGGCTGTAAACTTGATCACTTTATTCATTCGTCATTCTCCATCAAGTCAGTCACAGAGGATTCTGCCAATGATTGACAGCTCTGGTTAGGAAAAGGAGTGGAATGCTACAGTGTCGTATTCCTGACCAAGATTTGGTCATTTTTAGGGACGATAAAAATCATTTGAGAAAAATTGAGTAACATTTATCAGATGACTAGAGAACTGTTTCACCGTGCTTTTTGAGGGTTTGATTTCTTGGAGCTTTTGGTATTTATCATTGTATTGACAATTACTTACCTTACATATTTTTCTGCCTCTTATTTAGAGATTGTGAAGAAAAATAGAGAGAATATAGGAAAAAATAATTATATCTTTTGGTATTTTCAATTCATTTGAAATATTCATTTTAAAAAACCTTGCCTTTGATTAAAAAAAAAGTCTACATTGCAGCCCAGCAGAACTTTCCATTCTAGTAATAATTTTCCTGTTTTTTCATGAGTAAAGTCAATGTTATATTTGAATATTTAGTACTGATATTGAAGATATCTTGAGGGTTGAATATTAATATTTATCATTTAAATATCACCTGGACACAGCACTACGTTACATCGCTAAGTTTCAGCAGAACTGAATTATGGTTAATAGCCCTAATTAAATAATAACTGATGTTCTGCATAGCTCTAGGCTAGAAGAAGAAGTGCTGTGGGTAACAGAAACCTAAGAGAGAGCTGAGCCCATCTCAGCTAAATTAGAGTAGCCATGCTTAGTCGGAATGACAACCGGCATCGTTGTCAAAGCAGTTGTTGTGGGATCTAGTTCACCACTTTCGATAATGGCTCGATAATAACTCCCGGCATGTGAGAGCTGAAAAGAGGATGTTTTGTGAATCAGTGACTCTTGCTATGTGTATGCTCATTTTACATGTTGGTTAGGTTTTTCATTGCGGGGCAAATTTTGTTACCACCTTAGAATTGGAGTGCTTGCATGACATAGCTGCTTCCACTGCGGCAGGCCACCAGCTTCGCTTCAAAACAGTCCCTGTTCTCTCTGAAAGAGGGTTTGTTTTTGACCCATCGCACATACGATGTGAATATTTCAATATTATATATTTAATATTTAATGTATATATTTTAATAGGACATGCTGTATTTACCCCTCCCTGCTTTCAGTTTGATATGACTCGGTAATTCCTTACCTTAACAACTTCTTCTTTTGCTTCTTCTTTTTCCCTTTATCATTAGTTATCAATGTCATCTTTCTTTTTAGCAGATTTCACCTTTTTGATTTTGTTCAATATTTTTTGGGTTCAAATCAACATTAATTATATTTTTAATTAAATTTATTTGACTTTTTCTTCTGAAAAAAAAAAAAAAGACATTCAATCCGGAGAACAACTAGAGAAATGTGAGATTTTGGCTGATCGTGCTGTAGGTATTCATCAATAGCTACACGTGTCGCTGTAGGGGATGAGAGCTCTGCCTTTTCAGGTCAGTTTCCAGTTCTGAAACAAACGAGGCTCTTATAGAATTCTTCATTTAAAAAGCATGATACGTGAGTTGTTTTGCCTTCTGGCCAAATTCTCTTATTCTTTTTTCTCTGAATAGTATATATTCAAAACCACACTGTATCATATAAAGGGCTCTTACGTAGCATTTTGTGTGATTATTCAATGCGATTTAATTCAAAGTGCATTTTGTTTTTCTTTGTTTTTGAATAAATTGGAATCTTAATAACTTAACTGTATGATAATGAATGATAAAGGATGAAAAACTGTCCCTGCTTGACATAATTTAAATTTCTTTGTGAGGATAATTTGACTGCGGAACATTTTGTGTAATAGTGCAAGATAACATAAATTCCTGCTTGGCTACAAATGTGAGGAGCTGACCGGTCAAGCAGACGTCCGGTTTCCCAGCTCTCCCATCCTACCTGTTTTTGAGTGCCTGCCCAGACAGATTTGTTATAACAGAAAAGCCTCTCATGAGCCAGCTGCTGCCCATGCTTGCCAGCTTTGCTTTTGGATGGAGGACATGAGTGACGTTTTTTTATTTTTTTTCATGGGGTGTTTTGTTTAATTTTGTTTTCCCCCAAAGTTTCTGTTGGCTTCGTCATGGTCTCCGTTTTGTGGTTTTTGTTTATCCTGTTAGCACCCACACACAAACACAGCAGCAAAAAAACATTAATCGTTAATACATTTTTACCATAATAAAAGCTGTTTCAGAAATTTAAACTTGTATGCAGTCCAAATAAAACATCATTCTGTTCAGTGTAGTCCCTATGCCTATTTAAGTGTGTTGTGGGGTGCCAGGTTGGGCTGTTAGGTTGGTCTGTGTTGCTGTATATAGTTTACATGGTTCTATCCATGGGCGAGAAAGATAAATAGAGTGGATGGTCTATACATTTTATAACTAATATTTTAAAATACAAACTGTAATTTGACTCTAATTTAAATTTTGGTGTGTCGTCAGGGAGATACCAGACCCATAAATTGTTATTTAGTTGTTATTGCATTGAACTAAACACTCCAATCATACTATCCTGTACTTTCAATGTGCCAAGGTAGTCTAGGAGGGAAGCCTTTTGTTTTTAAATGTCTATCCTTTGGTATTACAAATTAGTGCTCAATTGCTTTGCCTGCACTATCATCCTGCATTTCATACTGTGGGAAATTTCCTGACATGTATATAGCATAACATAGCATACATATGTTGTATTGTATTTTTGTAACATATCTTTTATCATCAATCCTGTTTTATGAAGGAGTGTATGTTGTATTTCAGTTGTACTAAAGTACAAATTGTAACTGTACTATTAAGCTGGCTTGATGGTATAAACTGTAGTGGAGGACAGGCATACACAATGTATGTTGTTTTAGGTAGACGTTCACACAGTTAGTGTTGTTAGATGTACACACTGTCTTTGTTATTCTAGGTAAATGTACACACAGGCTTTGTTGTTACATGTTAATGTACACACGGTCTTTGTTGTTACAGGTAGATTTACACACTGTCCTTGTTGTTACAGACAGATGTACACACAGTGCTTCTTCTGAGTATTGTTTCAGTGTGATTGTATGCCTGGGTGCTGTCATCCTGAAGTCTTCTGCCGCTAACACCTAAATGAAGGCCCTTTTGTTAGACACCTTTTATGTGGTTTTCCGCTTCTAAATACAGGAAACACCTTTACATTATTTCTGAAATCATTTAAAAATTCTGCTTCTTGGACCAAATCCAGCTTTTAAAAGTTAGAGAGTTAGAGAAAGATAGAGGGAAAAAAGAGACTGAAAAAGAGAGGGAAAAGCTTTGCGCTTTACATAAAGATAGAGCAGCTCCATACATTTACTTGTAATTCTAAGCATCTTCAAATCCTTTTTATATTTTTTGCCTCTTTGTTTTTTTTTTGTTAATCACTTTGCATGCACTCATTTAAATATTAAATTTTTTTAATCATCAAAGGCAGTGAGCCTCATGCATATTCGTATTGCGGGGGGGGGGGGGGGGGGGGGGGGGGGGGGGGGGGGGGGGGGGGGGGGGGGGGGGGGGGGGGGGGGGGGGG
>JAOYSI010000013.1:2609201-2621356 GCA_025775065.1 Hiodon alosoides | reverse complement strand
ATGGCCCCCCACCCCCCCCCCCTTCTGTTCCCCAGCAGTCCAGGTTCATTACCTCGCTCCAAAGCCAAACAGTCATTACCAACTGCCAGATTTTTAATTACGGATACCGGGCCTTCATCGGCATACTGCTAACGTTTTAGTTTCTATAAGAATAAAGGAAACTCATTTTGTAAGTTTAAAATAAGTAGAAATAACTAGTGATGCTTTCTCTTAGATTTTTGCTGTGAGAGTAAAAAAAGAAGAGAGAGAGAAAGAGCGAAAGAGAGAGGGAGTAAGGAGGACAGAGAAACCTGTTCTTTGGCTGGAGCACTGAATATTTGTCAAGAGGCTTGACGAAAGTTTCATTTGCATAATGACTTTGTAGTTCTGCATTAATAAAATTTGCATATGAAGCCGTGTTAATTACTCCTGATCAGACTTTTTTGCATTCATGCATGGTAATTTTCTGCGACTTGCGAGAATTGATGTCTCGCCGTCAGGGTTGTGATTGGTGGTGGCTGTTGAAGGATGGTGGCAGTGGTGGTAGTTGGTAGTGGGGGTAGATGGACGGGGGGGAGTACTGTGGGATGTTGTCTAGAGATTGAGGATGGTGCATTTGGGTGCTTTCTAGCGTATTATTGCAATGCTCTTTTACTCTTCCCTACCATCTCCTTTAATTGGACCGAGTCATTCCAACATAATTCTACGTAGCAAGACGTTAGAAGCTGAATTGAAGCTCCTGTCCTGTGCAGACAGGCATTTCAAATGTATTGTTTTTTTACTTGGTTATTTATTTCA
Source organism: Hiodon alosoides (assembly GCA_025775065.1). NCBI lineage: Eukaryota > Metazoa > Chordata > Actinopteri > Hiodontiformes > Hiodontidae > Hiodon > Hiodon alosoides. The sequence goes on along the minus strand of JAOYSI010000013.1, from coordinate 2,620,579 downwards.
CTAATAGAATGCGAATTAGATATGGTGTAGAATTTAAATGAATAGCACTCTATGGATATTCATATTAAAATGTTTTAATAATTTCTCCTCAATTAGGAATCACCAATTGTGCTAATGAATCTGGCCTCATCACTGCCGCAACACAGTGGGCAGACGTGCAGTTGGTCTCTAATTCTATCGCCTTCATCACTGGTCATTTTACACTCTGCAGGCCATGCAGACCATACGAGAGGTTGAGCACCGGTCAGAGGAGAGAGACACATCCCTCCCAATGGCTTTGCCAGTTTGCAGCCACTGTTTAGAGCCGAGAGAAGCCTTGCCGATTACCATCGGCCCTACCCTGGGCGGCACTCTGCCAACGATGCATGGTTGCTGTGCTCTCCCAGTCACAGATGTAAGCTGTAAAATATAGATCATAGGGCCTACCTGGGAGGCTTCCCATTATTTATTTTTCTCCTTATGTTTCTTTTTGACTTAATGATTTTCAAAAGCTTTGTTAATGACATTGTTATTTTCTCTCTTGAGCTTTTCAGTGACCTTATTCAGTGACCTAGCATTTCCCTAAAGATTAATCTTTTCATCTATCCTGTGTGGACTCTTTTATTGACTTGCATATAGCACATTGACTTTTACAAAACCTGCATTTCAGATTGCAGTTTAATTCAGTACCCACAGAGTTTCTGTAATTAATTAAGGAATTTTTGCCCTTTACTTTTGGCAAAACGTCACGTACATGAGTGCGTGTGTGCCTTTGTGTGTGTGTGTGTGTGTGTGTGTGTGTGTGTGTGTGTGTGTGTGTGTGTGTGTGTGTGTGTGTGTGTGTGTGTGTGAAGATAAACCTAAATTGGTTGTCTTACTGCCATTTAGAATAAAGACACAGCTCTTTTATCAACATGCAGTGAAGAAAGGCTGGGGCCAGGTACCCTAAGTGCCAGTGCAGCTGTAGCTGGCACAAAATGGCATTTTTCTAGAGAGAAAAGATGGCTCACTTCGATTGTAATTGATGTGGTAAGACACAAGGAAATTGTTTACATTTTTGGTCAAATGGTATCCACAGAGTCATTGATACTACCGTTTAAACTGTATTTTTGTATTGCATTACATGTAAGAATAATAATAAGAATTAAATAAAGAAAGAAAGGGAATAACATCAGGTATGGGGACTTTATCTCTTTAGGAATAGGAGAGATTTCTCAGATGAAATCAAGAACCTGACATACCTGCTCACCACATGGGTCTACATGGGTCTATTGAGCTTCTTTCCGCCACATAATAAAAACAGAACACCACAGAGAAACATGAGTAGTTCAGTTCAGTGGGCCAGCTGTGATGGGAGCCAGACAGGAAAAGACGGGACACAGCCCAGTCAAGGGGGAGTCTAACTAGCAACTGTGAACTTCCACCGTGATCCCCATAACTCTTCAACTTGACATCAAAAAATACACTTGCTGGCTTTTAGTCACATTTTAGTCTATACAATATTTTCAAACCCAATCAGGGAAACACCTGGAAGTTGGACTTTCCATATGTAGATTCTCCATATTTTTTTATTTTCCTCCTGCATTCTTTTTTCATGTGGTCTGCTTGTTCCTGTATAATGCAGACTGTGAAATCTTTGTACAACACTGTAAGGTGTACTGTAAGGGAACAGATACCTGCATGCCGTTGTTTGGCAGTTTGGACAGAGAACCACAGCAGTCAATGGACTTGTAATCATTGTATTTAACTTTTTTTTTCTTTTAAACAAAAGCCTCTAGAACAAGTTGATTGGTGCATTACACACACAAATTGTTAAGCGGCAACAATTATGCTTGTGTAAAATATGGTGGACAGGATAGGATTAGAGTGTCGGTACAGGTTCTGAGCCACTGCTAGTCCCTTCTGGGGCAGGCAAGCTTTTGACACATCATCTGAAGGAATTAGTCCACCTCACTTTCTAATGAGGTCACTCAAAAAGGGTGTTGCCATTTAGCTGGAGAAATGGCCACTCAACAAAAGCTAATTTTTCACTCTGTTAACTGGGAGGATTAGGGGTTGGTGGAGAAATAATGCAAAAAAATGTTTTGGTGGGGAGGGGGGATTTAAACTGCAATTACAAGAGCTGTTTGCCTTCGACTGAGGTAAGAGTGTGGTCGGAATCGCTCTGACGGACCACTGCACTCTGAAGATTGCATGTAGCAATATGTATGCGAGTGGCTCAGCCTCAGGAGTTTGTGGTGATCCTCTTGTTTAGGGGCTTTACGTCCACCCAATTTCACATGCTAAGAGTCACAGTCAGTGAGTTATGGCGACCAGGCCTTATAGCCCAAACATATCCTGCGATGTTTATATTTGTCCTCTTTGAGTTTTTTTGGGAGAATGATTTTCATGTGAGAGGTGGATGCCCTGTGTGGATTGGCAGACCTGTAATCATGGGTCTCTTACAGTAATTGCTCTCGTCTGTTGAGTTCAGAAAGTGCTCTCTATCAGAGCACAGACAGGAGTTTTAAAGCAAGCCTGGCATGGAAGGAACATCTCCCAAGATAAAATGGAGAGCGGAATTAACTCCTTCATGCCATTTTACCAGCCATCCTCCCTCAATAGGAAACAGCCGTACAGTTTGCTAATGTAGCTTTATTATTTTTCCATGCCATTTATCTATGGGATTAAGAGGGAAATATTCTGGGTGGCAACGTAATATAATAGGAGTGTGTTTTTACTTTAACATGAAGCAATTGTGGTCCAAGTGCTTCATATCTCTAAATGTGTATTGTTGCTGCTCTTGTTTTCTTCCACCGTTTGTTCTGTCAGCTAGCAAAACTTCAGCATTACTGTTAATGAAGCACATCTTGTGCAACTCGGGAAGGATACAGTAGAACATTGACAGGAAACAAAATAGAAAGTAACCCATGTGTTATTATTTAATTCGAGCCAACAACACTTGTTTAAAACCTTTCAAATGGCCAAAATAGCATTTAATTTATTTAAATTATTTTATTATTTAAAATAATTGGCTGATGCTTTGAGAAGCAATGGGACCTTTTTAACTGTACAGAATGCTGGAGCTCAACCGAAGATGGCCAGAAACTGAGCTGAAATCCTTCTCATTACTGACAGGGACATTGTGTACTGCTGTCTTACCATGCAGCCCATGGCCCACCAGAGAATCCCAGCCCTTAATCTGGCTAAATTGCTGATGGTGGCCAAGTGGGTAAGGAACCTTGTTATTTTAAACTGGCACCTCTTTTGTCAGCAGTACTTCACACACCTGGAATTACTTGAAAGCTGCGCAGAGATAAAAGGCATACCTTGAAGGAAATTGTTAGTTTGAGCGCTTTTTGTTGAGTTACATTTACCTCCCCTTAATTATATCACAGCTTTCATTCTGTTTATATCTTATTATTTAAAGTGGCCCATGGGATTAGCCAAATGGGCCACCCATGCTTTCACCTGTGTTTGTACACTCTTAGGGCTGTTTGTTCCGGCCAGCCGGCCTCTACATAGCTAGAGAGCACACTGTAAGTGAAGGAAGGTTGTCCGTAATCCGCGGTTTTATGGTTTTATGGAGGAAGCCAAGTATAACCTTCCAGGTGGTAGAACTATGGCCTTCTTCCTAATGTGAGGGCAAGTGGTACCGCACTGAAGCAGGCAGGCAGGCAGGCAGGCAGGCTTGCTCTTTTCCATGAAGTGAGAACCAGGTATGAATCACAGGCAGATAAAAAACATGGGAGAAATTAATCACCTATAAGGAATATATCTTCTTTAATGAGGAATGTGACAGAAAGACCTAACATTGGTCAGAATTGCCTTTCAATAAGCCAGGAAAGGGTGAAAGTAAAGCCTGCTGAAGAATGATCTGTTGGGGATGTGTTGTTGTCAATGGGCCTAACCCTAACCTCTCCATTGCTCAGCCCCTTTACTGGCCCTGCCCTGTCAGTGGGCCACAACCTCTCAATTGCCCCTTTCTCTTTAATGTCCAGTATTTTGGCTATTCGTAATCAGATTGACAAATCTTCAAGTGCGCTGTTCCCCTAGCTTAATCTCTTTAACATGCCAAATTATATTGGGATGACAAGCTGTGAGCAATTTAAAGTACTATTATTTCTGAAGAAGTAAAAGCTTTAAGAAAAGCAAGGTTCCTGGGCAAAATTAGGAAAGACTTATATTTATTTTCCACTGGCACACCCGACCTGATAAGGAACCAAGCCAAGTTGACCTGGTGCGGGTTGGGTTTTTTTTCCACTGCACTACCCAACCCCAGGTAAATGATGTTACATGCATTGGATGTCAGGAGTTGCATGACGCGGAAAGATAGTTTTGTTTTTTTTTCAGATGACTGTAAGCACTACTACTAAGTTACTACTGTAAGCACTAGTGCGGTTTACTGAAATCTTTTTTAACAAAGTTTTTTTCTAAATAAATTAACAAGAAAAAAATGTGTTTGTAACGTAGTTTTTGTTGTAACGTCTGGCAAATCGATCAGCAGTTTTACTTTTCCTGTAACTATAACCCAGTAACTTTTGTGCCCAGAAGATAAACTGAAAGCGCATTTATTTATTCAAATGAAAGTGACTTTAGCATATTTGTGACAACAAAAAAACTTTCAATTCAATTACTTACAGTCACATACATTAACGTTGCCATTTACCTTCTGGTTGTGGCTTCTTCTTTGATTGCCGCAGTTTGTCTGGAAATGTGAAACAACTAAGTTGATGTCTTTCATTTAAGGAACAATTTACCCATATAATGTTAAAAGAATAAATGCGTTATTGAAATTCTGCACATGGGCTTCTGAAAAATTTAGTGTAGTTTTTTGCATTGCCAGTGTATACTGTGCACCATATTGTTTAACTTTCTTTTTCATTTTATTCCTCTTAGAAAGTGTCAGTAATGCGGAATGTCAGTAATATCAGTATGTCCTTTAAATATAGAGCTCACTTTTTTTATTCAATATGTAACAATTTGTTGCCTTGCATGCTGCTAGCTCTACAAAAATATTTTTCATTAAAGATTTACTGGTATCCATTGTACTCTCAGTAAATTTTGCTAATACATGTAAATTATATATATTTACATTATGTAACCAGATACATTTAAACTAAAAACCGAACCGATAACCGAGTTTTTAAATGTAAACTGAACGGAATTTTCCAAAACTTGCAAATTTGTTTACATTTTTTCCCCCCAATAATTGCAAGTAACATTCAACAACACCAAAAAGACTCCACAAAGGGGTGGGGCAAGCTTCTTGGAGAGAGTAACAACTTATATCATGTGAGATATCTACTCAGCCCTAAACACCTTTAGAAGTTATTTTTCATTGTTTGTAGTTCTATTGCACTTGTCATGGTTTTCTATTTATAGAAAATGTTTTTTAAGAGATTTAAAAAAATTTAAACAAGTGCCTTTACTTCATCGACAGACCGCGGATGAATTATCCGATACACAGGGAATGCCATTATTCCATTCTTATTGTGCTCTTACTTCTCCTCTTCACTCCTCCCCTGGATTGATGGCTTGGTTCAAGGTCGGCTCGACGTGCCTTGTTGCGCCAGCCTGGTTCTGGATTAGGTCAGATATGCCAGTGGAAAGGGGGTATTATACATTTGCTCCAGTACCAAATACACTCCATGAGCACACATATCTGTTATTTTAAGGCACCCTTTTTAAAAATCTTGTTAAATGCCCCAGCTTATAATAGTTGCATTTAAAAGGAGGTTCGGTGCCTGGTGCAGCATTATGGTATATGCTATCCAAAAATGCATGTGTAATTAAGTTGCATACAGTGCTGCTGTAAGGCCCTGCCTGTGTCCTGCAGCTTGGAGGTCTGGACAGACCCCCTTTGGGTAGAAATCGCAATCTGCTCTCAAGAATAGTAGTACACAAATGCATGCGTATAAAATGAAAAGTAATTCATAACATTTGCTTTGAACAAATCTCCCTTTTCTTTTTCTTTTCCTTGTCTCAGCCAAAAGAAATATCAGGCCCCGTCATTCAAACGCCATGAGTCAAGCTTTGGTTATAGCGAGGGGAATGTTCAAACCAATGAAACTATGGGGTATCATGCATTCAAGATGAAAAAAGGCAATTACTTAAATTCTGTAAAATGAAATGAAAAGCCTAGCTAATGTACTTTTTGAAATCCAGCCTTTTATTCTACTGAAGTAAGGCCAAGACTCACAGCTCTCAATGACTAAGACATTTTTCTGGTTGTTCCAATTGCTGTTAGTTCTAACAGATTTTGTCTGATGAAGAGCTTTCACTGTGAGGGAATGCTTTCACTGTTTGTTTGTAGTTTTAACTTCCTTTGACCCATTCTAAAAGTAATGTGGTAATATGAGACTGAATTAGCTGGTGGACATACCTTATAATTATTTATTTTATTTTGGTTTGAGTGGAGACAAATTTTAATGACTAAGACAAGACTTGCATTGCATTGAGCATAAAATGCTAGCACTGTCATTTTAAAGGACTATGTTTAAGCCCCTCCTCTGTTAGGAGAAAAAAGTGTTTCTTAAAAATGCCAACAGACTGGACTGGTTAAAGGAGACGGCCTGGTTTCATTTAGACCGGAGCCAGTTGAACTGTAGAGTGCCATACCCTGCACTACCTTTGTTTTCCCAGCATTACTTTCTGGAGCAGTACTAAGCTTCTTTTATTTTGCTTGTTATTTAATTTTTTTACTGTATGGTTAAATTATTTACAAGAAGGATTCTCCTTGTTCAGGATGAATACTTGACATTAAATTTATATGCACTTAAATGTACTATGCATTTATAATCCCACTGAGTGATATTAGCAATCTTTGTGTATAAATTAAGAGCAAAAAAAGGCCAAAAACTGAAAGCTCCACTGTCATGTGTCTGCCGTGGGGTGCACCAAATCTCCACTGTCACGTGTCTGCTACAGGGTGTGCCAATTCTCCACTGTCACATTTCTGCTGCGTGGTGAGCTAAATTTCCACTTTCACATGTCTGGTGCCCATTCAGAATGTGCCAAATGTCCACTGTCCCTTCTCCATATAATTTACAGTTGCAAATCTCCAGTTGCTGTACACTCTGGTTTTCTCTTTTATTGTCTGAAGTTATGGGATTGTTTTCACTGGAGCCATGTTTTTTGCACTTTTTGTCAACAAGGAAGTGGTGGGAACGCAGCGATTTTGTAATTACTCCATTATTGTGAGCGATCCTCATTGTTCGGGAGGAGTGAATGGGCCTGGCACAGAAGATGGCGTGATTATTGAGTGCATTTGGTATGCCTGATTACATTTTACAGGTGCTTGTTAAAAGGGAGGTTCACATTTCACAACGTACGGCGTCTAGGGATCTTTTGGGTTTATTCTTCTGTAGCCAGAGACTGGGGGCATTGTTAACTACAGCTTGACTGCCTTCTTTCAGAAGCTGCTCCTGATATTAGTGATATAATGTTTACTGTGATACCTCATGTGGGCTGGAGCTTCACTCCAGATCCACTTGACTAGCTCTCAGTCAGTCAAGATCTAGCAAAAGGTGAGGTAGTTTTTCCTGTTTTGGAATTCTACTGAGCTAGGTAGGTTTCCGGTTCTATTTTATCAGGGCAGATCTCAAAGTATAACCATGCCGCTGACAGTCTGTATAGGTTTCTGAGAATGTAAAATCACCAGCTTCTCCCTCCCCAACTACCTCTCTCAATTCCCTTCAATCTGGCATGTGCTCGAGTTACACGTTGACAGCCTTGTAAATAAGCTCATCCTGCTTTTCCCAAAACTTCACTTTCCTCTGCAGTAGGAGAAAGTTCTCTTTCAATCTCTCCCCTTTTCACTCCAGTATTCTTCTACCTAGGCAGCCAAGGACAAGTTTTGACACTTGGACGAGAATAGAGGAAACCTGGCATGTTGTGACAGGAAAGGTAGCAGGTGGTAAGGGACCCATCTGTCACTAAATGTTTGCAGCATTTGGTTTCTACATATACTTTAATTTAAACATTTTTAAATTAAAGTTTTAAACAAATTCTTTAAATAAATCAAAAATTTGTAAACACTTTAAAGTCATTACAATATTCAAGCAATGCCTGCTGTACTGCTATTGCTACTCCTGGCCATACTTGGCAAACCAACTATAATTTAGCATTTTCAATGCAATGTTCATTTTTTCAGGGTTTTTTTTTTTTTTTTTTCCGGCTCATGTGCTTTATAGCAACAAAGGGGAGCCGTAAGAATTTTGTTGCATCACCATTTCAGAGGCCTCTGATTGGAGGGAGCAGACAGTGGGCAGAGCCTCTGAAAGACTCGTATATAGTCCATGACTGGGGACTCACTTTCCTCAGCCACAGGTAGGGGGAGATCTGCAAAAAATCTGCAGTCTGTGCGAATTATGCCAGTTTTACTCAGGCTGCATCACTGAAGTGCAGCAGTTGATGAGATGTTTTTAGTGCCCCTTTTTAATGCAACATACATTTTAGCGTCACAATGAAACAAGAATGATTCTGATTGTTTTCTCATTAAAAAAAATTATTCATATTGTATTAACCATACTAACAAGTGGACCTAGGGTCTCTGCTGTATTCAATCTGTGAGGTGTGATGGTGCAAGTGAACACATTTGGCGATGTTGTCGATTACAGTAGGCTGAGCCATGGGCTGCCTGAGTGTCATTAATTCTCCGTCCTGTTGATTAGCACTGCGGCTGAAATGACGATAAACTTAGTTTTCTCTAGCGTGTTCCTTTTGACCTGAAAAGACAGCTTTCGCGTTGTGGTATGAAGTGTGTAGACCAACTTAGTTGAGAGCGTTAGTCACAATGTGTACTGATGCTAAGATAACAGGACTTATTTTCCATGTTACCCTCTGGGCCTCGATTTGTGACTCAAAAAGTCTTGACTCTTATATTGAAGTGCTTATATTTTTACTGTTACTCCTAACCCTAATTAACTGAGTTAATTCTAAAATAACTAATTTGTTGAATGTAAGTTTGGTTAAATGCAAGACCCCCCCCCCCTCCCCGCAGTACACAATTCTCTGGTCAAAACCATGGCCAGACTCTTGGGACAAAAAGACAAAGCCCTAATGCAGACAATTTGTTTGTCAGTTTTGCACTAAAAGAAAATGTCCTTCACAAAAAAATGGAACGGTACTGGGAGTGTGTAATTATTACATCAAAAGCTGATTTATTTAAGTTAGTTTTAGACAGCTGACTGTTGCCCTTGTACTTCACATGTTTGTTTTATCTTCCTCAATAGTCTGCATATGCAAGTGAATGTTTACCATAGCTTTTAAGTCCAACTGTTACTTTAGGGATCCATGTTCCTGTAGACCTTGTTGGTGGTAATCTTTACAAAATAAATGAGGTAAAATGCACCCTTTTAATTTGTTGTTGAACTGCATTTATTTTAAATTTAGGTTTATGTGTGGGCTTTATTTTATGATGACAGTACCCTTTTAAGAAGCCAATTCATTTTCTCAGTCATTTTCAGCGTTTTATCCACTTTTATTTAAAACACGCCAAACAACTTTTTTATTGCTTGATGGAGAAGACTTAAACATATAAACACTGTTTGTATTTCTGTCGATTGGAGGATTTAAAGAATCTTAGGAGGGGAATTAAAGGCAGATGTAAGCTGCAGAAAAAGGCATAGCTATCAGTACACCAAACAGTAAAAAAACAAATGCTTTCAGATGCTTTGGAAAATTTGGAGGACCATAGGTACTCTTATAACGTAGATAACTGACATTTAATTATCTGGCACCCACGAACCCCACACCCGGATAACGGCTAACGGAGTGTTTCCTGTAACGGAGTGTTTCCTGCAAGAAAAAGCAGCAGTGAAATGTGCTGCCACATCAGAAAAAAACAAAGCACTCTTGCAAAGTTGAAATATGTTGCATTGCATTCGACACAAGATCCCTGTAATGTAACCCAAAATACTGAAATAGTGCTGCAAAAGCTTGTGTTTCTGTGTGTGTCAGTGTGCATCTTACACAGTCAGTTGACAGACATTTTTAAAAATCAATAATTTTTAAGCAGACCCAGTGCTTTGTGCTTTCTCTGCATTAGAAAAATACGGTGGAGTGATTTGCATGTAATTGTGGCCTCTGATTTGCCATGATACTCATAAACAAGACATTAGCAATTCAAGGTGACGAATCAGCTGCTTCTGGGACTTCCAGATCACACGGATGGTAATGAAGCCTCCCTTAATAATGCAGGAAATGTCAGGAAACTTTCGACAAGTGCAGTCATGGAGAGAGCAGCGGCCCGTGCCTTCAGCTCCTGTCGTCTTTGTTCTAAATGCAAATGGGTTGTCGTGACATTGAGTCGGTGCAGCGTACGGCATTGGGAACGTGACCCTCTGGAGCATGCTGGCAGTTCTCTGTGCGCCAATACTTTAGACCCTGCCCGCATAGATGCCAAGATGTCAGGTCCCCTCGGTGCACTGTAAATAATATAACCCCCAGTATAGATCCAGCCTTTCATTCTGTAGCTATAGATAAAACTCTCGAGTGGACACAGAGCGTGGAGAGATGCGGAAAGTAAAAGGGAGAGAGAGAGGATGTACAAACCAGTATAAATTTAGTTTGAGGTAAAATAAATTTAATCTCAGCATTAATAATTTAAGCACCTTAGTGTGAGAAATGGAGGCAGTTTAAAGGAGGTTCTGGGATAAAGGATCAAGGTTCTAACACCCTGGAAACACTGGGGTTATCTGAGTAAGCTCTGGTGAACAGGATGTCCAGTCCTGCAGTAGGATTTTCAGCCCTCGTCCTCTTTTTCTGATCTTCAGTATAAAAACACATGAAGTCACCAGAAGAGAACAATTCAGGTGAAGATCTTAAGTTTAAGGAACATACTGAATAAATACAGGATATTAAAGAAAAGAATAGTGAGGATTATCAGATGAAAGCGAAGATGTTGCCAGAGACATGGCCACTCAAGAATAATGCACTGCAGCAGTGTGTTTCAACATTCCTTCATGGGGCCATCTTAGGAGAGATAAAACAACAGGTTAAAATTAATGATAACAGTAATAGGACAAGGATTATTTCAAAATAAAAACATTATATATTTACACTATTCAACCTTCAAACCGCGTCTATCTTAGGTTACAGGTGTGGGTCACAGCCCATGATCAAAATGTTTGTATGCACCCATCTTCCTGGAAGGACTGAACGTTGGAGGTCGACTGTTCTCCATATTGTATGTAGTCTGTTTGGGATTACGAACCAATGTGACAATACACTGCTATAATCGTTCATATCTTTTTTGAAAAATGTATTTACTTTTTTAAAATATTTCAATGTACTTTTAAATCTTTTATAAATCTTTTTATAAATCACACACAAATACACACACACATATATGTGTTTGTGTGTATATAAATATATACTGTATATATGTACTGTATATATAAATATGTGTGTGTGTG
>JAOYSI010000013.1:2590995-2603000 GCA_025775065.1 Hiodon alosoides | reverse complement strand
GAGTGTGTGTGTGAGTGTGTGTGTGAGTGTGTGAGTGTGTGTGAGTGTGTGAGCATGTGTGTATGTGTGCGTGTGTGCGAGTGTGTGAGTGTGTGCATGTGTGTGTGAGTGTGTGTGTGTGTGTGAGTGTGTGAGTGTGTGAGTGTGTGTGTGTGAGTGTGTGCGTGTGTGTGAGTGTGTGAGTGTGTGTGAGTGTGTGAGTGTGAGTGTGTGTGTGAGTGTGTGTGCATGTGTGTGAGTGTGTGTGAGTGTGTGAGTGTGTGTGTGAGTGAATGACAGCCAAACAAAACACAGGCAGTTTTCCAGGCTAGTGCTGCACACCCCCGCTAGTTGGAGCGAGTGGGGCTCCCGGCTCTATCAAAGCACTTAAAGGACGGCGATTGGCTTTAGTGCCGAATAGTAACTGCCAGCGAGAAGACTTGGTTTTCAAGTACGTAAACAAACACTCAAACAAACAGACAAAGAATTTAAATGGTCTCCTCGTCTCCGTTTCCCCCCCTTTACCCCTTTCCTATCAGCTAAAATGTTCCCAAGGAGTTGTTCTGTTCCCCATCAGAGAGGCCAGATAATTGACGGAATTTCGGGAGGAACTCGATACTTTGCCAGCATATTGGCGCAAGCACTGAAGGACAGATCTGTGTTACTTTTCTGTGGTGGACACAGAAGACAAAGAGGAAAAACAAAATCTGGGAAAGTGATGATTCAGAGTTGACTCGCCAAGCGAACGCGACGGGAGACTGCTCCCACTGCTTGCCAACGCTGGTGTAAATTTCCCGGGTGAATAAAATCGTGAGGGGAGAGGCTGATCGTTGGAAACTGAAAGCAAACTAGTACACTCCTGATTTAGAACGCAGAACAGCAGGTGCCAAGTGAGAACACAGAAGCCAATGGCCTCAATGTAACCAACATTCCGGAGCACGTCTCAGGACTGAAACTTTTTTTGACCCACTTAGTCAAGCAATTTAATTCCAATATAGCTATGAATATACCATCTTAAGATCCGTTTGAGATTTATTTATTGTAGATCAGCGGATCTGGGTTGTTTGAATAGTTAAATATGCCATTAAAATGTATAGGTTTGGTCGTTCTAAACACTAATAAGCATATTACTATACAGTATTACCAGCTTAGTTGTCTGTAATGCATTCAATAAAGTAGGACAGCCTTACTACAGACATTACATATTTAAAATATTTCTTATTAAATTTAGACTCTTTTGCATGTGTATATTGTGTGGGTATGTGGAGATGCAATTTTGCAAAACCTGTTTGTTTATGTTTATTTGTACATCGGACCGCTCCCATCCCAATGGGAGAGTTTAACTTAAAATGACCTCACCGTGGTTGGTTATTTTAGAACTAAATGGTGCATACGCAATGAAATGAACTGCTTTTAATGTGTTGGCTGGCTCATGAAGCTGGATCGTGCGCTGATATCTCCCGAGATATCAGAACTGTGACGGCACACTGTGGTATGATTTTAGCTGAAGTTACTCCACATGCCGCGCATTGTGGCTTGATTTCACCGCTGACTGCAGTCGACGCTAAAACCCGAATCCAGATATGCGTCATCGTGTTTTCTTATTTGGGCTGTTTTTTTCCTCATATGTTTCGTTTTTCCTCCCCCGGTCAGCTTCCAACCAGAAGCACCAATTCATAATCACAAAATAACAATTTTTTTTTTTTTTTCCCTCTCACCTGCAAAATAACGACTGGAAGTAAACTGAATGGAGGGGAGTGTCATTGTCATGGAAATGGAGTGAACTTGTTTTCTAATACATTGCATGCACCCACCAGCAGTCTAGAAATGGGCTACGTTCATGTTATTGCAGATTCAGTTTCACTGTGTTTTATTTTCAACACACAATATTATTGTCATCTATTTATATATTAGCTGTTATGTATGGCCTTGCACATCTCGGTCCCCAAACACTATTCCACACCCCATCAGGGAGTGCGCCCACAGCCTCCCTTTCATTGTGTATTTGTATGTGCGTGTGTGCGAACGTGTCTGTGCATGAGTGCACATGGGTGTGTGTGCATGTGTGCGTGCGTGTGTACAAGCGTGTGTGCATGCGTGCGTGTGTGCATGCGTGTGCGTGCAGGCGTGTGTGTGAGACAGCGACTGATTAACACCGGACGCCTCTGTGACATGGAGCAGTGAAGCTTCATCCCCAGCTGCGGAGATGTTGGGAGAAGTGCCGCAGGTTTTTTTTTTCATATGGAAATGTGAAATAATGGGGTGATTAAATAGAGCTGTATATTAAAGTACAGCTGACATTAGCATTAGCATAATGCGCTCTGGCCTGGGGCTGCACATTTAGCTTGCCATCTGCGTCAGCCTCCCAGCCCCCGTGGAATGGCGTGCGGTAGGGGCGTTCGCCGTACCCCCCGAGCCGAGACTGCTCTCATGGGGCAGAGAGACACTTTCTCAGCCAGCGACCGTTCACTCCTCTTAATTGTGGCTCACAGAGGAGCACTTGGCCCTCCAACACCAGCGAGTACAATAAGCTTTCACGCATTACCAGTTAAACCAGGGAAGGGTGCAGGGGGTAGAAAGACAGTGAGGTAAAGCGCACCTTAAAAAGCAGGTTTAGCTGTTTTTGTTGTGGTGTTTTTCTTCAGGACATTAATCCATTGAAGCCCCTCAGACACAAAACAGCAATTGCCCTCTGAAGGCAAGCGAAGCACAATTGACAGCTATTGTCTAAGTCTGCGCGTTCCGTTCCTCTCTCTGTGATTAAGCTAATGGGTTAAAACAAAGGCCTTCTGCAGCAAATGTGCAGTCTTATCCCAAATCGTATTCAAATCGTATTTTTAGAAATTCACAGAGAGTAGCTAGCACAATTTGCCTAAATGCTTGAAATGCATGGATCCATTTTACCACTGTAAAATTGTCGATTACTATATAAACTGAGAGTGGGCAACCGAAAGAACCTGTTTCGAGTCTACAGTTTTACCAATGCAATGCATTTCTATAGATGGGCTTGATAAAAAAGAAATTAAAAATAAATTGCCATTTAGACATTTTGTTCATAGGTGAAAATGAATGCCAGTTCACTCGGAGCAAGATAGCGAGTGGCTAATTTAATCTAACCACTGTATGGGGCCAATCTAACTGAGCTTTAAGATGATAAAAAATTTGTCCTCATCAACAGTTATGGTGATAGGATAATGATACTGTATTGCTACAAGACAAGGTTAATTAAGAGAAGTCTTGGATTTTTTGTAAGTTGTTTCGGGCTAAATAAAATTAGCTTTTATATTTCATTATATAAACTAATTTTGTCATTAGAGTATTTATTTTTAGTTCAACAAATACCTTTTTTAGGTTAATTAGTGTAATATATTCCTTAAAATCTTAGAGTAATAACACCTCCAGGGCAGCTGGAATACTGTGGCAAAGAACGGTATGGTAGCGTGAGCGGTTTCGCTAATGTAGCCGCTGTGTGTGTGAGTGTGTGCCTGTGAGTGTTTGTGTGTGTTAGTGTGTGTGTGTGTGTGTGTGTGTGTGTGTGTGTGTGTGTGTGTGAGTGTGTGTGTGGGGAACACTTTAAAGGGAATGCTTTTATCTACAATCTTCAATTTTGTAACAAGCGCCACTGTGGAATTGTACATAATGCGTTAGGCTGAATTTAATTGCGACGTACGTTTGATGTTCCTTCCGTCTGCATCTCAGTCTACTTTATTTGTCTCTAGCGTTTTGTTTTTTCTCCGTCAATTTGAAAAAAAGGCCTCTTGGACTGAGAAATGGAAATAGCAATGGTTTGATAGTCCGTTTCATGTGATGAAATTCATAATGCTGATTTCGCCGGGATACGTCAGTGGAGGATACCTTTATCACCAGCGACGTCTGACGAAATTTACCAAACCCGATCCTCATGAGAACGTCTCAAGATTATCCTCAGACAGCTGAGCCGCTTTAATTGTCTAAAGGCTGCGTTTATAAGGATCCAGCATTATACCGTGGATGTAGTTGGGTGGAGGAGGGGTTGGAGTCGGTCTGTGTCTTTCCTCCTCGTTTTCTGTAACCCCATTAAATAACCGATTCATACTGAATGACCTCGTTAGCTCCTGTTTGCCGGGACTGGGGTGAGGAGACATTACTGTCGCTATCAAGCAGCTGGGTAGCCCGTCTGGGGGACGTTTAAATTAATGAATGTGTGTAGAGCGAACGCTGGGGATTCACTGTCCACCACTGCAGGTCTCATCCCTCTGCAGTTATCCATGACGGTGATGGGTGGTACCGACCGGCCGTAATTGTTTAGCCCGGGTAGGGACGCAATGGCGCCTGGCAGGGAACGGGACTTCGCGGTAACGCTGGGATGAACGCGGCGTCCCGGGCCGCTGTTGTCGCCGCGGGCACGCGCCGTACTGCGGGAACCGCCCAACTTCATCAGAGCGGGACACTTTTGATCAGAGTTGGCTTGCCTTGCTGATGCAATTGACAGCAACTGAATGAGCGCTCGCCCCCGGGCGAAGGAACCGGGGCTCTGCATTGCGTCGCGCTCAGCGGGCCGGCCGGGCCTGGAGACGACACGGGCGATACCAACCCGGATCGATAACCAGGGATACGGCGAGAATTCTCGCCGTGGCTGACGTTTAAATGCACAGTGGCGATAAACCACCGTCAGTTACGCACACTCTCCGTCATAACTTTGGGCCCAACTAACAGTACGTGCAGAGCCCCTAGCGCAATATAGGAGACAAACAGAGGTACGGGAGTAGAACTATTTAAAACAAAAGTCCCTCCATGTGTCTCCTCATCGTGCTAAACTGATATGCTGATATACTCTCCCTAGCATCGCAGCGCAAATTGTGAAGTATCTTCTGATGAAAAGATTTATTTTCTTCAGAGTAGAACACAGAGGCATGAAAGGTTTGGTCGATGTTGGCAGGGTATGAGGGTCACACTCTGTGTTTCTGAGATTTTATTTTTAGGAGTTTTGCTTGCTAGCTGCGTTGAAAAGCCTCATTATCAATCATCGGTAATCATAAGTAATTCACGCTCAAATTTGACTTTTTTGCAATCTCCAAAACTATATTTTAAATCTCATATACACAGCCAGGATAAACATAGATGCCAGTCAAACCACCTTTAAACAAAGCACCAGTGATATCTCTAATGTCGAGTGGATGATTTTGTATTTTTGAAACAATATTTGTGTCATTGCCTGTTCTGCCTCTCCGCACAGAAGCTCAGCAGGCTTTCTTAGTCAGGCCTAGTTCCATTACGCGTTCTTTGCAAACGTAAATTTCATTCCAGAGTTCATTCCATTCCCCTTGCATGATGACTGAAGTCTTATTTTGCTAAGTATGTCCTATTTTCCCCTTCGACACTGTAATTGTTAACGTTACGATACTGCCACTAAAATGTAAACGGCTTGCATAATTTAGATCATCTTGCATAAGACTGACATCGTCGGATCAATCCACTCGATGACTTTATTAGTCTGTGACGCGAGCCGGTAATGACTTATTTCATGCCAGCATCTCATCTTCACGGCTGCCTGCAGCCATGTCGCTCCGACAACGCCGAACCAGACAAGCAAACAATTACTGCGGCAGATGTTTACCCTCGCCGTGGAATTTGCCGCATCGGGTCGGAGCGGCAAGCTTTCGCCAGATGAATAACGGGAGGCTGCGTCCACCCACTGCCAGTGCACGCTTCACATTCGCCGTGACTGACGTGTTAAACCCACTCCCATCCTGCCGATGTACATTTCTTGGGTACCATGTATGCGTGATATAAAGATTTTGGATAGAGTATGGTTTTTTTTTTATTTTAAAATTTCAGTTCACTTTAGTTAACTTCATTTTCAAACGAATATTTATTTGAATTCTGCCTTAAAAACAGGAACAAAGATGTTTTATTCAAAATCATTCAGCCTCACTGTTCTCACTGGTTGTTAGATTTGAGCGGATTCCTACATGCGTGAAGTGGAAGCCCCCATTGATACTATGTCATGCAAACACTTAACTTATTGCAAAACATTTTCTTTTTACTGCGGTGGTTTTAAGATAAATTTTGTTCCTGTTCAGAGTGGGCAAAATGTTCTGTATGTTGCAGAATCAAGAAAATATAAATAAATAAAAAGTAAAGGCTATCGATGCATTACTGCACATTAAGCTACATTTGATTCTTGTTTCTTCTTGTGCAGGCAGAGATGAGCCGTCAAGTTACATCTGCACCACCTGCAAGCAGCCGTTTCCCAGTGCCTGGTTTCTCCTGCAGCACGCCCAGAACACGCACGGGATTCGCATCTACCTGGAGACCGGCGCCTCCAGCTGCACCCTGACCCCCAGGATTAACATCCCGCCCCCGCTGGGGCCGGAGTCCGTGGCCCAGTCACCCCTCAACAGCTTCCTGGGGGACGGCAACCCCTTCCACCTGCTCCGCATGGCGGCGCCCATGCTGAGGGAGCCACCGCCACCCTCCTTCATGGAGAACCGCCTGCCTGGCACGCCCCCCTTCATCAGCCCGCCGCCCCGCCACCACCTGGAACGCCTTAGTGCCGAGGAAATGGGCCTGATCTCCCAGCACCCCAGTGCCTTTGAGCGGGTGATGCGTCTCACCCCCATGGCCATCGAGTCCCAGTCCATGGACTTCTCCCGACGCCTGCGGGAGCTGGCGGGGAACAGCGGTCCCACGCCCCCGCTCTCGCCCGGCCGCGTCAACCCTATGCACCGCCTGCTGAACCCCAGCCTCTTTCCCGCCGGTCCCAAGCCCCCCTTCCTCAGCACTCCCCCACTGCCGCCAATGCCCCCTGGCAGCACCACCCCACCACAGCCCCAGGCCAAGAGCAAGTCCTGCGAGTTCTGCGGCAAGACCTTCAAGTTCCAGAGCAATCTGGTGGTGCACCGCCGCAGCCACACGGGCGAGAAGCCCTACAAGTGCCAGCTGTGCGACCACGCCTGCTCCCAGGCCAGCAAGCTCAAGAGGCACATGAAGACGCACATGCACAAGCCCGGCTCCGCCGCCGGCCGCTCGGAGGACGGCCTCTCCTCCACCAGCTCCCCGGAGCCCAGGGGAGGAGACGGGACGGGGGAGAGGGCCAAGGGCAGGGAGGAGGAGGACTTCAGGAGCGAGGGCATGGGGCCGGACAACGAGGAAGAGGAAGAGGAGGAGGAGGAGGAGGAAGAGGAGGAGGATCTGGAGAACGAGAGCAGGCCCGAGTCAAACTTCAGCCTGGACTCTGAGTTCATCCGCAACCGCGAGAATGGCCCCAAACCGCCCGGACACGAGAAGGATCTTCCTGTAGGGAAGATGGACGAGAACACAGGGAGAGTGCACCAGTACAATGACTTTCTAGTTGACAATCGGAAAAGACTCCCCTTTTCCAAAGGGGGCTCACACGAGCAGCGAGACACGGGTAACGAGGACGCGGTGGCGGTGGCCATGGACCGGGTCGGGCAGGCCACGGTCAACGGCAGGAACTGCGGCTCGGGGGACTCCTTCTCGGGCCTGTTTCACCGAAAGCCCACCCCCATCACGAGCCCGAGTTTGTCCAACTCCTCCGCCAAAAAGATCAAGATCGAGAAGGACCTGGAGCTACCCCCAGCCCCTCTGATCCCGTCGGAGAACGTCTACTCCCAGTGGTTGGTGGGTTACGCCGCCTCCCGGCACTTCCTCAAAGACCCCTTCCTGGGGTTCGGCGACTCCCGGCAGTCGCCCTTCGCCACCTCCTCGGAGCACTCCTCGGAGAACGGCAGCCTGCGCTTCTCCACCCCGCCGGGCGACGGCCTGGACGGGGGCCTCTCGGGCCGCAGCGGCACGGCCAGCGGCGGCAGCACCCCGCACCTGCGGGCGGGGCCCGGGCCCGGGCGGCCCAGCTCCAAGGAGGGCCGGCGCAGCGACACCTGCGAGTACTGCGGCAAGGTGTTCAAGAACTGCAGCAACCTGACGGTGCACCGTCGCAGCCATACGGGAGAGCGCCCGTACAAGTGTGACCTGTGCAGCTACGCCTGCGCCCAGAGCAGCAAGCTCACCCGACACATGAAGACGCACGGCCAGTTCGGCAAGGAGGTGTACCGCTGCGACATCTGCCACATGCCCTTCAGTGTCTACAGCACTCTCGAGAAACACATGAAGAAGTGGCACGGGGAACACCTGTTGACGAACGAGGTTAAAATCGAACAGGCGGAGAGGAGCTAACTCCTCCGATGAACGGGGGATCGTCCTGTTTATTTTTTTCTTTCTTTCTTTCTTTCTTTCTTTCTTAGATATCGATTTTTCAACAACTTTGATGTTTTGCCTATGAAACTGCCAACTGAGAAACGACAACAGAAAGGAACATTTAAAAATTGAAACCGGCCTAAACTGCCCTGACCTGGCATTTCCTATCCAAGCGATTTATCTGAGGAGTAAACAGCGGTTATTATGTGGAGCCTTTAACTGTGCAATAATTTCTGTATTTATTGGATTTCTGTAATGATATTTGGCATGTGCAGGTACTTTTTTTTTTTTTTACTTCTTAATGTTTGGTTCTAGTTTAGACTTTAAAGATTCCAGGGATTTTGTTTTTAAGACCCAGATGCTATCCTGAGATTTGCTTTTAGTAAAACAGAATACTATTGTCTTGAGATCTTATCGTGGGCTGCTGCTTCAAGGAACTGATACATTTAAGCTACACAAATAATTTCTTGAAGAGAAGCCGATTTTAATATTTGAAAAAAAACTTTAGAAAAGCTATGTTTTTGTGAGTTATACGCAGAAGTATCGTGAGCGGACAACAATCTTTCGAAGCTGTGGCACATACTGACCTTTGATATATCGATCTGTACTGAATTCAGTGGTTTTTAAAACCTGTTTCCTCTGAAATGCTTAGATTAAGGAGAGAAATTAAAAAAAATACTTTTTAAAGATAATTGCAAAGGCAGCTTGTTTTAGGTACCAAGTACCATATTACGCTATGACTTAAACTTTGCTCGAGTGTTGCTGGAGCTCGAATTAGAGAACCATATTTTTTTAAACTGTTTACATTAATGAGAAATACTCCCGAACCATTTCTTTTGTACTAAACTTGTGCCATACATACTTAACCGATGCAAATAATGTGCTATGGACCCGACGGACTTAGATTTTGCATTACTTTGAAACCATACAGTTGTTGTCAGAAAACTAGATATCTGGCCAAGTAACCTGTGTGACAGCAGGGACATCTCAGGATCGGGTCCCATGTCGAAACAGCTTACGCGACTGCATCACAATTCCAGGTCAATTAACCCTCTCAGTTATGTTCATATGCCTTCTACAGTCCAGCGACTGAAATGACCGTGCACGCCTGTTAAGGTTCTGGCGAGAGACCGATAGTTTGGTTCACGTTCAAAGCAGTCTTAAAATTGTAAGGCAGTCTTAATAGTTTTGCTTTTGTTTCCCTCACTTGCACGCTGCTCTTATGTTTCAGCCTGAGAAATGACTAAAGTGTCTTCATGAGATAGCTAACGTTGCCCGAGTTCGTTCCTTAACGTCCGGGTCTCTACAAAACGAGAAACCGACCCTGTGCATGGCTGAATTTCAGAAGAGACTGAAAGCAAACGAGATCGGTAAATTCCACAGAACGCACAATCTATACGTCACCGTTAAACGTATCGACCTCTTCATGAAAGAATGTGGCGACTGCTGCCATTACGTGGGCCATACGTCCTGTGTTGCCTTTTACCACCCCTGGAAGGGCTTGTGTAAGTTTCTCAGACTCAAGCCACCAATAGCTAAATATTTTGGGGAAAAATGCCAATTTGGTTCAATAAGACACAAGCAATATATTTAGTAAAACTATATTCTATGATTTGTAATGTTGACAAATGTCATAGAAATATATAGAAATGTATATATGAATAATTGGTGTCATAGTAAAATTGTTTATGATATTCTCTTTTTAATTGATTTTCTTCTCGTTGTAAGTAGAGTTGAAAGTATGCAGCTCAGTACATTGACCGGTAGCAGGATTAGTTGAGCATGCACAAAATAATTCTTTTCCTTTGCATTTAGGACTTCCTGTTGTTTGAAGTTTAAGTACCAAGGTTGTCACGTTAAGAATGCACTGTTGAACAATTTGAAATTTCAAAAGGAAATTTCAGCAAGCACCCCTCGATCAAAAATTTATTTTGCGTTACCGCAGCGAGCGTCCTGTGACTACGGAATCCCTAACCCTACCTTTTTTAATTAAAAAAAGAATTCACTGTTCATTGGAACCACTCTATGTTTATGTAGGTTTTATAGAAAGAAAGACAAAACAGCAACAACAACAACAACAGCAAACAAATAAAACGGCTTCTGGGCAAGAAATGACACTGAGCGCCTTTTTAAAGGGCCGGCGGGGCAGTGAGGAGTGGGAGACCCAAGTGCCGGTTACAACGCCGGCACAATAAAAATCTCGTTCATTATCAGCACCCTTTTGTACAGCCTGCTGAATTTCTGACACATTGTCTCACGAATGCAGTTCTGCCCGTAATAACCGAGCGGAAAAATTCAAACTTGTAGCAGCAATTATTTCTCATAATTACAATTAGCATGCACAATCCCTGTGCGATATCGAGGTAGAGAGGCAGAGAAATAAGGTAAATATGCATTTATATGTGAGACAACGTTGCTCTGTGCGTGTGCGTGTGCGTGCGTGTGCGTGTGCGTGCGTGTGTGTGCATATTAATGCGTCGGCTCGTGTTGGGGCACCTGCTATCACATTGAATCCAAAAGGCTAAGAAAGTACTGTGTCCCTCAGAAACGTAGCCAGAGTTAAAAGTTGTGCTGTGGATAAGAAGAGACTGGAAAAAACAGTACACAACTTTGGAAAATAATGCACTCTGTTTTAAAATACGTTTACAGTATTGAACGAGTGCAAGGGTAAAACGTATGTGTGTATTTGTTTTAAACGATCAAGTATTCTTTTATCAAGCTTGCTTATAAAGTTTTTTTGTTTTTCCTCTGAATGCCAAGGTGGCGATGTGTATAATGCTCTTTTCTGTTTTGTTTTTTGGTGACAAGGGTTTTAGTAAATATTATAAATATATATGACAATGTCCTTGTTTATTGTAAAAGGATACCAGTATTTCTGATATTGAAGAATGCCGGGGGCATTTTCTGAAAGTAGAAAAAAAAAAATGTTTCTTTTTTTTATTATTTTACAGTCGTTTAAATTGTGGGGCTATTGAAACTTTTTTTTTTTTTTTGTCACTGTAACTGTAAAAGTATTGGGGTTTAGTACGACATTTATTCTGCCTTGAGTGTAAAAAATAAAATTTGAAAAATCAGAATTGTAAAATTCTACTCCTGAGAGAATGCGGGCCCGCTTGGAATGGACAAGGAGTTCCCTGGGCATACAATAATGCAGACAAAAGCAATTTGTCATTGCTTTGCAGAACAATATACAAACACTGCCAGTCCAGAAATTCACCTATTTTTCTTCCTCTGGAATGGACATTCTTCATAGTTGTTTTAAAAGGTATGTTGTGTTTTTTTTGATTTAGAGTTGTATTTTTTAACTTGCACATCCTTTGGAACAAAAAAGGCACTCAAAGTAAAAGTCATTTTCCTTTTAGTGGGCACGCACAAAATTGAAAATATTTCAAAAGAAAACTCACTTTTTTCTATTTGGCATGATAAAATTGTGCAAAACTAATTTGTATGCTTAAATTTATTACTATTGTACAGAAGGCTTTTGTTTGAAAAACTTTTAGCTACACAAAACAAATATGTTATTTTAAAATATTTTTGTTACTTCCTTGGTTTTTTTTGTGTGTGTGTGTGTGTGTGTTTTTTTTTAAATGTTGACTGTATCCTACTGTTGTTTTGCTCTGCTCCAACAAGTCCACTGTGCGTGACCCTTCTCATCACTAATGTGCAAAATCTCGTTTCTTAGGCACGCTGCCTGCCATTTTCCTCAGCATGAAAAGTGTAGAGCCGGAACCCAGTTCCAACTGTGGGGGGGCGGGGGGGCGCCCCCCCCCCCCCGGGGGGGGGGGGGCGGCCCCCCGCCCCCCCCCCCGCCCGGGGGGGCGGGGGGGGCG
>JAOYSI010000013.1:2579888-2589993 GCA_025775065.1 Hiodon alosoides | reverse complement strand
ATGACAGGGCATTTTACAAAAATCGGAAAAAAAAACTGTTCATTTTTTTTTTTTTTTTTTTTGCTGTCCATTTTAAATTGTGGGTCTATTAAAATGTTTTGTCACTGTAACTGTAAAAGTCTTGAGTTTTAGAACTTTTATTCTTCCTTGCGTGTAAAAAAAATAAAAATAAATGAATTTTAAAAAAATTCCAAAACTGTAAACAAATCTTCGGAGGGGAAATGGGGGCCAGCTATGTAACGTTGAGCAATTCCCTGGTAGTAACTATAAATATTGTTATTGCTTTGCAGGATATGACTGATACTCCTGATCTGTAACTATTTTTCTTCTTCTGGAATGGATATTCTTAATGGCTGGTTTGAAAAACTTGTGTAGGCACTTGCTGTCTTTTTACTAAAGCTTGTATTTTTTAACTTGTATGCGCATTCTTGTTGAGAGACGGTACTATAAGTACCCTTGTGTCAATTTTTTTTTTTTCTTGATTAAAAAAAAAAAAAAATACACAAACAAGCTGCCACAATATATTTTTTTAATTTGGCAGGGTAAAATAGTGCAAAACAAATCTGAAGAATTTGTATTCTAAAAATGAATCATATTGTACAGAGAAGTTTAAACGGCTGTCCGACAACCTTACAGAAAGCGATACAGAAATACAAAAGTAAATGTTTTGTTTACATATTGGTTGTAAATATTTTTATGATTATCCTGATCTGACGTTTTGTGAATTTCTTCAGACTGGTACTGGCGGTGCACTCTGCATCTGGGCCGATCGTTAACCTTTCCATCCTCATGTAAGTGTGAAACCTTATATTTTACATGCACCTGCCAGGTTTCTCTGCATGAAAATTGTAGAGCAAAAATACAATCTGTTCTAATGCTCTGATGTGTGTCATTTCCTTTTTTCTGAAAGCCGGAGCTGTGGCAGTGTAGCTCCTGTGCCCAGTTCAGTGAGTCTATAGTGGGAGCTTAGCCGTCTGAAGAGGGTCCTTTGCCTGTAGGAATGGCCCCGACACTCCTTAAGAATACGCAACCAGTTAAAAAACAAAACTCCACCAAGTTAATATAAAAAATTGCAAATATGGTAAGAACAGAGACAGTTGTTAAGATTAAGGGCCGTCTCTCAGAGTGTCTAAGGACACAAATTATTCACAACCTCCCCAGAGTGTGACATAAGAATTCCATCAAAGCTCCACTTGCTTCTGAACATAGGGTGCAATAACATGCACTTAGAAATACCTAAACAGACCACATTCATATAGAGAAATTCACATCAGATATAGACATGGCCCTTGTCTTTCAAATGTTTACATACATACATCTTGGCCTGTTTTGGTAGGTGGGGTCCCACTTTACTAGTTATCCTCAGAATGGTACTTTGATAAATGCTGCCAGCCAGTATTTTCACGGTGCTGTTTTTGCTCCTGTATATCATAGCACCCCTCCCCCGTGAGCGTTGTTCACTTGTGTGTATCCGTCATTATTGAACATTGCCTTGTTTTTTTTGAGGCATTTAGAGAGGTTGCTCTCTAAAGCAAGATTACTTTGGTTGGCAGGTCTTGAACAAAAAAGTACTTTTATGCTGTCCACTGTTCATTTAAAATTCCATTGTTTTGTTTTTTTATTTCCTTAATGTTTGTCTTAAAAAAATTATGCAGGGTAAGAACGAACTTCGAATATGTCGTTTTTTATATGTTCCAATGTTCAAAAGGGAAGGGGGGTGGGAGGACTTTTAATAGGGGTGTTATTGCAGTGTGTTATGTCACTTTATTTAAATACATGAACTGATTATTTGGTTAAGGCTTGTGTTGTCTTTGATGTCATTCAAACTTCAGACAGCCATCACCCCTAGACCTAAGTTGGCCAATATTGATTCGCAATCGTAAACATTACATTTGGAATGAACCTGTCTATTTTCTTTATTTGCACATACACAAACAAGTTTATTGCAGTCATACATATGCTTTCATTTTTTTCCTTTCGAATAGTTTCTAAAGCCTAAATGACAAAAAATATACACAGTGAATTCCAGTTTTTGCTCCAGTGTCATTTGAATCAGTTCAGTAATCAGCCAGCAGGCAATCATCTCATCCATTTTTGAAAAAGGTCTAAATTCCTTGCTGTGAATTTCTCTACCAATTTCACAATAAAATATTCTGATCTATGTGACAGTGTCTGTTCAAATTTGTCTGTATCTCAGAGTGTGCATCCCCCTGGTGGGTGGAGTCAGGCAAAGCAGGCCAGTCTTTGATTCATGGGATCACTGGACTGTGAATTAGCACTCTCCCTCCTCGCTCCTATCATTAAGACTCACCATTACAGCACTCTCTGCAGTGTTAAGCACAGGGGACCCCTGAGATAATAAGCAGCCCCTTTTCCTCAAGGTACACAGAAAAGGAGAAGAATTTGTTTTTGGACATCATGATTAAAAAAAAAAAAATGCACTAATTTTTCCGTTCCCAAAGCTTAGGATGTAACAATTACAATGGATCCTCAATAATTTTTAATAATAAAAGCATTAAGAGTACATTGTTGATACTCTACTAGCAAAAGAACAAGGTACGGGTGAACAGATTTTAATTGAGGATATGTTTGGTTATTATTTAGGCGAGGTTACTCTGGAGTTCATCCTGTTCTGTAATTAGACACATATAGTTCTTGCAAAACGTATAAAAAAACATAAAAGCAATGGTTGTCTGCCATTTGTTTAGTGTCTACTGCAGTCTCTAAAATTTGAATATGAATTGTTCTTGATTAAACCCACAATTGGCTCCACAACTGTAGCTATTTTTCATTTTTAGGTTTAGTGAAACCCAAAGGAAATGTTTTGCCCCAAAGCTGACACTACTATTCTTCTGAAAATTCTGCTTCATGGAGCAGCATCCATTTAGAAATTTTTAATACTCTCCAAACCTTCGTTCAACGAAGTAAATCAGTGAGTAGGTAGTCTATTCAAAGGATAATCTTTTTTATATTGATTTGATTCTTTTTTATGTTTCAATGCCTAAAAACTCAGGCTCATAATTACGACAGAGAGTTAGAGAGTTAGATCCTGGCAAGTTTGAAGGCAGTTGAGTAATTAAGCCCATCCCTGCCCAGCCTGCTCTTTGAAGGGCCCTGTCAGGGAGATGGTTCCCAGTGAGGGGGGTTGACAAACCCCTCACTCCTTCTCTGCTGCAGAACTACACTCATCAGGGGACAGACCCCATGGGAGGCCAGGCCGGTTCTACCCATCTACAGGGACAAGCTCTGTGGATCACTGAAAGTGTTAAAACTCTGTTAGAGATGGGCTTTAAATCAGCTGGGGGGGTTGTCAGTCTGATTAACACTTTTATGCCTGTTTTAATTCTGCATGTGGAGGGTTTCCTTATCTGGTTTCTCTAATGATGTAGAGAAACTTTAATTCTGTGGTAAACACAATAAAACAGCAAAATCAAAAATGATTCATTTATTTAACTAGTTTATTTAGAACCATTTATAATATATTTTGGGCAATTAGTCACCTAAACTATGGGGCCCATTAGCTTAATTCTTAAATGAACTGGCCGGGACCAAATCAAAACTTTGACAACTCGCTAATTGCATTTCATAAAAGTGTACATGATCATGTTTTCTTTCTAAAAAAATGTATTTCTTGCATTCAATAAGAAGAAAAGGCTAATTAAATACAGTGCAAATATTTTTGATTTGGTCCCAGCCTAAATCTGGGACAGAATGTTTTTAGAAAATCTGGTTCCAGTGATACATATATACTGCAATGCATGGTAAGAAATAATTTACCTATTGTTAGATATTTTTTGCATTAATTTACAATTAAGTGAATTTACATTTTAAACAAACAGCATATACATCTCATACAGTTTAATGTATTTTATGTGGCTTAATTATCATTTAATATTTTCTATGCATGGTGAACTTCATTCGCCATTCTCCCGACTAGAAAGGTGAAACTAAAACAAGGATCTGTAAAGTCTTTCTTCCAAAACCTGAGTCACAAAGCTGGTCATGTGTCAATGAACCGTTCACAAGGCCTGTTTCCTGATGACCCCCTCCCTCAGAAGATCGAGTTAAAGAACACATTGAGGCCACTGAGAAGGAACTGTGTTAAAAGGGGTGGAGACCAGGTGAAAGAAATGTTTTTATCTGCTAAAAAACAACAATTAGTTTAGGCAGACTTTTAAAGCTATATACTTTTCTACGTTAGATAAGTGATCTGCTCAGAGTGTCTAAAGCCATCAAAGCAATCAAAAGCAAAGACGAGATGCTTAATATTTCATGCTTTTTAGTTAGTTCAACCATGGAAGCAATTACATAAAGAAGTGTCCTCTGTCTCAAATACTTTCACCTGGCTGTCTGAAGATAAAAATGTTTTAACATCATAACAAAACATGTATCTTGCAGATGAGTTTCAATGCATTGTAATAAAGTATTTTAGCACAACCAAGTTTACATCAATGACACACGATTAAAAGATTCTAAAGGCAAATGCATTTAAACTAAGCCTGTCATTTAAGTTTTATGTCGACTATTTCTAAAGACAACTTCAAATGACTAAATCCATGGTCGTCATCTTCAAGGTCAAATGTTGAAAACTAGAGAAGGTTTAAGATCTCAAGATCACCATGGCTATTCTCATTGACAAAATCCCCCACCAGGCATTAATGAAAGCCTGTGAAATTGCTCTCAGATTGGTGATATCCAAATCTGAGAGCAAAAAAAAAGTAAACAGCAGTAAAGAGAGAGAAGAAAGTGCTCCTGTGGCTGCAGCAAGCTGGAGTTCATGTAAAAAGGGGCTACATTTCATTATGGCGAGAGAACAAATGTCTCAATGGAGAATCTTTCAATAAGTGTGCATTACTGGTTTCAGGATTCCCTTCCATCGTAATTATTGTCATTGTTCGTTCCCAGGCTTCTCCTTATCCAATTGATTGATATCACAAATTCATGCTCATTTCCAATTTTCCATTTCCATTTCCTGCATAACTGAATGACTAATGTCAACAAAACTATTAAAAGTCTTACTATTGAAATTGACCTTTTTAAAAAAAGAAAAAGAAAAGAAAAATGACTGAGGTTTACGTTTCTAAAAAAATGTGTAATAAAAATTGATCGGAATTATTTGCTGATAACAACCCAGCTCTCTGGAATTTAAATTGGCAATATTTGATGCTGCGTAAATGCTATAAATTTATCAATTTGTTGCTCAGTACTTTACATTCCTGGTCCTATGGTAATTACATAGCTTTCAATTTACCAATTTACCCTTTTATTAATCTTGATATTAACACCTATTCTGGTAAAAATTTATTTATAATGAATTCAATTTGTAACAAATTACAAATGTTTAGTAATGATGTTTCAACTAAACATTTTACTTATCAGTAAAAAATAAGGCTCACTAAACTAAGATAATTAGTAATGCTACATTTTGTTTCCTAATTTATTAATACAGGGAGCCAATTATTTATCTGAACATCTTAGTTCTCCTGTTTGATTGCATTTAGAATAGAAAAAAAAACTAGATGTCATTCCTGCAACTACAAACAGCGGCAGTCAGTCAAACTTCACATTACAGGTTTTTCACTAAGTGACAAAGGGGTGAGCTTTAAAAAAGTACACCCAGAAGAGCTGCAGAACTCCCGAGGTGCGGGCGCCTTTTTGATATTCAGATTCGCCTGCCTACACACTGAATTATGACACATTTGGATGATCGCATTGTGGGATTAGGAGGCTGCCTTGTCATTTTCAACAACAATACCGCGATTTAAGAATGCTATTTTTCAATCTGTGCCTCGCATTAACGCCAGACCCTAAGATTTACATAAATCTTTGTCTTAGGATGAAAGAAAGGTTTGAGACAATGAAGTTAAGCTTTAGAAATGGAAAAGATGGAAGGGTGGGAGGAAGAAAGTTTTATTTCAAATCACGAACTGTACTGTTGATGTACTATAATGTACATAAGATACATTAGGCCCATCTTTTTGCTTTCCTTTAAAGAAAAATGAACAAGAAAAATAAGCATTGGCTCAACAGCAAAAAGTGCCTCATTCTATTGCTTTTTACTGAACTGTTTACTGAACTTTAATCACATTTCCTGCAGCAGTCATTTTGAAAACAGACTTAGATTTTTGTACCTCCTCTCTTTGTACCTTGATTGGATTCATCCAACATGATTGTAGAATTGGTTGAAATTAAGACAGGAGATCGACTAATGAAAGCAATTAAAAATGGGGTAGTGGATGCTCAAATTTTTTTATTCCAGGCAGGTTCAAATATTATGAAATTCCGATCGTTAGGGCACCAGTTCTCTTATTTTAAGCACAGGGTTGTGTTGCTTCATTAGAGTAACTTCATTAATAGGAGAAGATCTTAATCAAAATATTTTTAAACTTTCTTTTATTTTTAAATATGATCTACGATAAGTTTTTCTGTCCAATTTAAGCACAAACTTCTCCGTCCCGTTTAGATATTCTGATATTATAATTCTAATCACAACATTGAAAACATTGTTTATACTTTTATATGTTCCTCACTTAAAAAACTTGAGATTTTACAGAAATAGTTGTTTCCCTAGCTCTCGGATTATTTTGATCCATATATTTTTGGTCCAAAAACATATGTATATTGTTGGTTTGTAGTCAATATAATATTGCAATGCATACTGTGATTGGTTTATGGTGTATTCTGGGACAATTCTGGTGTCCAGTATAGTGAATATCTTCAGTTCTCAAAGAATGTTGAGAAGTTAATAGAAAGTTTTACGGGGTGAGTATCTATGTAAACAAATGGCTTACAATTAACCCTGTGATCCCTACATGTGATGGCATGTGCTTGGCTTCATATTACACCGTGAGCGCCAAGTTTGTGTGAAAAGGACCAATTTACCTACAGAAACAGTAAATAATGTGAGCAACAACAAGAGGATGCTGGGGCTAATGCCAGGGCCTACGGTTACAAAGCCCTTTACACTACATACACTTAAGTAAAATAATTGTTCACAATATTACACTACTTAGAGAGGTACAACGCTGTGTATATTGTTATTCATACAGAGTCTTAGGACAAGAGAGAATTCATTCCAGCATTTGCCCAGTCAGCCTTCTGCTGAGAGAAGCAGCTATAAATTAGTCCAGCCATAGCAACACTATAGTTATTTTAATTCTAATATTTTGTTGCTTCTTTTTTTTGCTGGTGAGATGACGACAGATTCCCTAGTTACCAGTAATAAAATAAATAAAATGACAGTAGCCACCTTCCCACCTTGAACTACGGAAAAGGTTATTTACATCTCTGGAAGTTATAATCAGTCTCCACTCTGGATCATTCAGGCCTGACAGGTCCTGTGAACAGACATCAGATAACAAAAAGAAGAGAGAAGCTATTTTCCTCCATGTTCCGGCACTCTGGGAGGTTTTTGTGCATACTGTTGTGATCAGTTCTTGCAGCCTGGAGTTCCCCGGGAACATGACATTGTAATCTCGGCCATGTTTTATTTATGGACCTTACTGAAGCAGATAACGGCTGTTTTAACAAACATAGATGATTGCTTCAGGGGCCACTCACTAGTCCTGAGGTAATTAAGACAAAGTAGCTCCCAGGGCCAGGGGTGGGATTTGTGACCAGGCAGCTATTATTTCTTTTTTGTTTTTTTTAAGAAAAGAAAGAAATGTTTGCTGGAGACTAGTTTAAAAAGAAAGGTCTCATTCAAAAGGTATTTTGTCAAATTTTATCTTCACGTAAAGTGTGCAGCCATCAAAGCCTGGTGTGAGCAGAGGACCTATTCATTCACAAAACACAGCGACACAATCGAAGAGAGATCATCAGGTCTTGTATGGGGTCAATGACCTGTGTCTACCCTGTTTAGTTCCATCCATTTGATGCAGGTGGGAAATAAACTATAGCTTAGCACTATGTAGCTGTTTAATTGAATAACAATCATTTATTATTAAGGACTGCTTGGATAAAACCCTACAGGTTTACATTGGATTGCCTTGTTCATCTGAGACCCGTATGACATTGTAAAAAAAAAAAAAATTCACCAAACAAACTGTATGCATACTAGCCTGTACAAAGGCCTGAGACTGCCAGCTGGTTGGGTGTTTACTCCCCCCTGATACTCGCCCAAGCACACAGAGGACACACACACACACACATTCACACAGCGGATTATTAGGGAAAGTGCTCGTGTCCTTCTAGCTAATGTAAAGATCTGTGACTCCAGAATACACATGTGGGACATTTGATACAGGATATGGGATGCCTCCGGTAGGGCCAGCACAGAGCACGGGAACCTATTTTTTATCTTCCATCTCCCTGATAGAAGAGGTTGAAAACAATGAACAGCTTCCAGCTGCCCCCAGTGATAAAACAAATTGGGCTCTGTTTCTGTTCACATCAATCAATGTTCTATTAGGACCAGATGGCCTTGATGGCATCCAGTCTAAAAAATGCAAAAAAATGTATTTTTAAATGTATTTTAAAAATGTATTTGGTGGAAAGAATGGAGCATCAGTTAATGTTATTATAATTTTGCTTTGCCTCCCACTTCAACCATTACTCCTCTCACGTACACACAGATGCAAATGTCCAGTTTAGAAAACAAGCTGCCTTTAAAATGATCTCCATATATGGTAGGACAATGATACCCATTTTTAACCGGAGCTGACATTATAGCTTGCATTATAACCCCTTTGTGCTCTTAGATGGAGACATGATGCACTGCATGTCAGCACTATGCAAGTTGTTCACAGTGTAAAGAACCTTGTACAAGCCGGGAATACAGACTGAACGGGTCTGAAATTACACTGTTGTTGTTTTTTTACAGAAAAATAATTGAAAATCTTGTTTAAAACCTACCACTTTGCTATTTGCCTTTGTTAAAAATTAAAATATTTTACGGAGTAGTAATTGTTTTGCCACTTGGGCTAAACTACAAGTTTTGTGGTTGCTAAATGGATTTATAATTGATAAATAAGATCTGCTCTGCTTGGGACAACCATGCTATTATGCATTTATATGCATAGGCCTTTACTTGATGGTTACTTGATCTGACTGGAGTGGCAAGCAATAGTTTTGATGGTATTTTAACAACTGGTCAAAAGGAAGTTAAACAATCAAACAACAATTACGATTAGAAGATTAATTAGAGTCAATTAGAGTGCTCAAAATAATTCGTCTGGTAGGGCGATATAGTGTAAAAGGAACAAACTAATTCCAGCACTGAAAGCAAGGATCAACTAAAGCCTGTGTAAGAGTGTTGTAGGAAGGGGCTACATTTTAATGTCATGGTTGAGGCAAATAAAAGAAGAGTTGCTGCTATGAGAACGTGAAGTAGAGAGTGACCCCAAAGGGGGGGGGGTCTCATTGTGTTGTCAATGAGAATATGAACAGCAAGGTCCAAGTTATATATGAAGAATATATAATATGAAAAAAGCGAAACAGATTTGTTGGCGGCGAGATAGCAAGGATCTCTATTGAGGAGGGCACTCAGAGTGTGGCAGTGAACAGTGGCAGTGACCTGACACCCTTCTCAGGTGTCTAGACTGCCACCAAGTGCTATCGGTGAGGAGGAAAGTGGCTGGTACCCTAGCACATTTGGCTCTGTCGAAACGCTGCTTAATTTTCCTCTGACGCCTGGCAACGGAGATTCTGACCTCAGGAGCAGGTGCCTGCATTGGGAAGGAGCAGAGCCTGTCAAGCAGCAGGTTGAGCTCCCAGCCCAACCTGAGTATGTGGCTCTGTAGTGCAGCAGTGTAGGAAAGAGTGCCTTCTTGAAGGTGCATTCTTGGGCCAGATGCACTCTGAGGTTGTCCTTTAATGGTCACATATCTGTTATTTTAAGAAAGGATGTGCATAACATTGTAGCTGTTTGTGACTAAGCCACGTGGGGGCCATATTTGTTTACACTAATAGAGAAAACTTAAGTCCCACAATGCCGTATTGAAGTAGATCTACTTAAAACAAACACCGTGGCGACCAATTGACACAAATAAATTCTGAATTGTCATTTAGCGATTACCTTGTATACATAAGTTCTTTCAATGGTTCATTTAGGCCAATACAAAAAAAAACTTTGATTAATAATTTAAAATCACAAATTAATAATGTC
>JAOYSI010000013.1:2556239-2572462 GCA_025775065.1 Hiodon alosoides | reverse complement strand
AATGATTTCTTTTGTCTTCCTTTTTTACCCCGAACCGGGAAGAATTTAAGTTGTGGGTTTTTCGTCTTTTTTTCCCCCAAACCGGGAGGTTCCAGTGATTTCATTTTGCGGCCGAAGGTGCCAAAATAAAAGTCTTGCATGGAAAAGAACGACCGCTCCCGATCCTTTTCTTGTGGGAATTCCCTGGGCTTGCCACAGAATAGAAATGGAGGATTTTCATTCTCTGAGCAGATCATACAGTTTATTACTGATAATTTACACTCAAATTGAGTAATTCTGTATTTTTACATAATTTACTAAAATTTATATACTCTAAATACAATATTACTAACATCACCTAAAATCAAATACATAGGCAACCTAAATGCTATTGTATAATTGTAAAAAGATGTAATTGATAACATTTGTTACACATATAAGCTATTAAGTTTTTCAAATGCATTTTGGTATTATGTCGTTGGTTTTTACAGTTAGGAATTAAACACTTTCAAATGTGTAACACAGAAGCAACACCTACATTGTGTTGTTCTGTTAGGGGAAGCTGCAGGTGAAGCGGCACTGTGAACGATTGCATAATTTGATCACAAAGAGCTGAAATAGTCGTGTAATGGACCTCTAGATTCGATGGTCTAATGGTGTGTAATCCCTAAAAATAACCCACCACCAGCTCTAAACCAGGTAAACCAAATAAACTTTAAACAAACAAAAAACAATCAAATCAAAAATATACCAAAGACCTAAAACTGGGAAATAGTAGATACTTTCTACCCATACAGGAGTCAAATAAATACTTTCATGGAGTATTCCATATGTAACGTAAATTATTAAATGCTTTTAATAATTTCCCCAACAGTATCCACAGGGTTATCATGTTACTTATTTTCTGAGGTATATGATACTGTGACCAGGCATTCATCAAATCTTTTTATCTCGGTACATGAACTTTCAGAACAACTAATTTACCATTTTTCTTTAGTAATGTCCTTTGGGTTTTAACACCTAGCTCTTTTCCCCTTTAACTGAAATATCTGTGCCCACAGCCACAACCCGGCTGGTGGATAGTGACAAAAATGGGAGACAAGCAGTGGAAATAAGGACTAAAGAAACATTTTTTTAACAAAATATACTTTCAAAGGAAATAGCAGGATGGTTGTCCGGAAATGAGTAATGTAGAGAGCGTGGTCAGTTTAGGTGCAGGGTGTTGTAAGGTATCAAATAAAGCCAAAAGTAATAGTCAAACTTGGTTTGTGGGGAGAGGCCTATCAATGTAGAAGCCCGTTTTATATAGGGCCACAACCTCAGTCAAAAGTGTGTCTCCTCCCCCTACCTACCATCTTGCAATAGAAACAACATAGGCAGAGGAACAGCAGACAGAGGGAAGAGGATTTCCTGACAGAATTCCTACCTCCAGTGCATCGTCGATACTACTGATAATAACCATAGGAAACAGTGAGTGAAGAGATGCTTGTTTGTTGTTTTAACGGAAGAAAAAAGCTGAAGAAGAAGGAAGAAAAAATCAGCATTGTGAAGGGGGTTGAAAGAGGAATTATGCTGTCCCCAGGAAGCAGGGATGTTAATTTGAAAGTATATGTGTGTATACGGAGAATGCTAATTTGTAATGAGGAAGATTAAATAAATCAGGGGAATTGAAAAGATTATTAACTTATGTAATAAAATCAACAATTCGGCAATCTTTTAAAATCATACATTGAAAAACAAAGGCAAAGGCCCCTGGTCCACGTGAGCTCTCAGGCCCTACCTCTGATATTCACTGCAACAACACCCCCAACAAAGACCTAGTGATGTCATAAGAGTGCATGTACACTGTAATACAATAATACAATAATACAATAATCCAACAAAACATTGGGACTATATATTCAGACACAGTGTCTCCTCGCCATAAAGACAACTTTGCCCTGTTGTTTTTCTGTTTACAGTCCTCAGTGCTAAAGGTATAAAATATTAGTGTTTATGGTGAAAATAGGTAGTCTGGTTCTTGAGAATTCAATTAGGCCATGTGTACTGGAGAGAAGACCTGGAGGGAGAGCCGTTTGGCGATAATGAGATAATGTTTCAAATGTACTCTAGCTTCTACCTGCTCTGTTTTGAAGACTTAATTTTTAAGGCAATGCATAAATCTACATTTCATCCTTAAAATATTAAATTTCAGGGTTTTTTTTCAACAAGAAATATTTAAAAACTAGATGTAGTACCTGATAAATAATACAATTTTATACATGCATGTGCCAGCAGTGTGGGCTACCACTGGTCTAATGCAATATTTAAATTTTTTATACCTTTACACATCAATATGGTTGTATAGGTTACAAAATTCTGAAATCCAAAATATGTTTTGCATTAATTTATATATTTATATTTAAAGTTTTTAAAATTTAAACTTTAAATATATATATAGAACTTTGTATCATGGCTACAGAAATAAAATGTACTTCTACTACTACTACGACGACGACTGCTACTACTAGGGAGCTCTCCATTTTCTTCAAATACATATGCAGACAATTTTTTCCAGGACATCTCTCGACTGCCTCTGGGGTCAGAGAATCATTTTCCATTTTTCCCACACTGGCACTGGGTTTTCTGGTTTTTCAATTCTCTCTGGAAAATGCAACCTGTTAAGCGCTTTATGACAAATTCTGTTTGTAAAAACGCGCTGTAACAAATACAATTTCATTGGTTTATTGATTGATATACAGAATATGCCTGCAACTGAAAAGGTGGACGCATTTCAGGCTGAACCCTTTCCTTAAACTGAGATGTTCCAGAGTCACTGCAGAACTTCTATGCAACTCTACTGTGGTAGAAAAATAAAACTGTAGCCAAGATTTTATCACTGCATAAAGGTTATTTGAATGAAATATTTGTCCTTCACAGGGTAATTGTTTCCAATAATCTGTATTATCTTAAAAAGCTTTGTTGGCTTTCATTTGCAAGCTCGTTTTTTCCCTCTCAACTCTGTTTAATTGCGCATTTTGTGCTAATAATTGAAAATCCATAAAAACTACTGAAATGGCAAAGACTTGTGGAAATGTTCAAAGAAGTTTATCAGCCTTGCTGTACCGTTTATTTTACTTTTGCAAATAGAAAGAAATAAAAACTTTATCTTGAATTTCAGAACTGTATAATCTATTTTTTAATTGCATGAATTGTTTTTAGTCTCTGTCGATTCGATTAATCATGTCAATATAGCTAATATAAAACAAAGGAAGGAAATCAAAGCACGTTTAAAATAATCTTTAAGAGTAAACAGGTGATAGAGGGGAATAAATGTGAACTAATTTAAAGGAGTGGGTTCATTAGGCCTATTGTATTCTCAAATATTCAGCCGGGGGGGATTTAATTTAGGGCCTATTCATCACCTCTTCTGTGCAAATATAATTATGCATTTTTTTCCTTCTTCTAATATAATACTAGTCTGTTGTATAATTCAAGGCAGAAGATGTTGGATTTTATCAAATTTATGTCACATGTTGGTACTCCCTCCCCTTGAGATCAACACTTTACTGCATAACAAGTGTTACAAGTGTTACACCTTTTGGAATAGGAATTGTATTTGCCAGATTTTTCGATTAAAAATTTCTCACAAATGTGATGATGCTTGAGTTTTACTTCACACTATAGCAAAATAATAAATTCACATTCCAAGGTTTATCTGGCTTGAGTCTGTGTAGAGTTCTCCCAGTGTTTGTTTGGGTTTCTATGAGATGCTCTGGTTGCCTCCCATGGTCCGGACTTGTGTGTTAGGTGCATTAAGTAAAATGTGTGGTTATTTAAAATGTATGCTTGCTCATATTGCTTCGAGAGGTGCTATTACCATTCTGGCTTAATATCACGTATAGTTTTTTTTTCTAAATTGAGTTCAAGTCCTACAGAGCAGGAAACATCTGGCTAGAAGGAGCTTAAAATAATTCAGTATTAGGCATAGCAATAAAGATAATAATTTTCAAATAATAGTTTTCATTAAATGTTGTTATATTTATTAAAATCGCACTTATCATTTTTACAAGGACAATGCTTTGCATTGGATACAAAAGAGTGGAAAAATTAATTACAAATGGGTTGACAAAAATAGAGAGAAAGAGACAAGACACCAGCATAAACCCCCCCTTAAAGGAAGCCCAGACTGTGGCATGGAAACACTAAGATAGCAAGTAGGAGAGGAACAAGGCATGCTTTTTTAAAAATTCATTCATTTAGAAAAGTCAACTGTTTTTCACCCCAGTATGAAGTCACCAATTGTACATATCACATCCAGACATAGAATCCCCTCCCAAGGCATACTTTCAAACTTTTCCATTTGAGTCATTAAACATACAGACTGTAGAAGCTCCTCTCTCACTGTCAGTGGCGTTCGGGTGGCGGCAGGGGCCACTGCTCACCAGGAGCTATAAGAACGGTCCACACTGTCTCGGCCCACAATGTTTCAAACTCTCTAACAGCTGTCCGCCACTTCTCGGTAATCCACGGTGACAATTGGCAGCGGCATGATCCAGATTAGGGGACCATGCATAGTCCAAACAAACTACATTTCCCTCTCTCTGGCACCAGGGGATGACATCATCAACCATTTATAAGCCGGTACTTTCAAACTCCCGTGCCCAGTCAAAGAGAGCCGTTAGCAGCTTATCAATCACATTGTTCCTTAAAAGCAGAGATCAAGCATTTTCTCGATCTCTTCTGCAGTGCTACTGTCCTAAGGCAGGACTCTCTGCAGCTGGATTCTTTACAATTGTAAGCCAAAAGGAGCTATTTCAGTGGGAGTGACCGATGCTTATCCGTAGCACTATCCTATTTTTGCAAGAAGACACAGACAAAAAAGGTTCCCATACATGGGTACGTGTTCCCAGGAAGTTATTTCTACCCAGGAAGAAAGGACTTTCCAAGTGCAGTTTTAGCCAATTGCAAGGAAACCTTTATATTTCGTCAAAGATGATGTGGACGAATTCCCCTCGCTGCGACGAAGCAACGATGACTTGTATCTGATGACACCAACCCCTATAGCAAGTCCATAACCAACCCCTCTAGCAGGAGCTTGAGGTCCAGACTAGACTAAACCATGTTCGACCCAAGAAGACGTGCTCAGGAAAACTGATATTTCCAGAATTCTAGCCGAAGGATAACCTCACGTAAGGCTGCACCTGGGCAGACATTATTTAACTGTGTTTTAAATACAGAGCTAAGCTGAATTGTTCTGTTTTTCATTAGCTGTTTTGTTTAAAAGCACGTACAACCTGTCAGCTTTTCTCCTGGAAAGTGTTTTCTGTTAACCTTTCATAGTTTTAGAAAGCCGTGCACTTCTTAACTTAAACCTTTTGCATGTAATCTCTCTAACACTAATGACTAAACTATCTAATCTCACCAACTTTTATTCCAAAAATAGGTAAAAGTGCCGTTTTACCTTTTCCCTTTGTTCAGGTCATTTGGTCATCTAAATCATTGTCTTTGTCAATTTCCTTTGTCCACCATTTTACCCACATGTTGTCTTCCATATTGTTTGTTTACCCCCTTGTTAATTTATATATTATTTATATTTTTACCTAGTGGTTTGTGTTGTTTTCACTTAAAATATTGGATTAAAGTCACTTTAACTACTATTCCAAAAACTCGGAATACTTCTTGTAAGTAGAGTTGCAACCCTGCCCCAACACTCTGAATCCATGCCCAATAAGACTTTCAATGCAAAACAGTACGGATGAAAGTCTTACAGTCTCAAAGGTACCCATTATGTATTGGGGAAAAATGTGACCTGATGATGTGCTGCATTTTCCAAAAATAATAATAAAACTTTTTTATGGTGAAAAATTGACCCCCTGTATGCGATGTCAAAATAACACAGTGTATAGATGTGTGGTTTGTTCATGATTCATTGTTCATGGGAATAATCCCAACTGCCCCACACAAGAACCACTGATTTACCTGCACACAAGAAAATCCTGTGCTCTTACCAAGACTGAGCTTCTTTCACACAAGAACGTCCTGTGCTCTTTCCAAGGCTGAGCTTTTTTCACACAAGAACGTTGTGTGCTCTTACCAAGACTGAGCTTTTTTCACACAAGAACGTCCTGAGTTTCTTTCACCAAAGATCATCCTTTGCTTAGTAGCTACATAGACCGGTTTCATGTCCTGCTTTTTGGACCTGAGTTTCCAATGTAGTAGTTATGGTTAAAATCTCTACACGGCAATAATCCCTGGACTTGATTGACCATTCCTTAATTATTTTTTGGTGGGGCTATTTGGTGTGTAATTAAAGTCACCGTAAGGACAGCCTCACTATAATTAAAATTTAATCCATGGCAGAATGACAGATATGAGCCAGTGGAAGATGAGTGTAAACCCAATACTTAAGGGCTAATGTTGAGCTGCTTTTTATCAGAGTGTTGGAGAACCTTCTGGAGGTAAATCACAGTGCATTATATATTCTGTTTATAAAGCTGCTGTAACTACATAAAACAATGAAACAAAGGCTAACAATCTTTTTTCTCTCTCTCGCTCATTTTCAAAGGGAATGGAACAAATTTAAGTTTGGCAGTGAAGGTTCGGAGCTGGCTGCGATTTTTTTTTCATCTATGAAAGAATGAAGCAGCCATCCCTGTAAACTCAAGGAGTCTCAGGGGACTTGGACCATAGGTCCAGGCTCTACCCGTTGTTCATGTTCAACACTCATTCAATTAAAACCTCTCTTCTTCATTGCTCTGCCTTAAAATAGCAGTGAGTCCATTTCAGATTGGTGTACCGGTAACTGCATGTTGCAGGTTGACACAAAACTATACTTCTACTTTAGTCTTTCTGATCAACAGTATAGGCATTCTAAGGCCTCGCTAAGACGCAGGACTTTTAAATAAGTATAGGGAGATATTTCTGAATTTCTGGATATTCTGTCTGTGTGTGTTGAGTAATTTGTGTGTGTGTGAATGTAAATGTGTTTGTAATCAAAATTGTGTGTGTGTGTGTTTCACTGTTACAAACTTCTCTCTGCCCAATATTTGCTTCTAGACAGACCAAAGGAACTTTTCGTGATTGACTGACCTCTGGCAGAGATGCCTGGTCATGTGACATTCAGGCTAGGAAAACAGAGTGTTTTTTTTTTGTTTTTTTATGTTCCCCACAGAGAAGGGCTTCTGTTTAACACAGTAGTCAGGTAATGCTCGATCTGGTTCTCATTAGACCTCCCTAATCCTCCAGACTTGCTTAAAAAAGCATTCACAGATCTGTTTAGGAAAGGCAAATGCTGTTTGTAAAGATGATGCTGCATCTTTTTTTTTTTATCAATGAATGTGCTGCACTTGACA
Organism: Hiodon alosoides; assembly: GCA_025775065.1. Taxonomy (NCBI): domain Eukaryota; kingdom Metazoa; phylum Chordata; class Actinopteri; order Hiodontiformes; family Hiodontidae; genus Hiodon; species Hiodon alosoides. The sequence continues at coordinate 2,565,149 of JAOYSI010000013.1, read as the reverse complement.
CTAAAGACTTAACACCAAGTAAGCTTGGAAATCCATTTTCACACTTTCATTGCCCATTCTTGAATCTTAATTTCAGATTCAAAGTACTGGAATTCAGGGACAAAAAAACCCTCTCTTTGTTCTTCTACCCTCTAACCATTAGTGCCCATACAGGCGATGCTATAGGGAGATGTTCAAAAACACGTTCAAGAAGTACGGTTACGTAGCCCCTGATGGTGCCTCCTGGCACTCACAATTAAATCAGCTAGTTCGGAAATTTCCTTACAATGTCAATCAAAATAATTTACTTTGGCACAGCTGTTTTCTTAAAGGAACACCGCTGGTTTTCTAGGGCTGTTCAGCATCTACTTACTCAGAGCTCTTTAATCCAATCAGTGTGAAGAGGAAACTGGCAAGCAAGAATCTTATCACCCAGCATGCTGTGTTTTTCAGCAAGAGAAATCAAGGGAAAGAAAATAGGGGAAAAGCTGAACTGAGTAATGTTCCGACATCTTTAGAGCCAGGAAACAAAACAGGGTGTTAATTAATTGGCACTTAATAATGAATATGTTTTGAGTTTATTGACTACGCATTTATGGAAGCTCCTATTTACCTTCTAATGGTATTAGCTATAAATGGTCAAAATATGCTGTTCTACCTAACTGCAAATAGATTGTTTTTGTTTCCAACAGTTTTTCTATAAGAAAACCCTAATAAGGGTCAACAACTAATATTCTGTGGATACTAGTGACACTCTATTTTCTAGTTTTTGGATTAAGACATGCGTTATTATTGAAACCAAAGTAAGGTGTTATGGCCTCTATTTTAAACATGGACAAGTTTTATTTATTCATTTATTTAAAAATGAGGGTTTGCAATTATTTTTGTTATTTTCTCACCAGTTCAGTTTTAACCTTTTTTCCACTGCTTAGAGCTCTGCAAAAACACACAAGTGAAGTGTAATAATTGTGATAAAGTGATAATAGTGAAGATAGACACCTCTGACCTACCCACCTTTGAGCCATTGGTCATATAACACACAGTAGGCTAGGCAGTATATGCAGGTGATTCCGCACTGATTGGGGGAGAATCACATTCCTCCTGACAACCTGTTATCTCTGGATAATAAAGGCCAACTGAAAGACTGCTTTAGACAGACAAAGACACAGACTTGAATACTGCCTCTCTTACACCATGATGTGTCTTCAAGTGTTATTATTATTGATAAGGCTCCTATCTGGCAACTGCCATTCTGGTTGGGTGAAAAAAGCAAGACTCTAATTGGACAAAGAGAGCTCAATAGTCAGCATATGTGATTTTAGCCAATCATCATCAAGAATGATTAAGGCCACTTACAATACATTGGACTGGCATCTGTCTTGAGCCTTTCCGGCCTCCAACACACCGCAAACCGGACTTGGATATGTGAAAAATTATTAAATAAACTTTAAATTTTGAGAATTACGAGAAAAAAAAAAATGTTTAAAAAAAGTAAAGTGAAAAGTCAATTCAGGTCAGTATGGGTTAAACCTTTACACATTTTAAACCCATTTTTAGGATCTTATCGCCAAAGTCACCCTGCTGCAATGGTCTGCTGTGGTTATTATTATATTGTGGTATTACTGGGTTTTATTGCCTACTGAATGCGAACAGCCACCAAAACTACCACATTGTGTGACTGTGGGTAAAGTTCATTGGGTCTATGCTTTGGCCATGCCAACTACTCTTTATGGATGGAAAGCTCCCAAGTATCATAGTGCAAATAATTTTCTCTATCTTGCAATTTTCTTGCAGTAATAAACGTCACAGACAAAGACATTTTTCTCATAAGTGTGTTTGTGTATGTGTGTGTGCGTGTGTGTGTGTGTGTGTGTGTGTGTGTGTGTGTGTGTGTGTGTGTGTGTGTGTGTATTGACAACCTTTTTTTCCCATTAAAACCCTAATTTGCATATCCCATAACTGAGACCGACTACACTAAGGCTGAGACAGAAGGTTGAATGTCAAGTCTTCCTGTTAGTTAGGTACAAGTCTTGTTCTAAGTTATGTACAAGTCTTCTTCCAGTACTGTAAAAAAGAGAGAAAGCATGGGTATAATTGATGGGAACATTTCTGTCTTGTGGGCAAATAGCCCTGGGAAACTTCAAATGATGACCAAAATAGTTTTGGCACGTTAATTAAATGTCAAACCACAATGGTGAATGCAGTGCAGATGGTATTCTTTCAAAGAAGTTAATAAAATTAAAACCATTCTTTCAATTAGACCTTGACTCTGTCCAGTTTCTGCAAAGAGGACAATGAGGGAAACCCACTATATCTTCCTGAGTAGCACATCACAGTCATCACAGACAATGAAACAATGAAACATAAAGTGCGGAGAATAGCATTTAAATACCAAAATGATTATTTCAGATTTTATTTGATAGTTAAAAAAATGTTACAAATAAATAAAAGTACGTCTCGTAAATAAGCTAGCTTCAGCAGGTTACACTGAGTTATATGTATATTTTGGCCGAGTGCCCTGTGAGGCTTGTTCACAGTTCCATAGAACGAAATTCACAAAATTTACTGTCCATTGTTACCTAGAGGCAAATCTGGCATGATGTTGAGAAACCACAGGGCATGTTAGATCTGATTTGAAACCTGCCCCTACCACATGACCGACTCCAGTACAATAGTTCTGCTATGACAGTTGAATTAAATTAACTATGTGAGGCTGAATTATAGACATACACGTATTTACAGATGTATACTATTTTAAAACTGCACAACCACTTTCTATGGAAAAGAACAATCTGGGTATTTGGAATCAATGTATCTGTGGAGGAATGATAACATAACTCACTAGCTGTGAATGCACTGTGTAAAGAACTTCAAGCAGGCAAGACCTTAAATTGATTACATTCGGACTTCAGTTAAAATCAATAAAACAAATGATGAAGAAAGTTCCTGGAGACTTCAGTGTGCTTGACACAAGGTTTTTGTCTGATTATTTTATTTGTATTGATAATCACATGCAGAGAATCATTCTCCATCAGAGACGGAAGCTTAGCTGTAAAGGTAGACCGTAATGATTGAAAAATAGGGAACGAAACACCCACATATGGCACAGCCACCTCTTGAGATAAATGTTGGTTATTTTCTAAGCATGCCAGCGTGCGACACAAACACCAGGGATCAGAAGATTAAAAAGAGACAAATGATAATTTCGCAACGGAAAGTTCCTTTTCATTACATAGTTATACTTCAAAAGAAGTCTGACTTTGCTGCCAATACTTTGTGGGCAGAAAGAGCCTTGGAGCACTCTAAGGTCTGTGTTTGCATGGCGCTGGGGTATTCCAGTCCTTCCATGCACCATTTTGCAGACCTCAGAGGACAGGAAGAACGCTGCTTCCCAGCCTGGCTGTTAGATTTGTTCCATTTGGAACTCAACGGTGCTGCATAAATGAGAGGGTGTTAATTGGTCTGCATCTATCATATACTGCTCTTGCGTTGGTCTGGTTCCAACACAGTAAAACAAAGTGACAAAATCTTGTTGTGTATGTGAAATGTGTGAAGCCTAGCCAAGAGCTGAGTGATCTCTGTGGGCTTTTAAAAGATAATGGAATGGAGATGTCACAGTTTTCCTCGTATTAGGGAAAAGTTCATTTTGGACATTTTTTTGGTCAAAATTCAAATGAACCGCCCCCCCACACACACACCTACTTTAAAAAGCCTTCCCACCATAAACTGAGAAAAAACAAATTGAACATAGCAGAACTGTAGCAGGTCCCCTAAAGAAGATGTTTTTCTAGCCCTATGTTCCTTATTTCCCATTGCTCAGCAAGTTCAGTCATTGATTCCAATAGGTGTGTGGTTTTTTCTCATGAGATGCTCATATGGCTTTTACTAACAATGTTTTTTTAACTAAAAACAAACAACAACAACAACAACAAAAAACAGCCACGCATACAATAATACCATATTCATTCCAGAATGACATATAATATGGTCTTATGTTTTCAGGCAGCTTCCTGTCTGCATGGCCGCATTTAGGCAAGCACCTAGCAGGATTTTAAGTGCAATCTTCCACAGATTCACAGCCCTGTCTTGAAGTGTCCTGCAGTCCATGGTGCGCTTGTATTGAATGTCACCATGCTAGACTTCATAATCAAGTCTCCGGGATAATAATATTAAATCCAAGTTGCTACCCCAAATGTGTTGATATGACAAGAAGGGCAGAGCTTCCAACCATGTCACTAATCAATAATAAAGAAAGAAAAAAAGTCCTCAATAATTATCATAAAAGAAATCAAGAAATTATTTTCAAAATCATTTAACACTTTATCCCACAACAATCTGTGGACTTGCACATTACCAGTGATGACATTTCTGATGTAATCATGCATATATATTTCTTATTCCTTCAACCAGAATGGAGCTAATGTATTCCAAGTCAGACCAACTGCCGCTTGCAATAGAAAAAAATGACTTGGTTGAGTAACTGTAATAATTGGAAAATTATTTTGATAGCCTGAAACAATCTAATATATTACAGAATTTTATTAAAATAATATCAAATCAAATTAACTGCTATTCCATAATGAATTAGGTAACAAGGTAGGCAGATATTAATCGGCCCGCATTCCCCAAGGACATAAAGTCATGTGTGGGGGTGTGGGGATTGAGGGTTATGGAGTTACCTTTTACTGAGGAAATCCCTTAGGAGATACATTTAAAAATATATATGCATTCCTTTTTACTATATATTACTATATTTTATAAGTATGTTTTCTTTTTATTTGACAAATCATGCCTGCATACCTAACCCACAATACCTTGAGAAATTTGACAATTGGCTTATGGAACCAAGCCACAAAGTAGGTGGAGCTCTGTAATCCTGCTGTACTACAAGCTCACTTTTGGACAAAGCTCTCCTCCCCTTGGCATATTGTTGCCAGCTCTAGGGCTTGGGCATGCACATCTGGATCGGTTATGCCCTACCGAGGCCACACCTGTGACTTTGAAAGCCTAGTCAGATTTTGTGCTTGGTTGTGCCAGATGTACTAAATGTTGCAGCCTTTCCCTTTGACCCTTTGAGACCTACTGTTGTTCTGATATGCCAATCTGTTACAGAACACATGCACTTGTTGTTCATTCACATTTTTCATGGGGCTGATTTGCAAAGCCCCAACAAGCTTAAAAATTACTCCTTTTTGCAAGGGGCGTCACAGGCCCCGGGTGGAAAGGAAAATCCTGAGGCTTGACATTATACCCCAGACATACCAGAGCTGGATATTGTGCTCCAGACATACCAGAGGTGGACAGTGTTCCCCAGACACACAAGAGCAGGACAGTGTGCCCAAAACGTCAACTTAATTTCAAGATTAATAAAATAGTTTTTTCTAAATAATTTTTCCAAATAATGAAATAATATTAAAATAGTAAAATAATAATTTGGTGTCATAATGTTCCTTTGAGCAAAGAGCAAGAAAGCCCTGATTACATCACAGCTAATAGGTGGGGTTTTACATGATCCAGGAAAAGAGGTTTTGTCAATTCTGGATCACTTTACCTGGATTTGACTGTATGGTGCTGGTGGATTAGCATTCCTGTCCTTTGGCACACTAGGGTATCTTTTCCCAAACTCAGTGATTATGAGGGTCTATTCACAAAAGAGATAAGACTACTTATCTGAAACATTGCAGGTGTTCTGAAAGTCGATTGCTCTGAAATATTCACATTTAGTGGGATTTTTAATGCTCTAAAACACTCTTATTGAGTCTTCTTAAAAATAACTGATATCCCTGAGTCCTACTATGAACAGATTATAAAACCCCCCTTGAGACCTCATTTCCCATCCCTCTGCACCACATTCTGATGCACTGTGTAGAACTTTGTGTGCGTTCGGTACATGGTGGCAAAGTTTTTCCATGCACCTCTCAGGATGGATGTGTGTTTCTCGGCTGATACTGGCTGATCTTCCTCTTTCATGAATCGCAGAGGAAATATAGTTTCGTTTTGGCAGGCAATACAACACCTCCGACACCTAAGTTCCCCCTCCTCACCTTATGGGGAGAAATGCATTTTTTATTTTTAATTAGTAATTATTTTGAAGGTTTTATGGCTTTATTTTAGCTGTCACAGAGAGCAGGGAGAGGAGGATTAGGAACCTCAGGAGGAAGACAAGGGAGATGAGACGCAAGCAGAGGGAGGACAGCTAATTTTTGATCCAAGGGGGCTTTGCAGGCCAGGGGGGTGACAGCTGCACTGTCTTTAGCCTGGATTTGAATTTGAATTCTATCTAACGATGCAGCTATGCACGGACTTGGCAGGGCAGTCTGGTAATCTCCTTGACAGAAATGCCTGGGCTTTTCTTATGTGCCCTCACAGAGATTTGAGTAATTAAAGTTAAATTGAAGGAATAAAAAATATCCTTCTTGTACTAAGGCTGTCTTGCTAATGCCAAGTGTGAATAGTCAGGGTTGGCCTTAGAACTATAATCCCAAATGCTATTTTTCCTGTAACGGGTCTGCCAAGTTTCGGAAGCTCTAAAGGCAGCGAGCGATAAGGCACAGCCACGGTGCTTTCATCTTACAGGCATCTTTAAGGAAGAAAAAGGGGAATTCAAAGCCAGAATTCATTAACCACTGATGAACATCGTGCATACTGAAGCTAGCCTGGTTACGGTCAGAATTCCAAACAACTGGGACATTCCCAATGCTGTCTGGACTGAGGACACCTCTCAAAGTCCACAGCAGATGTTATGCCTGAACATGAAATCCTTTGTCAGTCTAATTCCCTCTCAGAGCTAGGCTATAATGTTAATACAGTCAATATGGGAACGCACATGCACTTTTTCTTGTATGTGCTTCCATGTGTGGCTTTGGGGTAAAGAAAACAAAAAACAAACTAAGCAGATAAATGAAAAGAGTTATAGGCTACCTTTTTCATGGAAAGGTACATACCAGCTATGGGGAAAGGGTTAAACAAACTGTAATAAAAATAAAAGAACAATAATAAGATGTGTTCCGCAAATAGTGCATGCTTTGCTTGCACGGAAGAGAAAAGGCACTGCTTTGCACTTTCTTTTTACCTGTTGGACACTGTGAACCTGAGGCATAATACCTCAGAAATGAGCGAAGCTCTTGTTGTAACCAGAGAGGCGATTGTGGCCTCCTTTGGGCTCTTTGTGTGCCAGAGTCAAAGGGGGGAGCAGGACGGCGGAGGGCCCCCAGTTTACCTGGACTGCTGATACAGACACTATGGCGGCCAAAAGGCTCTGGAGGCAGCCGAGCGTGACAGGCCCACATCAAAGCTGGAACGACACACCTTGATCCAGCATCCCCTACCTGCCAGGACACACCTGACGGTGAGACCACCCCGTCTTTCAAAGAGGGTGTAGTGAGACAGGAGACAAAAATAAATGTCTAGACACTTTCTCTCTCAGTGACCTAATGGTTTGGAATCTTTCTGTTGTTTTTTTTATTTTTTTTATTGTGTTCAGATGTGATTACAAAAAGAAACATTCACATATATCATCATATATATCATTGCAACAACTAAATATGAAAAGGAAGGAGGTTAGAGAGATTAATTCCATAATTAAAGGGATAGCGTTTGACACAATAAATATAACTTTATGTTTTTGTGTGGTGGGAGAGTAATGTTCACACGGACAAGATAATCAGAAGGTACTTGCTAAAGTAAGTATAGCATTTAATAAAAAACACTCAGTTACACATAATCAGTCATATCGAAGAAACCTAACCTACTCAAAATTAATAGCCAGTTATTGTAAAGTGTATGTTCATGGAAAACTCAAGTTTCACACTGCTTAAGCTGAGAGGAAAACATGTACAATTAGCGCTTTCAGATTAAGGAAACAAATGCCATGTCATCTTAATGAATATATTCATTTTTATACAAAAAATGGCTACCGGTTAGAATATTGTACTGAACAGTGCCAGCTATTATATTCTCAGAGCTTCACACAGTCACCTTTTGCTTAATGAAAATTAGCATACATTAAACAAGAATATCTCAAACAAATTAACAGTATGCAATAGCATATGCCTGAAATGTCATGTGTGCTGTTCTACCAGTGATCAAATCGAATGGAAACTGATTAAAATGTGTCTCTGGTTTTAATATAAGATAGGCATATGCTAGAGAGAGCAAAACTTGTGTGAGTTCTAGATGGAGTGTGGAGTTAAGGGGAAGCTGGGTGTAGTGTGGGGTTTGCTGCTTAGGCTCTGTGTGTTGCGGCTTGGGGCCAAGAGGCGGTTGGCTTGCCTACGAGGTGAGAGGGAGTAATCAGGGGAAACCAGGAGTGTCATTTCACTCCTGAGACCTCAGACAACAACTGGAGCACTTTGCTGCATGGCTGCCAGTCTTAATCTCGCACAGCACAGCTAATTGGTGTGGTTTTACATGATCCAGGAAAAGAGGTTTTGTCAATTCTGGATCACTTTACCTGGATTTGGCTGTATGGTGCTGGTACCTTAATCTGCGCACCTCCTGATCCACTCCCTCCTACACACAACCCTAGGTTCTGTTCATGGAATAGGAAAGTGCACCAGGGATCCAAGCTAACTTCTGTCCCATTCCAGGTGACCCAGACTGTCAGATGATCTTCCAAAGAAGCACGATACTAAAATATGATTATTTAAGTAAGTGTTGAGGACAAAATTCTGTCTGCTCTGGTCCTCGCATGCTCTTTTATGAAGCAGTAGGATAAGATTTTGAAGTTTCTCTCAATCAGCTTTATTTTCACACCAGTAGAGTATACAATGATTATTACAGAGCTCTGGATCTAACTTATAGTATCCCTGACAAGCAACAGAGAGTGTGTCAGTTCACGAAGTCCGACCCCCTCTCTGTCCCTGACCCAGTATTTTATACAGACATGACATTATGCAAAACAGGGTGTTGTCTTGGGTGGGAACATGTTGA
>JAOYSI010000013.1:2531936-2553875 GCA_025775065.1 Hiodon alosoides | reverse complement strand
TTGCACGACATGTATTCTGTCTCCCATACCCAATATTTGTTCTTACGCATATATTTCATAAGCTTTATTAATGTTTTACTTAATCATGCATTACCCTTACACATTAGTATATCTTTTAGCATAATATTTCTACATAAGTGAACGTGATAAAATGTGTGAATATGTCTACTTGTAAGTTCTGGATTTGTACTGGATTTATACTATGGGTTCCCACTGAATATGCAGTCAGGTCAGGTTATTATTATTTTTGCTGTCTTCCACAGCATATTGGGGTTGAAATTAAATAATCAAGTGAACGGTGTAGGAATTACAGCACTTTTTTGTGTGGTCCCACCATTTTAAGGGGCCAAAAGTAGTTGGACAATTGGCTGCTCAGCTATCTCAGCTGTTCCATGGCCAGGTGTGTGTTATTCCCTCATTAGTTCAATTACATGAAAGCAGATAAATGGTTTAGATTTGATTTAAAGAGTGGCATTTGCATTTGGAATCTGTTGCCGTTAACCTTCAATATGAAGTCCAAAGAGCTGCTAGTGAAGCAAGAAACAAACCAATGAGAGAGATAGTAAAAACATTAGGTGTGGCCAAATCAACTGCTGAGCTAAGTAACACCAAAAGGCCCAGAAGACCACGGAAAACAACTGGGGTGAATGACAGAAGATTTTGTTCTGTGGTGAAAAACAAAAACCCTTTTGGCCAGATCAAGAACACCCTCCAGGAGGTGGGCGTATCTGTGTCAAAGTCAACAATCAAGAGAAGACTTCACCAGAGTAAATACAAAGTGTTTATCACAATATGTAATCCATTGGTAAACCCGCAAAACAGGAAGACCAGATTAGAGATTTAAAAAAACATCTAAAGAACCCTGTACACACAGATGAGACAAAGATCAACATGTACAAGAATGATGGGAAGAGATCATGATCTGAAGCATACCACATCATCTCGGAAGCATGGTGGAGGTAGTGTAATGCCATGGGCATGTATGGCTGCCAATGGAACTGGTTTCCTTGTATTTATTCATGATGTGACTGCTAACAAAAACAGAAGGATGAATTCGGAAGTGTTTATGGCTATATTATCTGCTCAGATTCAGACAAATTCTTCAAAATTCACTGGACGGAACTTCACAGTGCAGATGGATAATGAGCCCGAAGCATACTGCGAAAGCAACCCAATCATTTTAAGGCAAAAAAGTGGAATGTTCTGCAATGGCCAAGTCACCTGACCTGAATTCAATTGAGCATGCATTTTACTTGCTGAAGACAAAACGCCCAAAAAACATGGGCGCCTGACCTCAGGCATTCATTGACAGCAAGTATTGAAACTCACAATTTAATAATGATTATGTTAGTTTCTCCAATTACTTTTGGCCCCTTAAAAAAGGGGAGGGACCACATACACCACCAGTGCTGTAATTCCCGAACGCAGTTCACCTGATTTGGATGTAAATACCCTCAAATTAAAGCTGAAAGTCGGCACTGAACTCCATTCATTATTTTATTTCAGTATGCTGTGGTAGACAGCTAAAGTAATAATACCTTTGTCAATGTCCAAATATTTATAGACCTAACTGTATAACCACTGCAATACCCACCCTAACAATGAAAAATTCATGTTTTGTTGTGATTTTTCGTGATCGTGATAGAATCGTGGCCCTGGGTATAAGTTGTGCTTCAAACGTTTAACCTAATAAGTTAAAAATGTTTGCCATTAAGACCTAGGTAGAGAAAGTCCTATCTGCATGGGGCTGGAGTTACACTTCCAGGGACAGTGATTCAGTTGCTGGAGCCCCAGTTTATACATGGCTAAAGAGCTATGATATCCCTCCCTCCCACCTGCAATCTGATTGGTGTCTGAATCATTACACAATTATCCTACAATCCCTCTGGTAGTAAATGGTGATCAAGTGTCTTGTCGTCGAGAGAGGATGGAATGTGGAAAACCAAAATGCCTGGGTGACTTTGCTGTTCTGTCTTTCCTGTCCTGCCAAAGTTATTGTTGACAGAGCTTACAGTTCATCATACTCAGTGCAGAACATGGGGCGGTGAAAGGTTTCACTTTTCCTCAATTGTTATAATAACAAAGGAAAACAAACAAACTAGTAACAGCATTTGTGATAATTAATATATAAGCTATTGGCTAGCATGAATAAGCATGCAATAACTTCATTTTGTCTGATTTGTTATGATTTGCCTAATATTCAGGAGATATAATAGCCGGCGTGCTAACAAGGGGTCATATTTTGGAAATATTATATTGGTTGTATAAAATGCACTATCCAGTATTTTCAAAGAACAAGGAAATAGCCACAAATGCAATTGAATCTCTAAAATAAAAAAGTTTATCACGGCTCAGTTTTGTTTACTGATAATTGGTATCTACAGTCAGTCATTTCATTAGGAGAATTGCTTCTCTTAAATTTGTCAGAGATTGGAAAACAATGATGCCATTTAAAGTCCACATCATGATGATTCTACTATCACTACCAACGTTAATGCTACTTATATTACGTTTGATAATACATTAATTATGTATTATTTATATAAATTAATAATACATTTAATAATACTTGTGATGTAATGCCACAAGATTATATATAGAGTTATAGGGCCTATGACAAACAGAAAAGGTATTTCTTGTCTTTTGATGTTTACAAGCAATTACTGTCATCCAACAGGGCATGTGAAGAATTTTAGCAGATGGGAGGTGTAAGGAAAACAAGTAAAGAGTCTTCAGTCATGTAAAGACTCTTCAGTTTTGTATTATTGCCTACTTAGATTATTTGGATTCAAACCCTAACCCAGAAAATATTGCTACTGACAAGTAAAAGGCATAGCAATTTATAATACACCGATATAGCAGAGAAACATAAATCTGCAATGCATTCAGTGATCCCAGTACAGAGAGACACAAACATGAATGTGTTTACCTTTAGAAGGTGGCCCTTGGACAGCTCTCAGCCCTTGTACCATTTTATGGGTGGGCTGCCCAGAATCTCAGGTATATCAGCTCTGATTGTTAAATGGTTCACAGGTAATGTTCAAGGCTTGTGACAATGCAAATGTGTAAATGTTGAATGCATTTTTGCATACTGTTATATAGTAGAAAATTGAAAGAATGAAGAATAGACGGAGGATCAAACTGACAGCAGTACAGCGAAAGCATTTAAAATGCCTCTCCCCATTGCCCAACCCATTGTGAAACCAAAATGGTCATGAGGTACATTTGAAGAATAACTAGGGTATTTAAAGTTAATTCCTACAAATTAATTTTACATAGTATTGTGGGAGAGTAAGCTCTTACCTGGGAGAAGTTGTATGCATGTGTATCAATTTTGAGTCAATGTGTGTCTTTGTTTTTTATCACTTCACAATTTTGTGTCTAGACTTTACAAGCTATTTGTGACAAGCTTTGTCGTTTTTCTGTATCCTGGCAGAAAAGTACAATTCCTTCGAAAATGATCAACGGTAGTTAAGAACACACAAAATTCAATTCAAATAAAAAGATGAATACAGACTTAGAGAAGGAAAATAAGCACTGTGCTACAAGGCAATTTTATGACAGAGAACATGTCGGCTTAGGGGCTAAAATTTTCATCAGTGATGATCGTGTTTGAATTAGTTATGCATTGTTGTTGAATCTAATGGGGTTTTGTACAAAGCATATACTTTACTTAATCTCTCCTAGGGTGGCTTTAAAATCAGAGGCGTTTGTGTGCTTTACAGTGATTGTGTCATTACACTCTTTAAGCTTGTTTTCTTCATGTTTTTATTTTCTTTTTCTTTTGAGAATTCTCACTAGGCCTCCACCTCCACCTGGAAAAATGCAACAAGTACCTGCTATTTTGTGTTCTCTTTACACTAACTGGAACAATAGTGAGTGCTTGGACTGTGTGCTCTATTCATTACTCCACATGTCATCTCTGCTGTGTTATCACTGGCACCACTGAACAATATGGATAGCTTGAGTCAATCTAGTGTGAATTCCCTCATTGCAAAAAAAGTAACTTATGTGACTGTGTGGAAAAAATGGAGGAAACTGCTTTCCTTTTTTAGGTTGCCTGGACAATCTTGTGGGTGTTTTAGTTGCAGTCAAAGGAGTTTTGAAATTGAAATGTACACATATCTAAACATATTCCCATAAACCTACTGTATATAATACAATGACCACAAACTATTCCTACATCTCTCATTCTATTGTTTTTATCTTTTTAAAAATGGTTTACCTTATTTTGTTTTCGAATAGCATTCTTATAGAACATGAATTATCAATAATGTAGTCAATTGCCTAAATATTTTATTTTAAATAAAATATAAAATATGGGATGCTAGGAAATTAAAGTTATCTGGAAAATGTTGGATAAGACAAATGCACATAAATACAGTGGATCCTGGTTAATTGAAACACATTGCCCTAATGATGCGAAGTAAGTAAAAAGGTACACATATACTGTATAAAAAATGTATTTAAAAAATATATATATATATAATTTTTTTTTTTTTTAAACTACTGTATACTGAGAAATTTAATTTTTTACAATTTTACATTTAATGTATGCTTCAAAAACTTAACACTTAATGATGTTGGAGGAATTTATCGAGTTGCCTTGCCGTATTCCCTTGACTGACATTTACTGTACAAAATCAGAGCAGGTATCTAGAGCAGGTATTCTAGGTGGATGTTTTTTAATCTAAGGGTGTGCAGCAAAGTTGTCAAAAAGCAGCAGAATTTTTCTTGACTTCCGTTGTAGTTCCACGTCCCAACTCATTAGCCATTTCTTAAAAAATGTAAAAAGTCATCCATGCATTTCTATTAGCAAGGTACAGAACAGGTAAACTGTCTATTCTAAGCCCCTTAAAGCATCGAGGCTTAGCACTTTCCCCAATAACCAACAGCTTCCGTTTATCAAATCCTGTCTCAACAAAAAGCTAACTTTTTAGCTAACTCTAATTTTTCAGCAGTGGACCTCTGACACGCACACCTCGTCCAGTTACAACGGAGAACCATTGATTGAGGGCCTCTTCAACGTCTAAATCATTGCTTTCACGTTTCCATTTTTGGGATGTTCCCTGTTTTCCTTCACTTAATGCCAATTCCTCTCTCAGTTTATCTTACTGCAGTATCACGCGTGCGATTGTAGATTCTGGCAGTCCAGTGATTTCTGCCAGTTGGCAATGACTGGTCTTAGACGGCTGGCTTATTTATTTTATCGAGTTAGGCAATTTTGTTAGCTAGTGTCAAATCATTCCGTGGCATTTTGTCAGGGGTCTGAAATTTTACAGGTAAAAGCTGATGAAAAAACAGTGTTGACCCAGCAATGAACACAGTGGCCATTACCACTCCACTGAAGTAAAGGCTGGCACGCCACAAGTGTGTTTACGTGTGTACACATGCAATCTAGTGGTCACTCTCCCAATTAAGCGGCATGACCTCCCAAATAAGCGAAGCAAATTCGACTTGTTTTTGTTCTTTAAGATTTGTCTTTAAGATTTGTCAAATAAACAGCTGCCCTGATTAACCGGTGGCCCAAATAGTCGGAATCCACTGTATATAAAATCTTACCAATATTTTATTATGGTTATGTCTTGTTGAGGAGACATTGTACAGATCCTAATACCATAATCTTGGTATAAATATGTTACTATAACTCCACTCAGTGAATAACAAACAAACATATCTGACAGCTATCAAACTAATCCAAGAACTAAACTCAGTAATCACTGTTCAAAAGAGATATTAGGAGAAAAACGTCTTGTCAAATCTGTTGCAAATCATGGATCGAGCTGCAGCTGTTACTCATATCACAACTACTACTATAGCTTTTTTTGCTTCTCATATGACTAGGCTACTACTAATGCTACTCACATTACTACTGCTTCTACTACTACTACTACTGCTACTACTACTCCTAATACTAACACTGCTACTACCAATAAAAAGGTAATTCATAGTAACTTTATAAATTAATTACCCACTGTCACTATCTCTGTGCTCCAAAAACATTCAACTCATGTCCAAAAAATGTGCAAGACATTCCTCTCACTCTCCAATTAGACAGAAGTACATTCTCTAATATTTGCTCCCACATGAAAGTAATGTGACTGCTGGAGGTAACTGACTGTGGATGAAAGTAGTAGTTCAAATAAGGGACTATTAATCTCATTGTATTTTGATAAAGGATGGGTGAGGGATTGAAACACACTGAATATATTTGGTTCATTGTTTTTGTTTTGTTTTTTTACTCTTTTCTCAATACCGTTAAAGTTGATATTATTTAATTTTGTCTGGCTATTCAAGTATAAACTATAATGTTTCAACTGATCAGATCAGTGTTGGTTGTGATTTATACAAGATCACGGATAGGGATCCTTATCCTTACAACCCTCGAGGGCTGGTGGGGCCAAGCATGGGGAGACCGATCTACGCCTTATCTTGGCAATAATCTTCACCCTGCTTTGTCAAACAGATTTTAGTTGGTTAGTTTACTATTTGAAGATATAAAAGTGGGATACCAAATGTGATGCCCTGACACTGGGTCCTGCAGTACTCAGGACGACATACAGTCCAGCTTCTGAAATACAATGAACAACTGTTTGAGACTGTGTAAATACAAGGATAAGTTTTACAACTAAATATTAAAAATGTTTAAGTTTTAACAAAATGTTGTGTTTTTCTATATTCTATATTCATACATTTAAAGGGTGCCAAATGTGACATAACTACTTTACAAACTGACTAACTAGAACCAATATTAACAATAGTAACTATTGGAATAAAATAGTAAGTAAAGTAAAATAACAAATATGAATGAAACTGGCAGGCTTTTTTTTTTTTTTTACCAAACTTTTTGGTAAACTATTAATTTGATTAATCATACGCTAATAATGTTAACAGTTCAAAGAAGTGATAATTAAAAATATCCCCCCATGTCGCCAGTATTGTAAGTTTTACATGAATTTTAGTTTCATGCTAAAATAAATTATGCATATTGTTTAGGCTAGGGAGCCATTCAAAACTCACCATTTAAAACTTGGTACTTTATTTCATTGGGATAGTTACCAACCAAGCACATAGGAAAAGGCTAAGACAATGGAGACGGGATGAAACCTAGACACAGTCACCTAGGCAAAATGTTTTTTACACACTCAATAAATTCATGAAATATTTATTAAATGTTTGAAATATTTGTAAGTGAAACAAACATTTAAATGTGATAATTATTTAAAGTGCCACATATAATGCATGTTTGACACGTTTAATAGCAAGGGGGTGAGCCATTTTTCACAATTCACGGAATACCTATAAATTTCACATGCAAAACTGAATTTGAATTTTGCAAGTAAACAATTGAATATATTGTCAAATATTTATTTTGAAAAAAACATTTAGACATGAATAAGAATTTATAATTAAATATTTATATTTTCAGGCAAACCCCTGATATAATGTAGTTAAATAATGTTTAAACCAGCATTTAATGTTAACTTTATACCAAAATATTAATTGTTGAACCATTTAACACATCTTCATTGCTATATGATACATAACTAAATGTTTAATATTGAAACCATGGACTAAGATTGAACTAAATAATATATAAAATATATTTTTTATAATAAATAATTTTCCATTTTCCATTGAAAACTAAATTTTAGTTCTGATTTATCTTCTGATATAAGTGTCTTTACAAGTGTGATGTGTTAAATGGTTTATTGTTCAGTTCTGTTTAAAAACACATAGAGCACTTCAGGTGATTCCTTGATTTCCTTGATTCTTTGAAAAACAATTAAATCAAATATTCAATGGAGATGACCCCATTCAGTTTATTACTAGCCTTAAAATGAAGTAAACTCTGACTTCCAGGGTTAATAAATTTACTGAGAGAGTAGGATTTACTGCAGCAGTAATAACTATCATGGCCAATGCCTAGTAAAGGCCTGGACATGGGGACCAACAGAAGAGAGTATTTATCACATTATTGACTTTCTGACTGCAGTGTCGTGAACTCTTTTGTCATAAACTGGAGCACTCAGAGCAAGCCTAGCAATCGATAAGAGGAAAAACTGCTGTCAGATTCTCTCCCAGGGAGCATTCCTTTTGTTGCAGCCACTTAGAGAGCTGATAAATACTCCAGGGTGGATTGGATCCGGCTGCGGTCTTCAAGCTTGGGGATGGTTTTTAATTTATTTATTTTTACCAAATCTAGAGGCTGTTTTTTCTTGTATATAATTAATTTGATACCATTAGAGGGCCATCTGCCTTGGTTTATAATTCGGACTCAGAACTGTCTTGGCTGCCCAAAATGGCTTACAATTATGGGTAACATCCTTCTTTTTATTAAACCATTTTATTTTCTTCCTTCCTTGGACTGTTCTCTGCCAGCTTGAGAACAGTGTTTTTACCATAATTGTTCAAGGGGATATTAAATCAATGTGGGATTGAAAATCAACTATTTCGGCGTCATAAGTATGTATGATGAGGGCGATCTCATCTGCGATCTCATTTGCAGAAGTAAGGGCGATCTCAACTGCAGAAGTTTTCTCTGAACTTCCCATGGAAATTAATTCCATAACTTGTATGGATAGCTTTTCTCCTATTGAGCTTATTGAAATTGAACAACTTATCTCTTCATCAAAGTCTCATACATAGTCTCAAACTGTCAAATTGTTTCCTTGTGTTATAAAAATATGATTATGCTTATGCTATATGATTATGCTTAAATATTATTAAACAATTGCAAATAAAGTAATGTTGCAAGCAAGCTCTAACCCCTGCAACAATAAGATCATTATTAGGGTGTGAACATGTGTGAAAAATATTCAAGCTATCTTGCAAAACAAGATAGTAAGAAATAGGGAGTAATCGAAAAGCAACTCCTTGTATGGTAAGCGAGAAACATAATGTGCCCTTGAGCAGGAACAAATGGTCCCGGTTGATGTACTTTAACAATGACTTATGTGTTTTTATGGGTGTAATCCCAAAACTTAAATTGGACTGCGAAGCAGAGCTCAACAGTCGATTCTGTACTCAGCGAAGTGTATGTATCTGCTCCTTGCAAGTAAAATCTATTACAAAAAGACTCCAGCGACTCTGACATCATTGATAAAGCGAAATATTTCTAACGCCTTGACCCAATACCAATGAAGTTAGTGAAAGATCTTCTCTCAGTAACGTCGAAACCTATGTTAAACCTAGTTAATGCATGTTTAGTATCAGGATATATCTCTGAGTCTCTCAAAGTAGCAGTAATTAAAATATAAAGAAATCAAATTTAGATCCATATGTTCTTAAGAACTTTAGGCCCGTATCTAATTTGCCATTTTTGTCTAAATTATTGGAGAAAGTAGTAGCCCTGCAGTTATTGGAATTTCTAAACTCTAATAACATGCTAGAAACATTTCAGGCAGGTTTTCGAACCAGGCATAGTACTAAGACAGCCCATGTTAGGGTTGTAAATGATATTCCAATGGCATCTGATAATAACTTTGTTCTAGTACTGCTTGATTTAAGTGCTGCATTTGATACTATCGATCACCATATCCTCTTAAAAAGACTCGATACCCATGTAGACATAAAAGGGACTGCTCTATTTTGGTTGAGGTCATATTTGACAAAAAGATTTCAGTTCCTTAAAATTGGGGAAGACTCATCTGATTCGTTTCTGGATAAATATGGAGTACCACAAGGTTCGGTGTTGGGCCCCCTTCTATTCTCTTTGTATATGCTACCCTTTGGTGATATCATCCATCATCCATTCATTATTTTGCAGATGACATGCAGCTATATCTGTCAGGGAGCTGGGAGAGGATTTTCAATTGACTATATTGGAGGATTGCATGAAAGAAGTAAGAGATTAGATGTCCTCTAATTTCCTATTTTTGAATTCTGACAAAACAGAAATGATCATCCAAGGCTCAATGACTATGTGCAGGACCTAGATGGAAAGATGGTAGAACAGAGTGTACTGGTTAAGGATCTAGGAGTTACAATTGATCCAGATCTTTCTTTTGACTGTCATACTAAATATATTGCTAGAATAGCATTCTACCTCTTGAGAAAGATTAAACATTTTTTTGTTGTTGTTGATGTTGAGAAAATAATCCACATTTTTGTTACTTCCAGACTTGATTATTGTAATGCTGTAGTATCAGGTGGCTCAAATACAGCCACAAATACATTACAAGTTGTTCAGAATGGAGATGCTAGGATCCTTACTAGACGTATGATCACATCACACCAGTGTTGGCTTCATAAGATTGGCTGCCAATAAGGCAGCGGGCTGATTTTAAGTGCTTGACTGTAGTGCTGTGTGAAGACCAGTGTTGAAGCAGTGGTGGCTGCATTGACTTGTGGCCTAATAAGTGTATTTGAAGCTGCAATAATTGACAAGAACAACGTGGCTGACAAGTAGACAAAGCACGTGACCATGAACCAAAGCTTTATTATACAACAAGGGCTCAAAGGTCAATCAAGTTCATTCCCAAAGGGAGTTGCAGGCCTCAGAAGACAGAAGGGTTAACACATACTCGTGTCTGATCTGAGGGTATCTCTCAGGGTGGGGGACCTTAATTGTGAGGGATAGGGAGAGCAGAACACTGGACACAAAGAACACAAGTACACACACTAAAGTGTGGCAACATACAAAGGAGCCTAGAATGGTTTGACTAATGTTGCCTAAAAAGTATTGTCTGGGTCCACTTATGTCTCTTAGCTGAGTGTATTCAGGAGCCTGGGATGGTTGCCTAATGTTGCTTAAAATTAATTGTCTTGGTTCTTTTGTGTCTGACCTGAGGGTATTCAGTAGCCTGGGATAGTAGCCTAATGTTGCCTGAAAAGCATTGTCTCAATCCTCTCATGTTTTACCTGAGGGTATTCAGGGGCCTGAGATGGCTGCCTAATGTTGCCTAAAAAGCATTGTCTCTGTCCTCTCATGTCTGACCTGTGGGTATTAAGGAGCCTAGGATGGTTGACTAATGTTGTCTAAAAAGCATTGTCTCGGTCCTCTCTCTTTTTGGTGAATTTTAGAAATTCCACTCAAAGGTCATAATTATTATGGCTTAAATACGACTCAATCTGTGGATGAAGCATAAACTGTTTCTCCTGAATGTAAGCTTGAAGGAGTAAATGTATATTCATTCTAACGGTGTATTAATAATTGCAAATTTTATTTGTGTATTTTCCCTAATTAGGTATCTGAAATGCTGCATAAATTATAACTATTAATCTACTCCAATCTGACCGCCTTCGAGCCACCCATTTCTTTTACACTCTGCAGGTCACATACCAGCACAAAAGGTTTAATGCCAATTGGTGGGCAGGACCATCCCTCTTAACAGCACTAGGAAGCTGCAAGGAGAAGCTGGTTAACAATAAGCAATGTTAACATCTAAAGTGCTTAGCATAATATTGCTTTATTATGTAAATGTACAAATATAACAATGAATAATAATAATAATTTTATGAAGTGCTTTTCTAAATCTCAAAACACTTTTCGAAAAAAGCACGCCAACAAAACACGTAATATATATCTAAGCAATAAAAACAGTCTTTTTATGATAGCAATGGCAGTAAATCTAGAATCCACTGCTCCAACTGGCCCACGTGTGAATGGCGATTCATGTGTAAGGCCCCAGTAATATTGGAGTTATCTGATGATACCCACAAACTATAGATGTCCCTACTACAGGAAACCAGCTGTGTCCTGGATAAATTATTTACGTTTTCAAAAATAATAAAGTTTTCCCTATTTAGTTATCTGAAACAAAATAAGAGCTATATCAATTATAACTTACAACCCCTTTTTTACTCTTTTAAAACATATTCAATATACCTCTCTACTGCAATGCAATGTTAAATAAATATAAATCAGATAGACTGTAATGGTAGAGTACCTATAGATTCTGTTTACCCACACACACACTCACACACTTACAGATTCACAACCATGGTGTTTAAACCATTTGCAGGCTGGAGTTAAAGAGTCGCTGCCTGTGTGCGTAGTGGCTTAGGGCTTCTTCACTCCAATGGAGCATCCATATCTAATCAAAAATACTACTTTGAACTCTTGTGTACCATGGTCTATTTGATCAGTCTATTTGACCATTCACAACCTAAGAAAACCTGGTGAAGAATAGAAGCCTTTGCACCAATGGCATACAAGGTTTTCCTGTGCTTCCAAGGGCTAGCAGATGAAGAGATGTCCTCTTGCACATGGGGCATCCAACAATCTCCAAAACTCTACAATCTGAACAGTACCTCGTGTGTAATGCTACACAACTTACTCTATCCAAGTAAACAAACGCAAATAATGAATATCGGTCAGATAACCACTAAAATCTCACTCATTCAGCTTATTCTCTCCGTTTTGTCACACTCTTTTCCCTAACTCTCTGCTTTTTTCTTATACCTGCCCTTTTTGGGATAAAACAGTGCCAGATAGGTAAAGCTTCTATGGCTGACCATTCATAATACTCCCTGGCAGTACTAGGTGGATTTGGTAGAGCCTCCAAGTACACATGCCTATTAAAGTTCATGCCTTACAAACTATATACAATAATAAAGGGACCACTGACTACATCAGCAGAGCTAAAAGTATTAATCTATACATCATCCTGGCATTGTGACATTCGTCAGCCAGTCTACACATGGACAGTGTGGGGGAAAGCTACTGACAACCATGCCACTGTGTGTAAACCAGGTGAAGTGCTTCAAATGACCGTTTTTGGTGGTACCCCTAAATCATATACTAAAAAAATAGAGCTCTAGGTCTTGTCTGCGTAACATAATAAGATTTAAAACACTCATTTCTGATATGAGGGGAAAGAGCATAGTTGGCTGTAATCTGAGGTAATCTGAGGGTCCTGCAGCTAACCTGCTGACCTGCAGCCAAGCTCTCTTGCCTTACAGAGCCCATTTTTTCCACCAAGGTCAGATGGCTATTGCTATGGCGACTACAATGTCTACAGAGATCTGATGACATCATGCGGGACCTGAACATGACCACACAGGGATTACTGGGAAAAAATAAAAATAAAATAAAAATACAGTGGCTTAATTCTGGCTGATTGGGTAACATTGGTTCTTTTTATCTGAGTAATAAGCACAGCAAGCCTAGAAATATGAGGTTTTGGGGTAAGCACTCAGCTATGTTAAACAGCACAAATTTATTATGCCTCCTACCACCTCTGGGACCCGTAACAGAAAGCCGTCGGCCTATTTAAAATTTTACCTGATCCCATTAATTAATGTCCAATTCTTTGTCAAACTGTGGCTGATGGCAGTCAAGCTCATCGTGCCATTTTTGTGAGATAAGGTGTCAGCTATCTCTTAGGGAGGTTAATAGACCGACCAAGTAATCCTTTTCCTTTTTTACTAGATTTTTGGTATTTGCATTTGGTAAGCTGATATGGTCATTCACTTAAAAGTCTGACTGCATTCCTAATGAATTTCTACAGAGCCACTTCCCCAGGGAATGGTAGGAAGCATCTATAGTCCCATTTATTATCTATATTTTAAACACTGCAAACTCTTTCTAGTCCCTATTTAAAAAAAAAAAAACTGGATGAGGATGTAACCCTATGTGGTTGTGTGTGCATACAGACACACACACACAGTTTATTTTGGAACCTTCATTAATGCCACAGATCAATTGCACATAGATTTAGGGGGCCCTGATGCAAGTAATCAATAAGGCTCCATGTTTGTCTATCGTTAAAAGGTCCGCACCATGGCAATATGGAACTGGATCCAGCGAGGATCCCCTCATGCCGGTGAAGACTGGCCCCCGTTAATGTCCTCCCTGACAGCCACTGGTCACCTAGAGGTCAAGTTTAGGTCTGGCAATTTCGACTAGCATATGAAACATGTCTCTGTCTGGTGACCTTGTAATCCAACTTGCCTAATTTCTTTTAATTACTCATGGGAATATGTAAAGATGGTCCTTAGTGGTAATGCATTTATTTTTGCTAATAAGAAATGCATAGACGTATATGTCAAAGTGTAATTCATTTAAATTTGACTAGATATTCCACATGGGTGCAAGTTGAGTATTTCTGTGGAAACAAAGGGACCAAGCCATCTGTTTTCAGCATGTTAAACTGAGTGGACATACCTCTGGAAGGACCTCCAAATAGTAAGCCTTATTTTGGGTCATAGCACGATCCACTAATCTGACAGGAGGACCTTATATACAGACTCACTGCAGTCAATCTCAATCTCAAACACATAATTTTCACACTTTGCCAGAACTGAGTTCAAGTCATTATAATTCTAGTTAAATAATAATATATTTTTAAGTTATAAGAGTTATTCTATGTTAAATCTAAATTTTAAGTTATTACCTTTACATTTAAATAGCTGGCTGGTAAATTGAAAGATACCTGCAGATTTTAATATAATTTATTATATTTTATTTATACTAAATATACTACATTTTCTGATGGTAATTGGTGAGTTAACATGTCTTATATGCTACTTTTCTGGTTTATGAATACATTGAGAGACACAGGAGGAGCCCTATATGGTAGACAGGTAAAGACGCATGCTGAGTTTATGGCCACATTTAGTTTGTCACTGTGCATGCTAACTGAACATTTTAAAACAATATTGAGATGTTTACAAGGCATGTTCTCTGTCCCCAAGGCAACAGAGCAGCAGTGCTAGAGTGTTGTATTACTACTTTCTGAGACTATACAAGCATAGACATAAACTGTCAGGAGGAAATATGATAAACGTTTAAAGGAGAATAAGTCCTAAATAAGTAAAGTAAGTATAAATGGCAATCAATTCTTTCATTAAGGTTACATTTCAATGTAATGTTTGAGGGTAAACAAATGACCATATTACTGTTTGTTGCGTTGGTTGTGGTTTGGTGTAGATTGATATTTGAAATGACTCGTAAAACCTATTTGCTTGCTTTGCAGTAAGCAGATCGGTAACCATCTTCATTTCATTATTCACAGAACAATGCAAATATAATGAACATTGCCAGTAAACATAGGATGAATCACTCATGTATATCCTCAAAATACATGCTTACTCCTTTCATCATACCAAAGCTTTTATTCAGTATAGGAAACCTTTGCTTGACCGTATTGCAAAAAAACCTGATACCAGATTGCTGGTAGATGGTGCCAGTCCCATTTTGGTTAAGGTCCAGGCAAAGCAGTCCTATTTGGAAGGATTATTGGGTGATAAGAATAAAAGTTCAGGTACTGTGAGTTCACTTCCTGTTGACCACAAGTAGGCAACCTGCGGTCCCCATCCTGCATCAGTGGCCCAAACATTCACACAAAAAAAATTGAGTCTGAAGAGAAGACATACACACTAAAAATAAATATAACCATTTGTGGAAAATTCACATTTAAACTGACAATAAAATGCTGAAAGATGTTTTATTTAAGAATTTACATTATAACTTATTATTAACTTTCATTTAAAAAGTTTGGGCTATGTAGTGGTGGAATGGTCTTTAAATTGAAAAATTAATATCAATATTTAAAAATTGTGGATATAGCTCTTTCCTCAATTTGGCTGCCACATGGCTCTACCTAAAAAGTATTTTAAGTTAGTATATGTTAATCTAATCCTCACCCCAATTTGTCTATTCACTCCAAAAGGATTTTAAGCATAAGAGAACAGTAATTTGTCGACTTTTTGCATAACTGGCCAACTAGCAACAACTGAAATGCGTATTCGTCCATATATCAAATATAACAGTTTGTCAGGGGAAAACATAGATCGGTGCTATTGTGTAAGCACAGCCTTGCCACAGCTAGATCCATATTGCTGATAGAAACCAACCCCTGTGGGAACCTTTTGGGCCATCAAAATAAAAAATAAAAACTGATTGGACACACCTCCACCTGCCTTACGTCAATTCTGCCAGTGTTTGCGCAGGACGTCAAGATTATCAACATATAGCCCATGTCTGGTAAAGTGGATGCCATAATTTCAGTACTTACTATGGGGGGAAGCTTTATATGCAGCAAATCTTAATTAAGTCTGTTACAAACATGGATTTCCTTATCATGTCTGCAATTGAGAGATAATAAATGGCATAGACACATTAAATTTAAAGGCAATTGAAATTAACTGGGCACTGGCAAAAAAAAAAAAAAAAAACTAGAACGGAAAAAAGCTCTGCATTGAACCCCTAGTCTGCCTTAGGTATCAACATTTGTTACATAATACAATTAAGATAGAATAACTCTGTCTTTAATTTATTTTTCATTTTACAAAATATTCAAAGAACTGATATCAAGATTTAAATGGTGCAGTACTTGGCCATATGTTGGATTTAATGTGCTGTCAATAACTAAGCAAACAATTTGAGCTTTTGTTGCATCATTTACATTATTACTGGTGGATTGCATGAAAAACGACAACACTTATTTTTTCACTATTAATCATAATAGCTGATCTTTTTAGAGATCAGCCCCCTGGTTGAGTGTTTGAAATAAAATCACAAGACGGATGCGACAGTGTGTAAAAAGCCACCAGCTGGACAGGAAGAGGTGGCAGCTTTCCCAATTGTTTATATTTTTTCCTTTTGGCCTTTACTTTATATAATTACTGGCCCTTAACCTATATTATTATCCCTTGTTTGAATTTCCCTTTATCATTAATTTAGTTTTACATGTGAGAAGTTAACTAAAAAAGGGAGATAAGCATAAGCAGTTTAACTGATAGCAAGACAAACTTACCAGCCTTCAAAGTATTAATTCACACATTCTGACTAAACCCAGGAAAATCCCTGATGATTTTTCCTGGCCCAAATTCAGAGTGCCTTCTAACAGAAATGTAGCTGGTGGAGAAAAACAGAAAATAATTGTCCTGACAACAATAGATTTATAATAAGAATGGTGCATTTTTACATTCATGAATGCAAAAAGATGGCAAATTGCACCCTAGAAGTGAGAGGTGGACATATAAAACTGACTGTGGCTTTGGAGGGAAGTTAACTTTACTGATGACGTATTACAGGAAAATGACCGTAAAAATTATGTCAGCTTCCTATAGCAAGGTTTGAAATTAAATTATTTGAACACCTTCAATAGTCACACCTTTTTTGGGACAGACCCTTGTCCAAGAACAGGAGTTGTCTCTTTGGGTTTCAGATCAGGTCAGATCTTTTTAGCCTGATTACAGGAGGTAACTGCCCCTCTATGCCATTGTTGCATCAACTTCATTTTATGATATTAACAAAATGAGTGCTTCACCACAGTGCTTCTCCCTCTCAAGTGTTGTAATTACTTTTTGTGTTAGACCGTAGGTGTCAAACATATGACGCACGGACCAAGGACTCTGGGATCAGGACTCTGTGGAGGCCATAATCTGTTGCAGAATTCCTTGTTCTTCTTTCGGAAAATCAATGTTTGGAAATCTAAAAAAAAAATATTTTTAAACCAGGAATTACTCAGTCTTCAAACATTGAAAATGGTCAATGTGTCAGACAAGTTTACAAAGACTATTTATTTTTATTCTGGCAAGGGGCCGGAACCACAGTCAGTTCAGTTGCTTCTGAAGATGTTCATCAGGCAGCCTAACCGCAAATTCTTGTGGCCCCAGAGAAGTAAATTTGAATTCAAAATGGCCTGCTGTTCGAATTAGGTACCATATATACTGACATTTTCTTTTTCTAATGAACTTCTAAAATAGCAGAGCTTTGATGCGATCCTGCTGTGAACTGTGATAGGTTATTCTATAGATTTCATAGATCAGTGATAGATCTCCTAGGAGCAATTATGTAAACGATGACTGCTACAAAAAATAATATTTAACTGGGTGTCTTAAATTACATATATAAATGTTTTTGCTTGTAGTATTGCTTTGCCGATTTTGGAAGTATGACTGAGTACTGGCTCTGTGAATACACAGAAGCAAAAACTAAAATTTGATCCCCACAATCTTGAGTTATTGTGGTCAACGGTGCATCAGAGATTTACCTGTGAAAATATTAAAGTAACTTCAAGAAACTCAATATGGGAGTATATATATATATGACATGGTGAATACAGTTGGTAAAACAATAGGAAGCAATTTCATTACGTGGTTTGAAAGATTTTTTGGCAAAAATCTTTCAAACCACGTAACGAAATTGCGTGGTTTGTGTGTATACACAGGCGAGTGGAACCTTTCCTACTGCCCGATTATGCCAATAACTCTTTTTTCTCTCTCTTCCATGACAGCTTCCTTGATTTTCTCATTGCGGTTAAGATTAACGCGTACTCAACCCAGGTCAAATAAAAAATTACATGCGCAATTAAATTGCATTGGACGTCTCAAATCAATTCACATTGTTTCTTCTCGCATTGAGAACCCACAAAAATAAACGCTTCTGAATTGGTCTAAAAAATTAATAACAAACAAATTGTGAGCCACAGATGAAACTGACAATCTGACATTACAGATTAAAGATTACAGTGACCAGGAGACTGTCAGGCTGTTCAGTGTGATGAATCATGGAAATGGCTCTCATGGAAAAAATCTCCCTAACCCAGATTTCACAGAAAGCTCCTAATTATGTTATTCTCAATGAAGATATGTGGTGTGGAGGTGAGCAGTTCTTCTCCTGGAGGACAGACAGCTGCAGACAATGAGTATAAATGTGGTGACACCGTGTCCTGGGAGGGGGGGGGTCAATGACACACTTCTAGAGTGGAATTCAAAGACATCTCATTTGTTGAAATCCAGTCACTTAAACCCCTGTACCAGCCATCGCTGTCAAACCTTCATGAACAAGACTCAAAAGTTTTCAAAGGGCCCCTGGGTCTAAAAGATCAGTTTAAAAGCCTTTAATTAAACAGAGCTGTGTGTAATGACAAACTCCAGTCATGTCAAAGGGATAGAGGGTAAATATTTTATGGCCTAAAAAGTGAAGAAGAAAGTATTGGTGAATGTAGATGGCGACTTTCTTTTTCTTAAAGCGGCAAAAAAACAATGTTGTTGAGCCTCTGTGATTTATGAAGCCTCATTGTCCTAATGAAGGGAACAGTACCATGGAGATGGACTCGTGGTCAATAAAAAGGGGTGAGTCAGAAGCAGGCTTGTGAATCTATGGATCTGTGTTTGTCATCCTTTCTTCAAGTACCTAACAATGTATCTATTAAGCAGACTAGCAAAGTGTTTCTTCTTGAAAATAGCAAACAAGCAAACAATACGGTTTGAATACTCCAAATGACAAATTACAAAATGTTAAAATTTTAAACCGCTTTTACTTCGAACAACACTTACGGATGATAAATACCATGTAATTGTAAAGCTTGATCTACAGATTCAAAAGGGACAAAGGCTTCTGAAGAGCAATTTTTCAAAAGGAACTAAAGTTCTGGTCCATATTGTGGAGCAAATGGGTTCTGGTTTTTATTCCCCCCTTGAGAGCCGCTAGTTCATCTGACCACAAGAAGAAACTTGTTAGCCCCATCTGGACGTGTGCCAGACCACTGATGAAGGATATCTTTTAGCAGGGGAGGAAACCTTGAGATGAACACTAATCCACTTATTAAAAAAAAAAAAAAAACTTGTGATCCTGCGACTTTGAGCCAGATATTAAAATCCAATCAAGAGTTAATTAAAGACAGTTTGTTAGTGAGCAGTGAGAGTGGAATGGGGGAGGGCAGTCTTGTGGCAATGAGGGGGAGGAACGCAGGACTGGAGTCCCCCCAGCTGCTGTGGAGAGGTTGCGGTGTGCAGCACTGCTAGTCCTCAGTGAGCAGAAACCTTGTGAGCAGTTTGTCCAGGAATGAGTTTCATTTACCAACCCAATGCTTTCTCTCAGCTGCTGCTTCGGCCTCACAATCACAAAGGAACTCATGAAAATTCATGAATATTTTTACTTAATAACCACAAACCCCTGCTATGGAAATTAACATTTAGGTCATTTGATAATAGCTAATATGTCCTTGAGGTGCTAAACAATTCTAATTTTATTAAATACACAAAAATGTTTTTAGAGAAAATGTATTCTTACAATAAAATCTTACTACTGTTATCCTTATTAACAAACAATAAAGCCCAACAACAACCATAACAATACGAATAATAGTCATTACCATTATCATGATGCTTTTCTAGTGCTTTTTAAACAAATACCTCTGCAAGATTTATTATATTGCCCTCCCAGTATCATCACTACTTTCGGCATAAACATAGAAGAGGAGTTTCTGGACACTGTTCGGCTAAGTATTTCAAACATTTTTGTCCCCCCCTGTTGATCTGAGGATTATCTCCCCCTGGTGGGCCCTATCTCTCCCTGGTGGCTCACAATATACCTCCATTATTAAAAATGAATCCCCCCAAGCCACGATCCACGTTCTACAAGGATGTAATCAGAGGTTATCACTTATCACTATCAACTGTTTGGCTTGTGTGTGTGTGTTTTTGGGTATGCTTTTTAGAGTTCCTCCAGAATAGAGGTTTTATTCTGTGCGTTTTATTGTGTGTAAACCCGGGGGCGTGCGAGCTGGGTTGGTGCCCAAGCTACCGGTTTCCCTCCTCATTGGGCAGGACTGTCCCATCTTCGACAGATTCTGGCATCAAACGGGCCATCACCAACTACTGCTCAGCTTGCCCTAAGTGTCCGTACGCAGCGCCTTCATACCTCTACCCATCATTGAGGTGACCTTCGAACGGCTCGCCATGGACATTGTGGGGCCCCCACCCAAGACCAGCCGGGGCCATTGCTACATACTAGTGCTGGTGGATTACGCCACTCGCTACCCACTCGCCCTTCCTCTCCAGGCAGCCACAGCCAGGGCAGTGGCTAAAGAACCTTTTACGCCGTTTATCAGGGTGGGGATTGTAAAGGAGATTTTAACAGACCAAGGCTCCTGTTTTATGTCCCGTGTCATACAAGAAGTGCTCCAGCTGTTACTGGTGAAACAGCTGAGGACGTCAGTGTACCTTCCGCAGACCGACGGGCTCGTCGAGCGCTTCAATAAGATCCTCAAATAGATGCTTAGAAAGGTCATGGAAGCGGACGGTAAGAACTGGGACCAGCTGTTCGCCTACATTTTCTTTGCCATCCGGGAGGTACCCCAGGCCTCCACCAGGTTCTCTCCCTTTGAGCTCCTGTACAGGAGGCGGCCCTGTGGGATGTTGGACTTGGCTAAGGAGGCTTGGAAGAGCCAGCCCTCCCCCGAACCGCACCGTAATCGGCCACGTCGAGAAATTTAAGGCTCGGATGGCACTGGTCTGGCCCGTGGCAAGAGAATACCTCAAGCAGGCACAGCGCGCCCAGG
This sequence comes from Hiodon alosoides, assembly GCA_025775065.1. Lineage (NCBI taxonomy): Eukaryota > Metazoa > Chordata > Actinopteri > Hiodontiformes > Hiodontidae > Hiodon > Hiodon alosoides. The sequence goes on along the minus strand of JAOYSI010000013.1, from coordinate 2,532,636 downwards.
CCCGGGTCTACAACCAGGGTGCATAGGTGCGCCAATTCCGGCCGAGGGAGTGGGTCCTAGTCCAAGTTCCTTGCCAAATGGCAGGGCCCGTATGAAGTGGTAGCCTAGGTAGGGGAGGTGAACTACAGGGTACATCTACTGACACAGGTCCATCATGTGAACCTGTTCAAACAGTGGCATCAACCCCCGGCTCCCCAGGTCTCTGCTCTTCCTGCCCTCGCCGCCCGCTCCCCACTCCCGGAGGTCTCGCTAGGTGAGTAAAAGGTGAGAAAACGGCCTTTGTGACCCCAGACGGCCTGTATCATTGCACCGTGCTACCGTTCGGGGTGAACGGGGCACCAGCTACGTTCCACAGGCTGATGGACCACTCCCTACGACCCCACCAGACCTATGCTGCGACTTCCCTGGAAGAAGTCAGGGAAAAAAACGGCTCTCAAACAGCTAGATTTTCAGCTAAACTAGTCTAAATTAACGACATGCGGTCCAATTGTTATAAACGCTTATTTCTGAGACATGGACTTTTTATGAAGGACCAATAGTTTTGGCAGGATTAGCCAACTATGTTGAGAAGACTAGCTTCTGGAGATTTAAGGACGCCTCATTTTAACCCATTCGTTTGCAACGTTTTGGTGATAAGAACCATTCCTGTTGTCGCTCCATCATTGGTGGTCCCCCCTAGTTGGCTGGGATCTGCCTTTGG
>JAOYSI010000013.1:2494483-2515051 GCA_025775065.1 Hiodon alosoides | reverse complement strand
ATTTTTTTATGGCAGCATTATTGTTGAGTTTTACCTGATTTTATAGAACAGAAGAGATGATGCAGTTCACTATTAATGTCAGTTGAGTGTTGATTTTTTTATGGCAGCATTATTGTTGAGTTTTACCTGATTTTATAGAACAGAAGAGATGATGCAGTTCACTATTAATATCAGAAATAAAACTACTGTAACTTACTAACTAATGTAAACTACTGCTGACCACATAACATTAACATTACCAACATTGATATAGTACCTGATCAGCTAGTTATGTAGTAATAAAACATGGCATAAACATATTTGCTTCGTAAGAAGGTATGCACCAATGTAATGTATCACGCAGGTGTGGTTGTTTATAGCTGTTATTTGGGCACCCAAAGTCAATCTTGCATCCACAGCTGATGTGCAGCCCATCGAGCAAGTACAGTGACAGATGTGCGGCTGCGTCCCTGTCCCTTCACTCTCCGGAGCCCTGGACAGCACCACAGCACACAGCAAGCCAAGTGATCAGGAGGCTCCCGGGAGCTGCATGCCAGCCAATCTCTGCTTCTCTCCGTCGACACCATCACCATGTGACTTGTAAGATTGACAGCCTCCCCAAAGAGTGAGAGCTGGAACAGATGGAATATAAATGGTTCATTCGTGTATGAAAAAGGTGTCAGCGTAAAAAGAGTAGTTGGGGAGACTCATAATAAATTTAAATAGGAACAGGAATTTTTTTTGTCCCTTTTTGTTATTAACACTTTATTTTTTTGTTAGAAGGGGTTGTGTTTGTGTGTGTGTGTGTGTGTGTGTGTGTGTGTGTGTGTGTGTGTGTGTGTGTGTGTGTGTATAATGGCAAATTGTATTTTAATTTTAAGATTAGGATATCTTTCCGTCATATGCACTGATTACTATCAGCCGACCACACAAGGTCTTCAGAGAGCCCATTAATCCCTAGACTGCAGTCGACATGCACATTACCCCCTGCAGTCATTATCATGCTTATGCCCACTTTTTAACTGCATGCTTTATATCACCCTCAAGTAGAGTATTTTGGTATGTTTCATGCCTTTTCCTAAATATAGTAATATATCCGTTATTACAAAACAGGTTGTACTTATATATAAATAGTCAGAATAATATTAATTTTAGGATTCCCTCATAGAACAAAAGTCCAGGAAGTTTCCCAAAGAGTACCTCGTCATTGAAAAATACATTGTTGTGTTCCTTGGCCTTTAATTTATTGAACTATGTAGAACAAGTTATATTCATGTTATTTTCATAATATTTTTACTCATAATTTTGCATGACATGATTCTGTAAAACATCAAGCATATGCTTTACATAGATATCAAAACAAATGGATAGAGAAATAAATAAATAAACAAAGACTCTCCTTTTGAGCTGGCTGCATGCCACCCAGGGGCTGTTTTTGAATTTGTGATCAAAACTTATATCTGAGACCACCACAAAACTGCAAGCTTCCAACATCTAAACATCTGCTGTCATTTTGTTGTGAATAATTTATTTGTGGATTCGACTCCTTATTTATTTATCCTTTTCCCTTGCTCATTCTTGTTTATATTTTCCTTAAAAAATCAAATACTCCCAACATGAGAAGCAAGGAAATGTAATTTCTGGACTTCATTACACATCCTTCATCACTGCTGAAGGAATACCTAATATGTGTTACATGTCTTAATTCTTCCCAAAGAATAGAATGTCTTTCCTAAATAAAAAGAGGAGACTTGTTTTATTTCCAGTAGCATTATATAAGTACAAATGTAAGAATTGTTATTTATTTGGTGCACAACATTGCACATATTGTCCAAATCAAAGTAATATAATCAGAAAATGTGATTTGCACCCTTTATAGAGGTGTATAGCGAGGAAATGGCTGGTATGACATATTCAGCACAGGAAATAAAATAAGAGAAATGAAAACATGAGTTTCATACACACAGACAGTAAGGGTTGGGAAACTTTCCCCCTTTTTTACAAATAAGAAAAAAAATGCAAATGTTTACCATTAAACTTCAATAAGCAGGAGCTGTGATGTTTGCTCTCTTTAAAACAGAAATCACTTTTTATTTAACTGGGATTAGCCGTAAATCCCCTCCATTGCTATTTATCTTGTGTTAATATGCTTCTTATTTAATGGGTGTGAAAAAGGAACCAATGCCAAGAAGCAGGTGATGTCACTGGGGACCAGGCCATAAGCATATGCTGTTAATTTCTGATCACTTTTTGTTAGCGTGATGCATTTTTGATGCACTAACAAACTTTCACCCATTCTTTTCTTCCTAGTGCAACTGTTGCTGTATAAAAGACATTTATAAAAATGAAAATGAAAATGCAAATGATATTGAGCTGTAACTGTTGTTGAGATATTGAAAAAAGGGGGCTGGTTCTTACACATTCTGAGCATAGCCAAATGTGGCATTGGCAAAATATCTGCAGTAGGTCTTTACAGTCGGTATCATTTTAGATGGTGGGAAAGATACACTTTCTTTGTACTGGTGATATTGAAGTCAAGATTTCTCCAAAGAAGCCACATGAACGTGGATGACAGCTTAAATTTCAAACGCCTGTACGAAGCTAAAATTTCAAACCGGCCTTTATCAACATAGAAAAATGTACAAATAATTTGATGCAATTATATAGCAATGAGAACTAACTCCTTTATTAACTAACTACTAAACTTAATAGGTTAGAGTTTCCATATCTATCTACAGTCATTAGGTAATACAATGAGTAAAATGTCAGATTTTTACACACACACTATTGTTCAAAAAGCCAAGATTATTTATTATAATTATTTATGATGCTCACTCACCGGCTGAAAGCCAGTAGGATAGTTTGTGCAGATATTTTTTTTTTTTTGCATAGCATTTCTGGTATGCAGGAACTAAAACAACTCTTCGTGGCCATGCATGTGCACAGTTTAGGGGGAACATTGGTCCCCTGGCATCTATTAGTTTTTTAGCCACTAAGTCATTATTACCTAATGCATGTAGATTGTGTTGGGAGAGAATAATCCGTAATGAAATGAGCTAGTGAAGAGTGAGGAAAGCAGATGTTCACCTGGAGTTTTTATTATTACCCTCCTTCCGGGAACAGACTGAGCTCCATGATCTACATTGTGGCAGAGTGCTTGCCTGGGCTGGGGTGGATGGGAGTCGGCAGGGCTCTTCTCCGCTCCTCACTAACATTAAGCAGGATCTCGTGTTGGTTTCCTAGGCGCCTGCAAGCCAGCAGTGTCGCTGGGATGAATGTGCCTCTTTTCAGATTGGAAATGAACCTCTCGTACAGGATGTGTGTTCTGCAGTATAAATTATGGGTGGCTCAAAATATGGAATCATTAAAAAATGTCTACTCAACCACAGATTGTCCTTCTTTGACAATTAACAGCTAGAATGGTACACATAATGTTGTTTAAGCACTTCCAAAACTTTCTGTAATCTCGGTTATTGAGAGGGAAAGAAATTATCCAAAGGGGGATGCTTGGATTAAATAAAATATTGAATCATTAAATAAACCTGAAAAGCTCAAGCAAATTATCCCAAGACCATGACAAAAAAAAAATCACTTATTTGCCCAACATTCTGTGAGGTCAGCGGATTCTAATTGAAATAAATAACAAAAAGTATACAATTCTGACCATCAAGCGGTTCTGGTCCTGGAATCCTATTTGTAAATTTCGAACATGCAATTTAATTTATGCTTTTCTTTTCAGAAGAATCATTACTGAAAAATGGCTTTGTTTCTGCAAAGGCAGAATTCGTTTAAAAAAAATAATAATACCCCGTGCCCTATTGGTATCATTATTATTGTTGTTACTTTGTTTTGAATAAATATGCAAGCATGCTGAATGAAATGCTGCGGATAAAGGAAGGGATTCAAATGGTTAATTGTCAAGACCTTCCCTGTTATCTACCACAGGATCTGAGAAAATAAATAAATAAATGATTAAAAACATGGCCTGCTATGACTCTCCTTTTCTGATATGTGCAGCATAACAAATAAGGATCTGCTGATTAGTAGATTAACAGTGATTAATAGCCATTCTGATTATCACTGGCTTGCTGCAATAATCAGTTAATTGATCATTCTGGCTCAGGAGCCTTTACTGCAAGTGTCAAGAGCACTACAGCTTGTGTTTATTTACTTTGCAGAGGGAGAAATTAAAAAGACGAATGCCCCACTCTCCGAGCTCCTGCCAAATTTCAACTTCTCATTGGTCATACCGTTAGCTTCAAAATGTTAATAAAGAAAAATAATATGTTAAAAAGAAATTAAAAATCACATGCAACGAAACCCTTTTGTTGAATTTTGACCCTTTTTTTTTTGCAAAAGTAAATTGTATCCCGTGTTCACCAGTTTCAGGTCCTTTTTTGATTTGTAGATTCCTCTATATACAGAAATTTCCAATGGAAGCAGCGAATGGACAGTAGGAAGGAGAGCGCTGTGTTTGTTGCAAGCTGTCTGCCTTCATATCGTCATATCAAGCTCTGACGTTCAGAACATCCATATAATGTTCAGGAGCAATTATATAAAAATAAAAAAGCGGTTGTAATGGAGAATATTAGCAGGTCCAGTAAAAATGCTGATAGATTAGACCGAGGTGAACAACTCATGGTCATTTTTGAAAACATCCGTGCCATAGAATATGTAAATGCCACATTGATTGGGATTTGATTTGGCATCTTACAAAGCACAATGCCCCAAGTAAGGGTGATAGGCCTTTTTTTATTTATTTAGTTTTTACATTTTAGTCATTTAGCAGATGCTCTTATCCAGAGTGACTTTTAAAAGTGCTGATAGTTTTAGGGTTCAAGTGCAAGACAATCTTGCTCTTTTGACAATAACAACTACCCGTCATACTCTATGTCTAAGCATCAAAATAAGTAACAACAAAAGTATTCTAAGCATCAGTACATGAGCATCCAAACAGTTCTTAGGGGGAGGGGGAAGAAGGGTTTCAGGACTGAGGCGTGAGGAATTGTCGGAAGAGGTACGTTTTCAATTTCCTCTTAAAGATGGTTTAGACCAGGAAGGGCATTCCACCATGTCGGTCCAAGTACTGAGAAGAGTTGCCCAGATCCGTAGGCGAGGGACCACTAGGCAGTGGAGGATCGCAAGGATCTGATGGGGTTATATGCTGAGATTAGCCCACGGAGGTAGCCAGGAGCTGAACCCGAGGTAGCTTGGTGAGTAAGGGGGAGGATCTTGTGGTGGATCCGAGCAACAACAGGGAGCTAGCAGATTATGATGAGGAGGAGGGTGGCATGAGTGAACTTCCTTTGACTGAAGACTACCCAAGCAGCAGCATTCTGAAGTAGCTGGGGAGGTCTGATCGATGAAGCTGGCAGGCCAGCCAGAAGAGAATTGCAGTAATCCAGGCGTGATATCACCAGTGCTGGACCAGGACATCATGGAAAGTGGTGTGTTTGGCAGGGAGGTACAACAGATCCGTTTTGGCCACGTTGAGCTTGAGGTGGTGATCAGAAATCCATGTGGATTCATCATGGAGGCAGGCGGAGATGTGGGAGAGAATCATAGAGATCTGTGAAGGAGGGAATGAGGGAAAAAGTTGAGTGTCGTCAGCATAACAGCCATATGAAAATCCATGAGCAGAGATTGCTTTGTCTAGAGATTTAATGTATAGAGAGAAGAGAAGGGGCCCCAGAACGGAACCCTGAGGGACTCCAGTAGTAAGAGACCGAATGGTACATGTGGTTGGATGGGTGAAGGTAGAGTGGATGTCGTCAACTTTCCATTGAATGTGGTCAGCAAAGTCATCTGCAGCGAGACAGGAGGGTTTTGGCTGGACAGGAGAGATAAGGAGAGAGGCGAAGGTAGAGAAAAGTTTGCAGGTGTTACCTACCCCCTAGGGAGGGGAACCATAACACACTGTTGCACTAGTACACACTGTCATTTTGGCGATGAAGAAAAGTGAGGGCCAACAGGGACGACAGACGCCACAAGTATCAGGTTAAACAAAGGTTTATTTCAAACCACACCCAGTAATATGGGGAAAGGGGCTGAGCGGGACCAAAACAAAGAAAGTATAAGTGAAAATTCCCCCTAGCTCATCTAACCTATTATAGACAGTCAAAACTGTCTAACTAATAAAAATACAGACAGTGGTCCACGCAGAATCTTACCTAGTGTATAAAGTAAATTCTACATGTAGAATGTAAGCCCATGGGCAGCTTGCCAATATGCACTCCCTATGAGCAGTCCCCTTCCCCCAGGGATAAACGGAAAAGTCGAATAGGTAAACACGAATAGGTTAGACAGACAAACCAAAAAGGATTTTAACGAGAATAAACAATATGGGGTAGCAGTAACAGAGACAACTTTCACTACATACCCACACAGAACACGTGGAGAACAAATGCTCTCTACTAAGGGGCTAAGGGTAAATTAGTAAAAAAAGTAAAATCAAACAATAAGATCATTAGCAAACTAAAATAATTGCAATTAAACCTTATAGAGACTGGGACCTTAACTTTACTGAGGACATTCCTGGGACATAACTGAGCTGAACCTTATACGTATTCACGTATACCGAATTTTTACTTGAGTTTGGTGACTTTTATCACTTCCTAGCAGTTACTGCAGACAAAGTACTGATTGTTGGAGAATTTAATATTCATATTGATAGTGATAAAGATTCATTTAAAAAATCCTTCGTCTCTATATTGGATACAGTTGGGTGTGTCCAACATGTGGCAGAACCCACGCATTGTCGCAGCCATACATTAGATCCGGTTATTAGTCTTGTTGTTGATATTGAACATTTTTGAAAAAAATTGAAAAAAATTCCAAGGTCCCAGAGCAGAAGTAGTTTATGAATTCAAAGGTCCCAGAATTCCAAGGTCCCAGAGGGTTAATGAGAGTTAATGAGTCGTTCAATTAATCCAACTACAATGCTAAGTTTTTCGAAGAGCTGGCAAATGTTTTACCTGAGGAATGCAATAGTATTACCACGGTGGATGAAAGGCTAGATATCTATAACAAGGCATTAAGTGGAACTCTAAACTCCGGTAGCTCCTCTGAGAATGAAAAAAATAAAGCATAATAAATTCTCCCCGTGGTACACTGAATATATGCGGAAACTCAAGCACATCCAAACTACAAGTTTTCCTTATTGCATGGAAAGACAGTTTTCGCAATTGTTCAATTGTACAATTATAAATGTGCATTGGTAGCTGCTCGCTTTGGATACTTCTCCAAACTAATTGAGGAGAACAAAAACAATCCAAGATTTATTTTTGATATAATAGCCAAAAGAACCAAAACTCAAGAGATAGATAACCTGAGTCTATATCATAGCAGCAAGGACTTAATGATTTCCTTGACCCAATACCGATGAAGTTAGTGTAAAATCTTTTTCTTAGTAACATCAAAACCAATGTTAAACATTGTTAATGCATCTTTAGTATCAGGATATGTCCCTGAGTCTCTCAAACTAGTGGTAATTAAACCAACTATAAAGAAACCAAATTTAGATCCATATGTTCTTAAGAACATTAAGTAGTAGCCCAGTAGTTATTGGAAATTATAAACTCGAATAATATACAAGAAACATTTCAGTCAGGGCATAGCACTGAGAGAGCACTTGTTAGGGTTGTAAATTATATTCTAATGGCATCTGATAATAACTTTGTGTCTATTCTAGTACTGCTTGATCTAAGAGCTGCAATTGATAGTATAGATCACCATATCCTCTTAAAAAGGCTTGATACCCATGTTGACATAAAAGGGACTGCTCTATCTTGGTTGAGGTCATATTTGACAAATATATTTCAGTTTGTTAAAATTAGGGAAGACTCATCTGATTTGTTTCCAGATAGATATGGAGTACCACAAGGTTCAGTGTTGGGCCCCCTTCTATTCTCTTTGTATATGCTACCCCTTAGTGATATCGTCTTTCATTGTTATATGGATGACACGCAGCTATATCTGTCAGGGAGCCCGGGTACTTCACTCACAAGAGGCTGGGAATATATATACACCACGAATAATCAAATCAAAATTTGGAGGAAGAGCATTTGCATATAGAGCTCCACAACTATGGAATAACCTCCTAAGATTTGTGCAGGAATCAGACCCAGTCTCTATATTTAAAGCAAGATTGAAAAAACGTGTCTATTTACACTTGGATGTAGTCAATAGGGGGACTGTGACAGTGAAGGGACGGTGGTTATGAAAAATTGTTGGTGATAAGAACCCTTCCTGTTGTCGCACCATCATTGGTGGTTCCCCCTATTTGGCTGGGTTCTGGTGAGACGGGATGGGTTCAGCCCACCTTCATGGCCATGTGTTTCTGGCAATCACCCTCTTTGTATGCTGCCATAGACATATGTAGCTGTGACCACTCACAAAGTTTCACTTTTAAAATTTTAAAATTACTTAACTTGAGATCATCCTGCTTCCATAAGTAAGCATTAACAATGTGCTATTTCTCTCTTTCGAGCAATCACGTGAGGTATCCTGCAGGACTGCATCACTTTCTCCACAGGAACCATTGGACCTTTAGACTAGACTCCAGCTATCTGGGCACCCACCCCTCTCCTCCGGATATTACAATGTTTTGGAACTCCTCTACTGGATGGCATCACACACTATGGACATTAGATTAAGCCGGGATCCTCTCAAGGTTTCTTCTTGCCAGCCTAGGGAGTTTTTTCTTGCCACTGTTGCCACTGGCATGCTTTTGGGGGGTCAGGCCTGGGAAATATTTTATAAGCGTGTTTCTGCACTTGTGGCTGGTCTACTATAGTTTTACATATGCTTGTCTACACGGAAGTCACAAAAGCCATTGTAGTTGCAGGCACCTATGAGAATCAAATATGAAAAAAGGACATGAACAGATTACTGCAGGAATACTGAGTAGTGAATATGGCTGTGGTATGAGGGTGGAGGCAGCGGTGACATCTTTACTTCAAAACCTATACTCCTGTCATCATCACAGGAGTAGGGGATTTGGTTCCAGCATCTCAAAAAAAAAAAAAAACAGTGGAGCAAAAACATAATTATACACCAAATATTTCTATAATTATTATATTATATTATTTTATATTATATGAGGATATATCTTTTATGGCTTCCCTTTCTATACTGGTGCAGTTCAGTCATCCTGGATGATGTTGAAGTCACTGTGATAAACAACACTAACGGGAGTTGAGGGGGAAAAAAAGCTCTGTTTTTAAGCTCTGTGCTCGGTGTCATCTATAAATTGTTACCAATATCACATAAAGCCCAAGTATTGCCTGCACAGAATGTTCGCAGCCATATCAGAACCTTGGAAAAGGCTATTAACATTTGAAGTGAGGGGGGGAGCCCTAATTGGTGCACTGGTGAAACTACAGGGTTGATATTCTGTGAAAATCCTGGAGACTGAGGACCATTAATTAACCTTAGTGCAGTGATTACTACTTACATTAAAGGAGAATACATTACAGATGGCGGGGGCCTTTTTCTCTCACTTCAGAGGGGCTTGCCGATCGCGCTGCCCCCGGGAGCTGTGATATGTTAACTGGGAAGCGACTAATTTGATGTCAAAAATTCATAAGGCCCCTCTTTAATATTGCATATCTATCCTGGGCTGTCACTTCAAAACAAGGGATTGCATAAACAGAGCTAACCCAACACAGAAACCCAGCTGTAATATTGAAGGGGACAAGGAAGAGGAGAAAAGGGGAAAAAGACTGAAGGAGCAAGAAGTAACAAAAAAAGGAAACAATCAAAGAAAGTTCCTCAATAAACCCCAGAGAACGGCACCTGTAGAAATGTAATTTTATAAATTCTGAGAAAAAAAAACTAATCTAGACGACTGTGGGCTACGTAAAAGGTGGAGGCAGGGGCCTTGCATACAGCGGCCGGGGTACTGTGATAGGGGGAGGTGGGGGTGTGGGGAGACTGACTTATCAAAGGCACTGGCAGGTAAATAGTCATTTACTATGCATGCACAATGAACATTACACAGAGCCCTGACACGAGCAGCAGGGCGATAATGAAAGACAGTGCTATTGTGGCATCCGCCTGGGGACTTTTTTTAATATCGCTCCCCTTTTCTCAAGGCGAAGGAGCAGTGATGCTTTTTGGCGGCAGCCTCCTGTTGTAAGTCACTTTGCATAAGATGTGAAGGAACTGAAGTGTGATGCTTTATCTGAGCTTCGACTTCTCAAAATTACTTTTTTCTCCTTTTCCTTTTCTCCTCCAGAAAAGAACACTGTTAAGATTTGCAGCTTATGTTTACTAACTGTTTTACTCCTCCCACAAAAAAATTTCCCATTTCTTAAATACAACCATAGATATTTGACATTAGTTATTAAAATGTAGCTTTTGTATATTTCAATGCTAACTCACTAGAATTCATTTGTCTCTGAAAGAACTCTTAAAACCAAAGTCGCAATCATCTGCATGAATCCATAACATCACCCACATGACCCGAAAGTCCGCACACATGAGCAGAGAAAGTATATATGACAAAACATCGCTGAGGAAATCAAAGGCAGGCACTTTTAAATGTGTACACTTATTTGAAGTGTAGCAATTAGACATACATACTGAAAGAGTGATTCTATGAGAACTTACAGGTCTGCTTATAGTGGTGGACTGTATCAAGCATTAGGAGGTAGGCTTGGTTCATTATTCACATTGTCTGCAAGGATATTCTCATCATCTCAGTGTAACAAGGAAGTTGTACCTCCTGAAATAAGTCAGGGAAATGCATCATAATATACAGGAAAGTCTTACTTTATACATATATCAAATATATACACTAATATACATATGCAGATAAATTGCTAAAATGCAAAAATTTCAGCATAATTACTCAATGTCCTGTACCTTTTATCAACAAGCTTTTACAGTACTGAACGACATATTTTAGTGTAGCTTTTGCAATAGCAAGCTACGCCTAAAAAATAAAAATAGCTCTATCACTCCTTCAGGAAGTACTTTTTCTCAGTCACACAGAAAACAGAGGTTGTAAGAAACTGAGATTTCCCCCATTAATTTATTCTACCCCATGTCTACACACCCGATATCCCAGCTATGGTAAACAAGACTGAATCAACATTGAATCAATGTCAGATTAAAATGTTGATTCAACGTTTAAATGCCGTATTTTAATTAATTAACGTAATTTAAACTCATTGTATGCCGAGTTACAGTTGTTTCAAAGTTTAATTAATTGTGATGGGATTAATATCAATTACATTGATTAATTTTTTTTTTAGAGGTACATAAATATCTTGTTAAAGTTCTACATAAAACATATAATAAATAAATAATTGAATTTAAATTCATTCAAAATAGTTAAAACCGTTGTGTAGTGCATATTTACATTGTGTGGCTGATGTACAAAGATTGATGAGAAATATTTTCATTCAAGTTATCTACTTTGTTAGTTACGCCTACTGCCTACATCACATTTGGATACTTAAAAGAAGAGCGCAGTTGCTAGCTAGTCTAGAAAATACCTTTTCTTACGTTCATAGCTGTGATGCACTTTGAACTGGAACCATCAGAGGAGGACACCTCAACTGGGTTTAGACTGTTGTGAGACAGGGTAGTTATTACCATTTGATGATGTGTTTGGTGGTAATCCTGCTCATTATGAGAGGAAACACAGGTTCAGACATTTGGTGTAAATGCTTTGCTGAGGAGCCAATGGTGCGAAGCAACCCACTGTGGGATACAAATAAATGCCTCTAAATCAGAATCTCCCCTAAAATGTTGGCTTTGATCAGATGTATAGGCTGCAACAAAGCCACAGTGTCATAGAATGCATGTCTTTGTGCAAAGTGATGATGATTTATTGTCTGAAGTGTTTGGCGTTTCTGCTACTGATTGATGAGTAAATCTATCAAGTTGCGATAATACTTGTTTGACCTGCTGTCTGTTGGGGACTAGAGTGTAATGTGCTTTCCCTGGCTGCAAGTTGAGCTCTGTCCGCACAGCCCACATGCCCAAGCTGACCGGTGCTGAAAGTAGCCTAACCTTATGGCCTACCTTAGGCGTTGTCCACTTTCATACAAAATGCCCATACATATTAATACATATTCTAAAGAATTTTGGGTGCACTGAGGATGGGAGCTGGGCCCACAAATAATGTTTGCACACGGGACCATCATGACCAACTTCTGCTACTGCGTTCATTTCTTTAATTTGAATTTTCTCCCTGAGTTCAAAGTACCACTTGAAAAGTGCTGTAGCACACACCACAACCCAGGAAACAAACACATGGTGACCCCAGGCGGGCAGTTCTTGTATCCTGTAATATTCTATAAGTGTTAGCTAAAAAGTGGTGGCAGATTTTAAAACGATCACAGCAACCTGTATCCCACCATCTAATGCAAAAAATATTTTTATTGTTGTCTAAACTGGAATATAAGCAGTGATGGATAGAGAACAGTCAGGGAAGTTCATAAGGCCTATCTGAAAATACAACCACAGTACATTCTGGATAGGGTGTCAACCAGACATATTGACATGACATTCATATCTTTTTCAGTTACTTTATTATAATCCAGGGACAATCAAAGGTTAAAATTTATTGAAAGTTCCCATATACCTTTTCTACAATTAATATTATCTGTTTTGTGCTATGACTGAACAAGCTAGAATATATGTATTACGGGCCAATATAATAATTGGGCCAGTTGGGTCATGAATTCCATTCTGTCAGCCACTCCAAACTGAATTAAAAAGGAAAGATACCTCAACTTGAATAAGACGACCTCATACTCTCCAGTATATATGGATCACTTTTATATTCACTCGTCACATTCTAGTCGATGCCCTCCCAGGACATATGGATCTCTTTTATATTCACTCATCTGATTTGTCTGATGTTAATCAAGTTATGGGACCAGTGAATATAGATAGTGCCACCATCTTTATAACTTTTAGATCTTTGTAAAAACAAAAAAGGTTTGTATTAGCCATAATTGACAGTTATTGTAATAATGAAATAAAAAATAAGGCAACATACAATGCTTGATCTGTTATGTCCACTTGATCAGTTTTGTCTTTTTTACTGAAAGAGTAATGTTTAAACTTCAAAACAATATAAATTTTATTGGAACAATTCAATAAAGGTTTCTGTTTTTCCATTAATAAATAATATAAATTACCTTGTGGCTTAATATACGTGGCTGTCTGTATTTGTTTATTTGCCATATAATCATACCTTCTGAGGCTCTTATCTCTTCCTCCAGAACAACCAAATAGATAACAGAGATACTAAACTTTCAATTTAAAAGCCTGATTAATAGTCTTACTCTGTCACACCACATTCTTCTTAGTTCCAATGACCACATTTATCTCTACACTGTTTATGCAGAGGTTTCAGGGTCACAGAGTGGAAGAAGATTTCATCAGTGTCGATTCAATATGTCACCCATCTACATCAAATTGAAATAAAAAATGAGTGCATTACAAGGAAAGCAGAACCAGGTGAAATTAACTGATGTTTTAAGAGAGTCAAAGACAGTAAGAGAATAGCTGGAAGTGCACATTTTCAGTATTAAATTATATAATTAATATAAGACTAATTAAAATTCCTTGGACGCATTATAATTGTTGATAGATAATTACAGAATTTCTTAACCTTTTGCTTTATAACATTTAATAATGAGGATATGAAAGAGATATAATCAGAATAAACCATAATAAATGAAAAAACGTATTTCATTCCAACTTTGTCACTGTAGCATTATATTCTAAAACATATTTCCAAACTTTGAACTGAGGTGTATTTCTTCCTTGAAACCACAAACACCCAACCAGAACTATAGACTCTCATTAACAAACCTGAACCAAGCATCACCCTCAAACAGACAACCTCATTAAGGGCTACTCATAGCATAATGAACAACCGTGTGTATTTCGGCTGAATTGCTAAATTATTCAGAACACTGTCAAATTTCAGGCTGGTTTATTGTATGGATGCAGATCAAGGAGAGTCACAGGGCCAGAGAAGAAGCTCTGTGTGTGCTGGTGACACCATAACATGGCACTCGGAGTCCGTCGAGTCTTCCCATTGAGCTTCGTCTGTGCTTACCCTCACCTGTCAAGGGGAAAAGGAGAAAAAGACCGATTCCGTTTCATTATCAACCTCTCACTGGAGATTTCAAACAGATTATAACTAATGAGGCAACGTTTAAAATGCCATTGGGCTGATGTTTGTCGGTAAGTGCTGAGAAAAAGGAAACGCATGAAACATACGCACACACACACTACACACACACATGCACGCATTCAGGCTGCCAAGGATTGTCAGTGCAGGTGAACAAAGTGAATAGGATATGTGACTGACAATAAAGACTTCTTTTAACATCAGTGAAAGGAAGGCTCTGGAGACAGGCAGACGGGACAGATGCAGAACTTCACATTACTCTGAGGGCGACGGATGTTTTCCCAAGACCTGGAGATGCCAGCTTTAATGATGAGCCCAGGAAGTTGCAGGCAGGAAAGATGGCACCCTCAAATCTATTATTGCATTCTGCCTTAAAGAGGATCTTTAATAGACACCATAAATTTCTGCTAGTGTCATGGCATACTTAAACTTTAATTCTTTCTTCATTACTTTCCCTATTAAAAGTCCACATAACAGGTGAAAACAACACATTCCGTTTTATGAAAATATTTATTTAAAAAGAATATTCAGGATGCATTTTTCACTTTAGAGTCCAATGTCTATGTGAAATCAATTTGTTACATTGCTATAAATATCAAACCATATCAAACCATCTATAGGGTGCCTCCAGAAGCATAATATACACATTTTACATTTTAGGCATTTAGCAGACACTCTCATCCAGAGCAAATTACAAAAGTGCTGTAGTTTCAGGGGTTAAAGTGCAATACGAAACTGAGCTACCTTGCCCTAATGACAATTACTGAGAGCAGGTATAAAGACTTACACAAAATCTATGCATCATAGTCTATGGATAAACATTAAAATAAGTAAACAACAGAGTTCACAAAGTAACAAAGTAATTTAATATAAGCATCAATAATACAACAATACAACATGAGCATCCGAAGAAAACAGTTCCTATGGGGAGTGGGGGTTTTCAGGACTGAAGCATGAGGTATTGGTGGAAGAGATACGTTTTCAGTTTCCTCTTTAAGATGGTGTAGACCTCAGATTGTCTGATGTCCTCAGGAAGTGCGTTCCACCATGTCGGCCCAAGTCTTGAAAAGAGTCGGCCGGATGATGTTCGCATCCATAGGAGAGGGACCACTAGGCACCTGGCAGTGCAAAGATCTGGTGGGGTAGCCAGGAGCTGATCCGGTGGTAGCATGGTGAGAGTGATGGTGAGGATCTTATAGTAGATCCAAGCAGCAACGGGGAGCCAGTGGAGTTTGATGATATAATTAAAAATACTATATTTTGGCCAAAACAAAGAGAAACGACATCTACAAATGTAAATTAGGGATTGATTTCAACCTACCAGCTAATCAGAGGAAATGTACAAACACAGCCATTTCATTTGGAAAGTTTAATCTTTCTGCTTGTCTTCCTCAGTTGTTCTACTTGGGCTGTCGTGTTATCACACGAGGGCTTTCATAACAGTTGTGGGGGGGAAACTTTGGTTTGATTATTGCACTTAAATGTTGTTTTATTTTAACGACGGAACAGTGCTGCAAAGTGCAGACGTTTAGATTTGACTTCCAGCAGTCCTTTATGTGGTCTATGCTTCTCAGTATGATTAGTAATTAACACATTCTTTTGTGTGGACTTTTTTTATTTACAGCAAAACCCTTGCCAAAACCTACATTCCACAGCCAGGATCAGATTAACGACAGAGTGAGGAGTATCTAGAAACCCAGCCAGACACTTTATATATAGTCCAAAGGTCAAGCTCTGCAGCACCAATCAAATTGACAGCAGAGTTTTTAAAATACCCAGATATTAAGCAAAGTTTAAAGTTAGATTCACAAAGAAATTTAAATAACTATTAATTTACACTGAAATCCGTATTCCCTCTGGTTAGCCAAAAATAAAGTAAGACTACAGACCCAATGCACATGGACCATCTGGTCGAT
Organism: Hiodon alosoides; assembly: GCA_025775065.1. NCBI lineage: Eukaryota > Metazoa > Chordata > Actinopteri > Hiodontiformes > Hiodontidae > Hiodon > Hiodon alosoides. The sequence continues at coordinate 2,498,995 of JAOYSI010000013.1, read as the reverse complement.
GCAGAACAATACAAGAAAATAATTTAGGATTCAAAAATTATTATCAGGACTCCATTGCTAAAAAATAATTTTTTTACCTTTTTAACTACGGGACACACAAAAAACGTTTATTTAATTAGAATATTACTATGTCTCCATAAGGTGTGTGTAATGGAGATGTACGGCCTTTTTTTACATAAGGGCTCCATAGAAATCATCTGAACACTAAAACTGTTCAGTCAATTTGCCTTAACAGTCAAACTTCTTTGAGCATGGGATGTTAAAACGATAAAAAAACACCCATAAAAATATGAAAGATAAAAATACAAAACTTTGGCAGTTAAATAAAAACATGGACACAGAATACATACAGATGGTCACAAGGCTTGTCAGACACCAGTGCCTATTTTTTGTTTCTTAGATTTTCTTGGTGTCCTTCACCCCTGATTGTCACTTCTCAGATAATGGTTTCAGTAACTGAAGTGGAAGAACATGAAGTCCAACACGAACACAAGCACAAAGCATTTGCTGCTCCACATTGTCCAGTGAACCTCTGCAATACACAGAAAAGAAACATCAAATGTGAAAGCACCTGCATGTGTTTAAGTGCTTCGCAAACCAACTAAAGTCGGTTTTGTAGCATCACTTCCTTTTATTTTTTATTCCTTTTATATCCTTTTACCATTATTTTTTAGATACCGATTTAATGTGTGTTAAAACATTTTTTTTTACTTTAAATCTATTAAAATCCGATGCTATGTTCCATGCATACAGATTTAATGTGTATAAACAGAAAAATAAACAGAAAAGCTATGTGCATTACAAGAAAACAAATCACTAAATACAATTTTCTTTCAACAAATAAAAGTGAAATAAAAAGTGCACGGTACTCATTACAAAATACACTCTCTAATGCAAGCTTAAGCAGCAGTTGAAAATACGCATGTCATATTAATGCTAGCTTTTGTCTATCACTGTAGCTAGTACATGAGACTATCAATCAACGGTGTAATAAGGTATTAGGTCCATGTCTATATCACAGCATAGCTTATCCATTGAGGTTGAAATTAAGCAGTTAGTATTAAGCATTCGTAACTATTATTCAATTAAAGTGAGTGAAAATTATTTTGTGTGCCACCCACATTGACAGAAGACAGTGGGCTTCCACATGGCACTTGCTGGGATGGAGGTGGGTGTGAAGGCCAGGATGTGGTGGCATTGTCAGTCCTCTCACCTGTGTAAAACACTTCAGGAGCCTGTGATGAAACAAGTGTTTCATTTTGGAGACAAAGACAGAGATACATTTTTATAATGATGCTAATATAGTCAAGCTGTATCAAATGAAACCCCAATACAAGGAATCTCATTATTATGGCCAGTCACTACGTATGATAGTTAGATTAGTCCACAGAAGACATTTCTTTTCCATTTCAGGTAAATTCATATGAAGAAATGTTAAGTAGCTATATGTTTCATATGTGGTATATCTAATAAATTATTGTTTTTATGTGGCATCTTGAGTAGGGATTCCTTCCTTGATCCTGTACTTTTTGTAACGTTGTTTCTGTCATAGTTATGTAGTTAATATGAAGCTAAGAGACCAACAGTAAGGTAAATTTTAACTTAAGCACTTACCAGGGTTTTATACTCCTTCATTTGAGTATATTAGCCATATTAGTAAGTAAATATGCTAGAAAAAATAAAAATAAAACTTTCTTTGAGATCTCTATGCAATCCTACATCATTAATAGATAAAACATTAAAATCTATTTAATTTTAATTATGTCTTAAGGATTTCCTGTGAATTTCATACAACAAAAGTTGTTTTACCAAATAAAATTTGATGTATTTCAGTCACAACTGTTCTCACCCTGGTTTTTGTATAATGTGTTTCATATGTTTCTACCATACTTTTGATTAGTTTGACAGCATTGTGTAACCGTGTGTGCTATTTGCTATTTTTCCAATGGCTAATTGTACTTTTTTTTCAGTGTGTATATGTCTGTATGTGTTTCTGGATGTTTGTGTGTGTCTGTGTGGTGAGTCTGAGTCTTGTGGTATGTGTATATGTAGCGTCTCTGCCTGTGTAACTGTCTGTATGGGTTTTGAGTGTGTCTGTCTCTACCTGAGTGTGGTGTGTCTCTACCTGGTGTGTGAGTGGGTCTGTAAGTGTGTGGTTTTTTTGTATATATTGTGCATGATGTATGTGTGTGTGTGAGAGAGAGAGAGAGAGAGAGAGAGAGAGAGAGAGATAGAGAGAGAGAGACTGAGAGAGAGAGAGAGAGAGAGAGAGAGAGAGAGAGAGAGCGAGAGAGAGAGAGAGAGAGAGTCTGTATGTGTGTGGTGTTTTTGTTTATCGTGTGCGGTGTGTGTGTGTGTATGTGTGTGTGTGTGTGTGTGTGTGTGTTGTGCCTGTGAGGAGTACAGCCCAGCTGACGTGGGCAAACCTTGCAGTAGAACTAGTAGTCTGGGCGCATGTTCGAGAGACTGATTTATGTAAAAACGAATCTTGAACGGACAACTTTTGCTGCCGGTGTCTGCCGGCTCTGCTCAAGTAGATAGGCATTTCACAAGTCTGGGAGGTCTAAAGATGAGGTGCTGTTTGTGGGGGTGTAGGCATAGGCCTGTCATTGGTGGAGAGTTATGGACTGCAATACCGATCTCTGCATTAGGTGCCAAAATAAGTCACTGCATAATTATAGACTTTCTACAGAAGCTTTTAGAAGTCGACTATGAGATTCACTCATAATGCTGTCAGAGAAACCACCTATTCTCTACCCCAAACATTGACGGACACAAACACCAAAATGGATTGTGATGATTTATGAGAGTTGAATTCAACATCATTCTGAAACTAAAATAAATAGGTGTATGAAGTCTATTGGCGGGTAAAATAAAGCACCCAGGAAAGCATATTAGAGACCGTTTCTATTACAGAGAAAATTCTCACTACTGTTTTTGTTTTTTTATGATTATTATTATTATTTTAACTCATACTGGTATAGACAGCTGAAACTGCGTGGATACTCTGACTCCACAAGCCAGAATCCCAGGGTTTCTCTGTTGGAGTAGGGTTATTTTTGCACCAGCTATTTCAATTTCCCAACAACTACCAGCATGTATTGGTCTATTCTGTTTCATCATTGGCTGTTCTTTTTTATTAATTCAATCTGACCTGATAGGAAGCTTGAAAATCTTCCTATTACATTTTTATGTCATGTATTCATTTATAGGTCAAATATTGTGTTACTGTCTCATGAACGTATTTTAATTCACATGGAAAAACACAAAACTGAATGCCAAATAGGACATAAAAACTATTATTTAAAATTTAATTTTACTTATTTTATTTAGGTAAATATTTCTTATGATCACAAATTGAATAAAATGAACATTTTCAATAGCAAATGAAGGCCTTGAAAATTAAATATTTATATTAAATGTTATAAACATTTACAAATGTTTGACACATTTTTTATGTTTCAAAAATCTACTATGTTTAAAACATGTATGACATGTGTGATGCTTTATAATAAATAAATTCCCACATTTATGTATAATTAAGAAGTTGACACATTTATGTATGTTCGTTTTATTTACAAATGTTTTAAACATTAATACGTTTCATCCATTTATAGAGCTGTGAAACATATGCAAATTAACTCCTCCAATATTGCATAAATTACAAAAAAGAGGCAGAGAAAAGGTAGATTGTGATTTCCTTTTGTTGTTCTCCATTGCTAACTATAATTAAGCACAGAGTTTCAGCTTTCCCGAAAATGACCTTTAATAAGCTTAACACTACTGCCCACCAGTCATCAGCCCCCCCAAAATAAAAAACAGGTCTAACTAGCACGCTAACTAACCAACTTACTTACTAAATGGAGCTGCAAGTTGTTACAATAACATAGCAGTTAGCCCACATGCATTCTTGGTACTCATAGGTTCCCAGCCTCTATCCCAGGACATATTGGACTATCACATCTGTCATTTACAGCCTTAAACGTTAACAGAAGTAACTTAAAACCAGACTGCTCCCTTATTGGCAGGCAATGTAATGAAGCCAACACTGGCGTGATATGATCGTATTTCTTACGTCTAGTAAGGATCTTAGTAGCTGCATTCTAAACAACTTTTAATGTGGCTGTATTTGAGCAACCTGATATAGCATTACAATAATTAAGTCTGGATGTAACACAAGCGTGCATCTCTGCCTCCTGATCACCTAAAAAATGTCTAATCTTGGTAATATTTCATAAGTGGTAGAATGCTACTAGCGATATCTTTAGAATGACGTTCAAAATAAAGATCCGGCTCAATTGTAACCCCATGATCTTTAATCAATACACTCTGATCTATCATCAGTCCATCTAGGTCCAGCACATAGTCATTAAACCTTGTATGCTGGCCTTTTGGGCCCAAGATGATCAATTCTATTTTGTCAGAATTCAACAATAATGTAGCGTATAGCACTAGAGCTGCTACTACGCGTAGTTTCAAGCATCAGACAGACACCGATTTCACAGGAATCAA
>JAOYSI010000013.1:2464072-2494383 GCA_025775065.1 Hiodon alosoides | reverse complement strand
GTCTTCCTGTTAAATCGGTGTCTGACTCCATGCTTGAACCCAGCAGAGTAGTAGCACTCCGACAAAACGCTACAATACAGTGTTTGAATATTTATGTATATGAGTATGTATAGCGGTATAAAAATAGTACCTGTTGTTATTGGTGTCTGAGTTGATCGGACTTGGTGATTGATTTTGTTTCACTTTTTGTGTTCCATGTCATGTTCATCCTTCTTTAGTTGTTTAACTTTTTAGTAGCTTGGTCACAAGATATCACTAGAATGACAAAAAGGGAGGGATTTTAAATAATTGAATTCCCAGCTATGCTAAAGAGGAATCCAGTGATGCGCTGGGGAGATTATACAAGTCAAAAGTGATCTTTTTAGTGATCTGGTTATTTCACCCACAACACCTAAGAGGGATTTAACTCTGTAAGCTGTCTTATATTCTTAAATGGACAGATGCTAGAGAGAATGAATCATGCAGACTTTTTTTCAGGACAAAATAAAAGAGAGGTATAGATACTGACACAGAGTATAAATGTTTTTTATAAACTTTTACTTTCAGTTTCATTCTACTGTAATTTAGCATCATATAAAATGAATAAATTGAATATATCAGAAACAAAAACAGAATTAATATAAGAATCTATACATTCCATAGTTTCAGACTAAATTATGATTTCCTGAACAATGTTTGCCATTTGTTTGTAGTGTGCTTGAGGAGACGTAACTAATAGTTAATCCAGCAGTACGTGAGCTGATGAAGACAATGATCAGTCTGAAGAAAGAAATGACAGAGTGCTGTTTGCCTAATTTAATCAATACTTCAATATCTTCCAATTAGCACAATTATTTCAGTTGCCTGTGAAAATCAGACCCATCTAATTTATCGGTACTCCATCTTTCAAACTGGTTGTATTACAAATGTTATTACAATAGTTAATTTTTTATTCTTCCATTTTAAATTATAGGGAGAGGCTACATTCTAATTAAACTTCACTGGATGTGTTGATGAGGTTTAACTAGCAAAATTAATTAAAAGTTTTGTAATGATTAAAATCATGACATTTTGAGTATTTAATCAAAATACATTTTGCGATTAATTAAAATCTAATTTGCATATATGTTAATTCAAGTAAATAATTCAGTCTCATCTGCAGACTAAACTTCCTATCTACAAAAAGACTCATGTACATGAGTTGGAGCTTGTATTTTTCATTAAAGATAGAATTTCTTCTTGTGGACATTGGGTGGTTTAAATGATAATCTAATTTGGACCCTTCGACCTTTTTTATGGCTGAAGATTAATCCCAAGCATCCAATTCCACATTTTATTCAGATTTGCATATTCATTTTCCAAGCTTTTTAATTCAAAATATAGAATGTAAAAATTTTTGGCGAATTAATAAAATAAATTCTTGACTTTCAATTTAAGAAGGATTATACTGTAAATCTGCTACCTTTCCAAACAGGTAGGTCAATTCAAAATTTACAGAAATTAGTCTAAAACTCAAAACGGAGTCATGCTGGAGAGTGAGTGGACTTAGGACCTTTTTATGTGCAAAATAAGGTGAAACTCAATACACAGCACATACAGGACATTGTATGTGCCTTGCAGAAGCAGGCTAATAGTGAATTATTATATGAGGATAATGCGGTGAACAATGGTTTAATTTCCCTGCTGGTTGAAAGCTATTTCTAGAGTTATTTGACATATTATTCCGAGCTTTCTCTATGGACTCTCAACTGAATTCATTAAAATTAAAATAAATATCTGAACAAATTCATCAATACAATGTTTTTAACTGGGCTACTACATACATGTGTATATATGTGTCAGACTCCATTGTACCCACCCTGTCCTTTAAAACACATTTTTTTTAAACATCTCGCTCATGTAAAAACCCATTTTCATCATTAACATTGTATCATTTGCTGGATTCTAGCAATCCAAATATCCTATACTGACAGCTGAGAAAGAATGTATAATTAATATTTATGAGGATGGTTTTGTCGATAATGGTTGCATTGTTTGTTGATTTTCTATATCCATGGGCTCTCTTACCATTTAGTTTGTAAAATTAATCAATAGTATACTCCTAGAATATGGAAGTAATGCAACGCAGTACGACTAATGATCTGATGTTTTAACTGCCTTTTTATTAATAATATCTGAATAGCATGCCATTCATAATATTGAACATTACACTCCTGTGGTGTCACAATGACCCTGACAGATTCTGTAATTTGGTTCTATATATCGCAGCACAGTCTGCTTTTTCTTATTTTCACCTTAATTTGGAGCTGCCAATTGTATTCAGATCTTGGCTCCTTGCTCTGAACCCCTCAACCACACACATGAAGTGCACACTTTTTTGTTGTCCTCTAGATTTCTGTTGACATCCTGCTTTTACAGGTCTCATCAAAAGCTACTTTTGCTCAATTTTTTTTCCCAAATTTGGAATCAGCGACATTTTATTCTTGCTCAAATTTGGAATTACCTAATTCAAACCAAGCTCGTGGGGCTCAGTCTGTCGTGGGGCTCAGTCTGTCCTGGGGCAAGTGCCTTTATTGGCTGACAGACCCTCCAAACATGAGAGAATGTTGAATATATTTCTATAACTCCAAGAGAAGAGGTAAAATCACGACAGTCTCCCAAAGCCAGGTCCAGCTGTTCACTTCATCGAGGCTCATCTGTGCGGCAGCAGAGTAGAGGACAGGGACAAACTGTCCCAAGTGGCCTCAATCAAGGAGGTGCATTTTGAACATACTGCCTTAATTTTAATTGGTCCTAGGTAATCATTTTCAATGCCATAATGGCCAATGCTTTTGCAAATGCTATAAAGGTGTTTGGGGATGTTTCATGTAGACATTTTGGGAGAGAACTTTTTTCCTTGAGAGTGTTTTATTTAAAAGACCATGTGTTTATCCCAACCAAAGTATAACCTCAGTCTAATTTATTTGTTGATCTTTCTATCATGGGACTGGGTAGTGGGTTAGGGAAATAGAGGTACTGGGACAGAAAGAGCTACTGAGAATGAAACAAGCTATGATTATCTGGTGGTTCTTAGGGGAAACTTGAATTTCAATGAAAGGTTTAATCCCTAATTCCATTGTTTACAAATCATAAAAAATGTACGTTGTTCTGTTCTGCCTTGTAAATAATCTACTTCCAGCCCAGCGGTTGTGTCCTTGAGCAAGGTACTGAACTAGAAATGTCCAGCTGTACAAGTGGATGAATATAGAAATTATAAACTCTAAGCAATTCTAAGCAACTAAATTGTTAATTTGTTATTGTTAGTCAAAATTCCTACTTTAATATCATCACCAGTTGTGATGAGTACAACACATGTCTTTACAAGAGCATGAATCCTAACAGTAGGAATGCAAGTGATTTAATTTGTCTATTTGAATTAGATTAATTTTGAGATTAAAAGTTATACAGAACTTATTTAATTGATTATTAGAGGAAGACATTGGCTCTTAGTAGTAACAGTTTTGTTTCAACAGATTGTTGTTGTTTTTTTGTTATTTCCTAGTTTGTTTACCACATTAAGTCTGCACAAACTCTTGTGTGTCTGGGGTGAATAGAGTGATTTAATTTTACCCATCTTATGGCACAGAAATGGGCGGCTGAGGGTGAAGGGGTCTGGTCATTGGCGAACGGTGTGGGGCTCTTTGTTAATGCCCCTGGCATTTGTTACTGGTACAGACCCTGAGCCCAGTGATATCAGATTCAAATTAGCAACCACCCTTTCCATGCATAGGTCCAAAAATAAATATTTAGACTACTGAAGACTTAATTTGGTGTATTTTTATCAGTATACCCACTGGCAAGTACTTACATCTCTTTCAATTAGAATATACTGTGTGATTGAAGCTGGGGTGTATGTTTAACTATGGTATGTAGAAGGTGAATACAACTGATTTATTTTGTCTCACTAAGGTAGGAGAAAACAGAATTTAAAAAAAGGATGTAGATAATTCATAGTTAACATAATTTTTTACTGTAGATTCATATACCTGCTCTTTAAAATGGGGAAAAGAGAGCCCTGAAAGAAAATAAAAGTGATGCAGAAGTCAAATATGGCACTTCACAGGGGGCCTAGATTTGGTGTTGGTGGAAGATATTAATAAGTACTACAAACACTCAGAAGAGGAAGATGACTAAGAATAAAATGAAGATTCTTGCTTTTACTGTCATCATAATCTCAGCAAGTAAAGACAATGGTGTCCTTTATTTTTCCTGTGTTTATTTATGCTCAAACAGTTCTATACCTCTTACCATCCTCCAGAGCAGTAGCTCCCCACTTCCAGGCCATTTATCACCTTTTGTGATAGTTCTATTCACTGAAAAGTAGAGAAAGGGTATAGAAATAACATAAAAGTAGCAAAGAGGACTGTGACATACTGTAGCGTCAAGCAGCCTAAAGTGGTGCAAACACCATAATTAACCACAAATGGCCATTTGATACCCTAATCCTCTTACCTTGTGCCCCACACACTGATCATGCCATTAAATATTTCAATCTCAGAAGAATTATTCAGTTATAAATGCAATACTCAATTCAAAATGGCCATTGGATTAAAAAAAACAAAAAACTCTTCTGCATCCTTTACAATCTGAATCATTATAGTTACCAGGTTCAAATTACATGTGCAACCTCAAATATTTTATTTTTCTAGATCACCTCTGGAGGTACCATCAAGGAACTGTCTCATGGCTGTTACAGAGGAATAGGAGTCTGAGTGAAATAGTGTTTTATTAGCTCTGACCATGAGCTGCAAACTTAAAGCATTCAGAAATCCAATGCAATCTACCTGCTATCAATGGCTCACGATGTGTGTGACAACTTTAGTTGAGTTGAGTTGAGTTTAGAAATGTCTAATCAGCCCTGAAAACCACAACTGGTCCAAATTTGCATTAATAAAAGTTTCATTACGTCAAATTAACTGTTTTAGTGTGTAGTTGTCAGAGTTCACAACACAGCTGTAGATGCTATCAGTCACTTCTCCCAACTATTTCCCTCTAATCATTCAATTAACATTCCTGAAGCCCATATGCACTGTTTTTTAATCACCCTCTGCTCCCATTGGCCCTGCACCTTCCAAGTTAGTTTTCTGATCCACATATAATCCCCTCACTAACCTTCAATCTTTGTGAAGTCTTTTCAGTTTCATTATGGTGTTGCTGAGTGGCTTGGCCACGATTTTCTATTTCCCTCTTAACTCTGTTTGCCTGATCCACTGACCATTGCTTTTGTCCCTGACCACATCTTTGCTTAACCTTAACTGCTTTGTCCTGCTGGTACTTGACCCACGCCAATCTGACCCTCACAGCACTGCAACTGGGTTCCCCTGTTCCTGTACCCCGTGGTGCATTACAGTAGGGTCATTGTGGGTGAAAGAAAAACAAGGAACGGAAAGGCCTATCATTCATGCATTGTGTAGTGTCACTATGTGTGAAATGAAAACAAAACCACAAATAAAACAAAGAACTCAGTGGGATTGGGGATTCTAGGCAGCCTCCTACAAAATCTCAACTGATCAAGCAAATAGTGTTGATCACAAACGACAAAACAAAGGATGACAGTTTAATCAGAAATCATTCCTCTGTCTCCTCCTCAGCTTCCAACAAACACTTTAGCATGCCTTAAATTATAAAATCTACACAGCAGCTATCCACAACAACAGAAGAGAATGTAATTCAACACGCTTCTCTATTCTTCATTAGCATTTATCCTTCCTTGCAGTTCAATCATTTTGTTCAGGCAAAACAGCCTCATATATTACACTGGAATGGAATTCCCCTAGCCATTAGGAAAATGTCCAAAGGAAAAAAAATTGAAATCAAACGTGTTTTTCTGTGAGATGTGAAACCCTGTAACAACCCAGGACAACAATTTTCTCCTTGAAAACAGGACTTGTTTCACTATTTCAAGATTAAATGTGAAAGGTAAGCAGATTGTATAATTGTACAGTAGGCAGACTTTGTTTTTGGCAACAGTGGCCAAGAAAATCCAACAGAAATGCATGACATTCCATGGAAGTGTCTGTGTCCTGCAATTGATGCTAACGTCAGTTAGAATGCAACATGATTGGTTTTTAATAAAATATAGAACAAAACTTGTAACTTGTAACCAGGCACAAGCGTTCATATTATATAATAAACCCAGGTCATGATCATGTCACACATAAGATGGATCTTAAGCAAAGCAGTTACAAAAGAGGTCGTCAAGTCTGAGAATCACCTTTTTTGGATAGGGGTAGCAGGTGTTTATGTCACGTGATGAGACCGCTTGTCACAGCAGAGGCAGCTGGATAGTGTGAAAAGATAACGACACAAAAACAAGTACCCGTTTCCTGAATGGGGTTTGGCTTGCCACAGCTCAAAACAAAACAGAAAAACCGAACAAACTTGCTGCACCAACTGCACCAACGATATGCTCGCGGTTAAAAACCCAAAGTCCTTTACAGTAAGGCAACCTGAGCAGGTTTTCTCTGCTCCCTTCTCAGTTTCACTTTTATACAGAAGTTGTGTGGAGATTGTCTAGGCTGTTAAGGCAGTGGTTTAACAGGGCAGGTTGGGCCCTGCCCTTTTAGTCTAACCATTGCCCGTAAATAAAGCGATAATGTGGCCTGAAACTTCTGGCTGTAATCTGGAGCCCTTATTACTCATAACGAAGAGCATGTCCTCAAGTAATTTAGAACAGTTCCAGTATTTTCACTGATATCTGTGTTTGAAACATAAGAGAATTTTTTTTTTTAAGTGACAAATTTCTAATTTTCTCATCCTCCTATTTTTGAATCGACAGTAAAAGAGTATTTTTCTCTCACATGTAAAAGTATTTAGTTGTGTTATTTAATCATTTTTTACTTCTCTCATTGTGTACTATGATGAATTTCCATGTGTAGTCTTGTACTATATTGAAGTTTACTCTACAATTGGCTACGTTGTAGAGTGACCACAGTGTTCTACTTGACCACAAATACGCAGACCAATCAATCAATTTATTTTATAAAGCGCTTTTCACATGTTTCCATGTCACAAAGACGCTTTTCATACAGAAAAATACATTATGTCCCAGGCCTGACCCCCCAAAAGCATGCCAGTGGCAACAGTGGCAAGGAAAAACTCCCCAGGCTGGCAGGAAGAAACCTTGAGAGGATCCCGGCTTAATGGGGGAGCCCATCCTCCGCTGGCCGGCACTAGGAGCTGAATTAAAGATTCTAATGTCCATAGTGTGTGATGCCCTCCAGTAGAGGAGTTCCAAAACATTGTAATATCCGGAGGAGAGGGGTGGATGCCCAGATGGCTGGAGTCAAGTCTAAAGGTCCACTGGTTGCTGTGGTGAAAGTTATGCAGTCCTGCAGGATGCCTCACGTGATTGCTCGAAAGCAAGAGATAGCACATTGGTAATGCTTACCTACGGAAGCAGGATGATCTCACGTTCTCAAGATCTTAAGTAATTTAACAATTTTAAAAGTGAAACTTTGTGAATGGTCACAGCTACATATATCTATGGCAGCATACAAAGAGGGTGAGTGCCGGAAACAACACATGACCCTGAAGGTGGTCCGAACCCATCCCGCCCCACCAAAAGCAGAACCCAGCCAACTAGGGGGGAACCACCAATGATGGTGCGACAACAGGAATGTCAAACCAAACCAAACATTTTTAATAGCCACTGTCCCTTCACTGTCACAGTCCCGCTATTGCTATAGATACGTTTTAAATCTTGGTTTTAATATAGAGACAGTGTCCAATTCCCGCAGAAATTTTGGGAGGGAGGCTATTCCATAGTTGTGGAGCTCTATATGCAAATACACATCAATACGCAGACTTGCTTACATTAATTATTATCACAATTATCATTTTCATGTAGACTGGTCCCAAACAGGCCCCTGAACTAATCTGCAGGACTGGGGCCATCTGCAATAACCTCACATGCTTCATAATTATGCTAAAATGACGGAAAGGTCTGTATTAAATGATGGCCTGAAATGGTGCTCAAACAAGAACTAACAAAAAGGCACTAAATTCATGTTGATCTGTCATCATAAGTTTGATGTGTTGGTCATTTGTATGGAAAGCCCCTTTTGTCGTTTTCAGTTCACATGGTAATACCTAAAATGACCCTTTGTCTTTCTCTGTGACTGTTTTCTTCTTTTAGGAGCTAAGTGTCAGTCTTTGAAGTTTTGATTTGCCTCATTTTTTACTGAAATTGATTCTATATAGATCTATCTCAATGCCTTTCTAATGAATCATAACCGACAGGAGAGAATGCCCAAGGTATGTTTGCACCGTGTCCTCTGATATTCTACGAAAACAATAAATAAGACTGTTCAGTCTTAATATGACTGGAATTTAAGCAACCCATGTGTTAAATAAGAACTAATTATGTTACAGCCTTGACATTTATCTATTTGTTTATTCTATTCTAAATCTCACATTTCATATAAATTTTCTTACAGTAGTTAAACAAGCAGCATTTCAATGGTTACACATCATTTCCATATGATGGCAAACATGTCTTAATATAAAACATTTTGCATCAAGCAGAAAAAAGTTGGAGCTGTGTTAAGGCCAAAGTATGTTCCCCGACATGGAGCTGTGTTAAGGCCAAAATGTATTCTCTAACATGGAGTTGTGCGATGGCCTAGGGGTGTTCCCCAACATGCAAGTATATAAATTTGTTGTGACACAAAGTGCTAAGAAAGAGCATTAGTGACCTGGCTGGCTAGCTGCTTTCTTTCATCCAGAATTATGCAGCGATCTCTACAGGATGGATGAAGTTACAGAGAAAATAACTTCAGCAACTGCGATTAACGATCAGATACCATAAACAGTTTTCACATAATTTAGCAATTAAAAAATTTGTATTTACAGCCTTTTGATTCAAACAGCCAACACTGGCAGAAGGGATGGTTTGTAATGGTATTTTCTCCTGTTCAGGCTTCAGAGAACAGTACAATTAAAACATGCTGTGACATCAGGCATACATTGCCTTTCTTTGCATATCGATTTAGCTTATCAGTGCGCAATGCCTTGAATTCTGGCTGTGTTCTTTTATATTTTTTCTTCAGGATTAAACATTTGTATTTAGAAAAAAGTAAAGGCAGTGGAGTAGTTCATAACAAGAAAACATTAAAAACAAACATCAAAAATATTTATGGGGAATAATGTTTTGTCAATATACTGTAAACATATCCACATATATATTTTGGTATTTATATTACAAACAGATACAAAGATAAAGTACCTATACAAAATTAAATGAGGCTCTAAACATCTATTTCAGACTACAACATATGACACGTATGTGGTACCATCAGTGTGTGAAAATGAGAAAGCAGTAGAACGCCCCCTCATGGTTAAAAGAGTCCCAAGCCAAAATTTAAGCAAATGCAAGTAGGAAACATGATGTTTTCATTGAGCTAAACTTAGATAAATACCTATGTTTAAACATGCCAGGAGTTATGGGATAAGTCATACAGAGCTTTCCAATTCCCAAAGGTGACTATTGCAATGCAGTTTCATACTCTGTGATGGTGTGAATTTAAATCTAATACAAAAATTATTATTGTATATAGTTTTGAAAACTCATAATCTACAGGACGTTTCTTAGTAAAATTGCAACCCATAAAAATTTAAATCTAAGTTTTCAAAATTCCTATTTTGCAGTAGGAAGATATGCTAGAGCAAATTGAGTGACACATTATTTTGTCTTTCTTTAAAGCTTATAAAGACTTCAAAGCCCTCTGCAATTATATCATGAATTGTGACCATATTTGTCAATATATTTATAAACAATAATATAATATTTGCATAGAGTGTGTCTGTGTGTTAATATATAAACACATATGCTTTTACTTTAAGATTGCATATATACAACTCAAGTGAAAATTGTACCCATACTGAGGAATCCATGTTCAGCTTGCAGTAAAGTCATTGTGAATTTCAACCATTAACTTTTTTATTTCCCTCTGCATTACATTAATTTCTCTTATTTGTTTCTGTGACATGCAAATTATATAACATGGGTGCCATATGTCATTACATTGCATTGTTTCAGTTGCAGTGGTGAGTGGTTGGATGAGGTTGACAGGCATAAACAGCTGAACAGTTCCGGTCTCTATGAGACACACTTTGGCTATTTATTGGGATTAAACTTAATAATCATCTACATAAAAAAAAAGAGTTTTATTAGCAAAATATTTCTTCCATGAATGAAGATGAAGATTTTTTAAAACTGAGAATTAAACACAGTGTGTTTGTTTATTACAGTCTGGAACCACACAGACACAGATATGTTTACTAGGCGTGTGCTGGTCAGAGCACTGAGGGCTGGGCACTGAGCAGTGCAAACTGGCTCATGAACACTGCTAATCTACCACTGACGAAGGAACTTCAGTTGATCCAGTCAAAACAGAATAAATGAACTAATGAATTGACAAAAACAACAATCACATGTATATATCTGGGAGCTTTAGTAGAAACAGAGCCATAGCTGCTCTTGTGATGAATAGACTGGATGTGTGATGTTACATGGATGGAAGTCCTGTATCTAGTCGGGTATTTGTGTGAAAAGAGTGAAATGTCCTGGCCTCAGATAGGAGAGGACCAGGAGCAATAACGTGAACAGCCTCTTAGTACAACTTTGCTTTTTTTCTTGAGTAGAAGAAATAAAAAATAAAAGTTGTTAAATATATTTTATTAAATGAAATTAGTAGTTTGTCAAATCTATTTATTTATTTTTTGTTTTGCATCTGGACAACTACATGGAGGAAACCTTGTTGACAGTTCTGGTGCTAACGGATGGAAAAGTTGAAGGCAGCCTTGGCGATAGTTGAGTCCAAAGCTCAGAGGCGGATCTTCCTCTGCCGACTGGCAAGACCAAAGCCCAGAGGTGGATCTTCCTCTGTCAACAGGCAGAACCAAAGCTCAGAGACTGCTCTTCCTCTACCTAGTGGCGGGACCAAAGACCAGAGGCAGATCTTTCTTTGCTGACAGGCAGGACCAAAGCTCAGAGACAGATCATTCTCTGCTGACATGCAGGACCAAAGCTCAGAGGCGGATCTTCCTCAGCCGGCAGGCGAGACCAAAGCCCAGAGGCAGTTCTTCCTCTGCTGACAGGCGGGACCCAAGACCAGCGGCAGATCTTTCTTTGCTGACAGGCGGGACCAAAGCTCAGAAGCGGATCTTTCTTTAGACAGTTAAGGGCAGTTTGTCTGCAACAACAAACCATCACTTGAGTTAGCTAGACTCAGTCTGTCTGTGGCTGAGCATGAACACTGGTTTTCATGGGCATTTTGGTTGTAACTAAAAGGGGAAAAAACTGCATTAGGGTTTAACTTATCATGTTGACACAGGCTGTGCATCCCTACAAAGTAACCAATTAATATCAGCCAATTATACACAATATTTTATAGGTGCTTATGCCACATAACTTTAGAGAATCACACTACTTTGACTGGCTATATTTCAGAGTTAACACATATGAGTTTTAAAGATAGCTTTGTGACATACTCTGGTTAAGGGTAGACAAACAAACGTAATGTAATAATAGAAATACAACTTTTTAAAATATAATACAATGTCACCAAAAAATGTTCTGTTCAGGAAAATTTGATAAAATTGAAGTGCAACAAAATATGAATTTATTCATTTACTTCCAAGAGAATTATTACTATTGTTTAGATGGCTCAAAAATATGAATCAATATGAATTATTCATTAAAAATGTAATAAAAATGTTTTTACAGTATCTGTAAAGAAAACATTCAGAATTTCCTATACCAGTCTAGAATGATGAGGAAAAAATTTGCAGAAGTTTGTTTTAATCTAATTCGATCCTTAATGATAATTTCTCAATTTTCCTTTCAAATGTATCACTGTTATTTGGACCAAAAGAAAAATTGAGCCTCATGGAGTAGCAGTGCAGTTTAGTATTATATGGTGTAATTAGTAGTGTTCACACACATTCACAGTACACATTAGAAGTCACTTGGATAGCCTCTCCGAATACTGCCTCTTTGCAAGTAATTTAATACCTCATTTGGAATTATTAACCCAAGTTAACAGAACATGTGCTACTTGTCAGAGATTGAATTAGTCAGGATTTATAGGGGCTGAATTCTTATTCAGTTATCTACAGAGATCCCACCCACACACACAGACATGTACTGTAAACGGTGAATCAGTTAGACTGTTTTTGTTTAATACAGAGTCATTCTAATATATAAATTAATTTAAAATTATAGCACAGGCTTATTTTCATGGAAAACGTATGCATGAATGGGTTTTTAAATGTGACAGCACCGGTGTGATATAACACACTCAATTACATTATTAAAAAAAAAAACCCAGCTTGAAAAAAAATCACACTATACATAAATATTAAAATAAATAAAGGACAGCATTCTTGAGGCTTATTGAGGCTTATTATTTTCAATCCTTATGTAATAACTGATTTTCACTAGATTTTTCGTGCAAATCGTTTTCCGTGACTCAGTGACTCAGTGAGCCAGACCATTATCTCTTAGTTTCTCTGCACCGTAGGTGTTTGTAACCATTTTACAGCCGCTTTATCAAGCAGCTTTAAGGTGTTTGAATTCGTATTTTTCCTCCATTACGTCATTCCCAATTTTATTTTCAGTTTTATTTAGCACAACAAAATGTGACAAATACAAAAGGGGCTTGCCAATCTGTACAAGATACTATATGTATTTATGAGAGAAAGAAAGACCACATACCTAGTTCTGGGCTTACACACTAAAGTAAGTAAGCAATCTAGCTATTGATCCACTGACACCTAAACAAGATTTTATTTTTATTTTAGGGGCTGTAAGGAAGATTCCAGCTAAAAGGCCACACCTGGAAGATAGGTGCTCTCTTAAAGTAACCCAGCATTACAGGCTAGGCGGTTTACTTTGAAAAGGAGAGATAAGTTTGCTTTCTCTCTCTCTCTCTCTCTCTCTCTCTCTCTCTCTCTCTCTCTCTCTCTCTCACTGACACAAATCAGCCCGCTTAGAATAAACTGCATAAGTTATCAGCTCCTTGGAAAGCAATGCAAAAGGGGAGCAAAGAAAAAAAAAGTCTTCTATCACTTAATGAAAAATAGCTTCCCTTTTGGACAGAACTTCATAGGCTGCAATCAAGCCATGCCCCCCTCTTCTTGACGTGCAATCGAGACAAATCAAGTCACCATCTATTAATAATATTTCCCTGGCTCCTTTCATTCCATGCCGTGTCCTACGACTGTCAGGGGCCATGATGGAGCACTGCCTTTATCTCTTCCCCGGCCTGCTCTGTCAGAGTGATAAACAATTCTAACAAGAATCAGAATAAAGATCTTCCCAGTAGACTCCAGGAGATAGAGGCCTTTTTTCTCATTTTCTAGACTGCAAAATTTAATCTAGTGGTTTGCCTCTTTTTTTTCACCAAGCGTCACATTCAAAGAGATGCAAATTTATCAGAGCCTAGATCCGGTTGACTTGCAGCGTAGTGTGAATGTCAAAGCAGAAGCTTTGGGACCTTAGACATCTCCTCTTTGTGGGTTGGCTAATGAGCTTGACGCAAGACACCTGGGCTGGGTCGAGTGTCCGAACTGCGAAGGCTCCTCCAGGTGCATGGTGGCAGACTATCGAGCACCTTTGTTATGTGACAATGGCATCATTTTGCAATATAATCACTAAGTATGTTTCCCTGAATAAGAGTGTATGCAAAAAACAAAACAATAATAATGTTGTAGATATTAATAATTACCCATATCAAAGTTATAGTATAGGGGAGAGCTGGAAAATCATAGATAAAATACTTACTACTGAGTGGACATCATTGATCTGTTGGCAGAAATGTTGATATCAATCAATCAATTTATTTTTATAAAGCGCTTTTCACATGTTTCCATGTCACAAAGACGCTTTACATACAGAAAAATACAATATTTCCCAGGCCTGAACCCCCAAAAGCATGCCAGTGGCAACAGTGGCAAGGAAAAACTCCTTAGGCTGACAGGAAGGAACCTAAAGAGGAACACGGCTTAATGGGGGAGCCCATCTTCCGCTGGCCGGCACTAGGAGCTGAATTACCATTCTTTGTCTCGGGGAAAGAGGACATATGACCTTTTCAGACTAAACAGATGTAAATCAAATTTTAAAAATATCAGTAAGTATGTAACTAAATAAATGTATGTAAATAAATTATGATGGTTTAAGTTAAAGGACAGTTATAGCATTTTCTATTTTTAAACATGAATAAAGGTATGAGAAATGTTTCAAATATTGGTGACACAATAAGTGCATTGGTTGTCGATACGTGCATGGACACAGAGCAGTTTTTGGACACAATTACCTGTATTAACTTAGACTGCTTGGGAAATAGTCTTGACCTTAGCTTCTTCACTTAAAATAGATGCATTAGGATAAAACCTCTGAACCACAGCGGCTGATATTTTGAGTTTAGTTGTTAGCTGGCTGGCTGCACTACATACAATACAAGTCATATGAATACTTTGCCTAGTTTAATTCCTATAGCACAGTTTTATCCAGCACATGACACATCAGGGATCCCTTCCACCCCAACCACAAACTATTTACTATTGACGACAGGAAAAGCAGGCTGCAGAACAGTTTCTTTCCCGCAGCTGTTACCCTGCTGAACTCAGGCCCTCTGCACTAGCACCTCGCCCCCCCATATCACCTCTCAATGTCTGTTCAACAGGACCTGTTTGTAATGTATTGTAAAAATTATACTGTCACATAACCATTCACACTGTAATATAATCATTGTCATTCTGCACTTTATAACTTAACACCAGCACTAATGATGGCACCTTGGCCCAAAATTACTTTAGCACTATTCTTTGCACTACATTTTGCACTTTCTGGGTCAGATGCTAACCATATTCCGTTGCCTTTGTTGTATACTTAGTGCAATGACAATAAAGTTGAATCTGAATGGCCCTTGTATTTCCTTTATATATCTCAGTGCTTTGCCTATGATCCTTCCCCTAGTTTACTCCTCTTTTGTGTCCGATACAGTGTATTTTAAAAAGCTGGAGTAAAAGGCTCCCCATAAATATTCTATTTGCAATAATCCCTTTTTTGGAAATATAAGGTATAAAGTTGCTGCAGTGTAAATGTGCTAGTGGCAGAAGCAGGGCTGTTAGGTGTTGAACTTTGTTGAGGCTCATGCTGTTTGGAGAGCTGCAGTGGCTGTAATCCACAACACACGTGAATCTTACTATGCTGACAGGGGCGTTGATCAGGATACATTCACTCCTCCAACTGACTTATACACAATGCTAGGGTCCCGTTCCATTGTAATCAAAGACTGAAAGAAGACACTATAGGAGCATGAAGGGATCTTGAAAAATGTACTGATTATAAACTCAGAAACGAGAGGAACGAGACTGACAAATATTACATTCATTTACTGACAGGAGATTCTTAAAATTCTTAAACAATAAATACTGGGGATACTTTTTGAATGAAAATTAAATTATTACTTGCACTACGTTTGTTTTTAATAAATCACTCAGATCTTGCACTAATGAAATGCTACCATTTCCAACTAAGGAGCAATTGAGCAAATTATTTCAATTCAGTGGAACTAAGTAGCTCAAATGATACATTTTAATACATTTTATGAGATTAAATAAATCTCAAATTGGTAACATTAATGACTAATTTTTTTCTAAATGACTAAATTCTTCTTCCCACAAAAATAGGCATTATTTAACCAGACAGCAATATCCCTGAGTGTTAATATGTAATATGAATACAGAATACGTAATATAGAATATGCAATCAAAATATTTGGGCCATATTTCATACTCTAATGTCAAGTACAGAAGTTAGAGTTCACTCTAGAGTTAGAGTGTAAATATATGCTATGAAACCAATATATCACTTGATATCCACCCGATATAAAGTGCAGAAAGGGAAATTTCTGTGTGCAGTCGAGGGCCTAACTGCAAAAATTAAATGTAAAATTAAATTCAAACAGTTCGAGATGGTACTGAAGGTGGTCTTCTTCCAATTTGTAGATTGTACTATCATGCCAAAAAATGCCCGACTACCAAAAATTATGTGAAGTGTAAATTATGTAATTATTTTTATTTATAGCTCTGGATAGCGAAATTAAAATCACTGCCTAACATTTAAATACGCCTTAAAAAACTACAACTGCCAGAAGCAGTATATGTCAACAAATAATTGTTGCCTGCAAATTCACATTTTACGCTTCAAGGTAAGATTTTGGTTTACTTATTTAATGGTTGCAGACAATGCAAATTGCCTTTCTATCATATTCACAAACAAAGAAGTATTCGCAAATATGGCATTGAAAATTCACTGAAAAGTTACGCTATTCTCACGTGCTATTCGTGTTTATATTTTTGAAAAACAAATTCTTTCATGGAGCAATATTTTCAAAAACAACAAAAATAAATGTATTATATAAGAAGTCTTCACATCTGATACTGTATATAGGTATGTTCATGTTTCCCAAAGTAATAGGAACCACTGTTGTCTGCAGTTTCATGTTTCCACATTTCTATGAAGATTTCATTAAAAAATATAATATAATTTTAATACAGATAAAATTTTGGAATTAATCCAAACCCAGGTCACATTATATGACAATGTAAGCAAAGGAATTTTGCAATGAAGTTTTGAAACGTTAATGTTACAACATTCTACAATCAAGGGAGAAATTACAAATCATGTGCACTGCTATTTTGTCACACAGAAATTAGCATCCATAAGCAGATTAACTAAATTGGAAGTATTAACTTGCAGTAGTAGAGTTATTTTTCACTCTTTACCTAATACAATCAACTTTATATATTCTAATATTGCAAGCCCTGGGCAGTGGTGGTACTGATGTTAGGTGGGAAAGTAAAGTTACTCCAAGTGAAATCCTATGTTGGGAGTATGTTGTGCCTATAGAAATTATAGTCATTGAAATGTAGCCCATAAAATTGTGTGGCGCTACTATGACGGTTGGAACCAAGGAGATTTCATAAGAACACGTGATGTAATGATCTCAGGTTTGTGTCCCTTTCATCTTCTACTTATTTCACAATTGCATTCCATATATCCCACAAAGTCCTCTAGTAAGTCCCACGGTATTTGCTACGTCAAGCTCTGAGGACAAACCTAATTTAACAAATGCAGTTCTCCATGCATATTAAAGAAACTTGTCATTTGGAAATCACATAACAGCACAAAAGATAAAAGAAAAAGCCCCCTAGGGCAGCTTTCGTTTCAATTAGAATGGTAAATTTATAACCATAAAAATGTCCAATTCAGGGGGAATTCTCTGCTTTAAAAGCCTGTGCATTTTAATTGACAATGTTGCAAAGACAGATTGGTAATTCATGTTTAAAATAAAAAATATTTACTGAAAAAAAGGGGGAAAATGCAAGATAAAGAAAATGAAAATTGGTACAAAAAGGTAACATATAATTTTGCATGCTATTTGAAAAAAGATTAAACAGAATGTCAGATACAAAAAATAAAAAATAAATGGTACTGTGAGAATTCAGTCTTCATGTGTATCATAGCACATTTAGCAGGGGTCCTTCCAGTTTTTTTTATTTTGATTTGGATACTTTGTATGCAGCAATTTGGATACCAAGTCTGGTCCTTGATAAGCATAGATTTTCTATGCCTATAAAGAACCAATCAATGGCAGCATTCGCAATATGGGGGCCTAATACAGTTGAATAGGCCTAGCACCTTTTCTGTCCATCGTAGCGGCAGTGCTTTCCTTTAACCTCAACAGCGTGAGATAAAATAAAACCCAAGAAAGCAACTGTGATGGCAAGTCCCCAGAACTGTACCTTCTAAGACATTGAGTCTCCAGAAAAATAATTCTAAATTCACTCCACGAGTGTAGTTTTGTTTTCAGAGAATGTTAGCCACAATAAAGTCCCTTTTAATTTATATATGATTATATCTTGCTCCTAATACCCTCTTCTGGTTCAGCCGCTTAATGTGTAAATTTGGTTAGCTTGGAATATTTTTCAACCCCTTTCTCCTTTATTAGTGCTTTTTAGTTTATTTAATCTTAAAATTTTTGGAACGCACTTTGGGTGATACAATAGTCTATAGCACTCACACCCTTCTGGTGTTTTCGACTTACTAAAGAAGGGTTATTTTTAATTGTAATAAATTGTAGTGAGATGTTAATACTGATCAATATTTTGGTTACATATTGTAACACCCATTATACATGTTGTGACACGGTATGCGTTCGTACACTTTAAGCTAAGTCATTCTTTCACCTAATTATCTTTCCCTTTGTAAAGTCCTACAATGAGAAGTTATGATATAAAGGAGGCATTAATGGATATCTCAGAGATTACATGTTGCCTTCTACCTCACTGTCCACAATCTGAAGTGCGAGGAAAGGTGGTTCTTTTGTCAAATAATGCATTATTTAAGAAGCCAACTGAGGGCAATCATTTAATTAAATTTTAGCACATTAAGTTCATAGTTGAATTAATCCTGCATACATTGTGTTCTCCTGTTTAATTGTAATGTACCCCAACAGAAAGCTCTGTTTGCAAGTCATGTGGAACATCCTAGGACATTCCAGTGTAAAAAAAGCAGGATTGGACAAATTGCAGGCCATCTGCTTGGGAGGAAAGACAAGTTAGGAGTGCTCCTTTGGTTATAGAACTTTGATAAATCCGTTTTTTTACTTAATATTGAATGTAGGACAAAATGACATTCTCAGTAAAAACCGTTTAGTCAGATGGACTCTGTGGCTGGCAGACTGGAGACCTGCATTCAGGCAGCCTGTAGGGCTGCATTCACCCTATACATTCTCATGTTGAAAATAGGTCTCAAACAATACAAGTATTATGTAGAGAGGTTAATTTAAATAATTTCACCAGACAGAAGTTTTTTGCTAGCCATTAACTGAATTATGTTAGTAGTTTGAACACTATTTTGTCCCACCATGTGGAGATTCATTTTGTTTTCAAAAATAAGCATTTAAGGTTGATTCCACACCATTTCTGAAAATATTTAAAATATTAATCTGTCCTCCTTAAAGCAAAGGCGGATTTGCAGAAAGTATTCTACTCAATGAAGCCAAGTATTGGTATTGGTAAACAGCTTTTATTGGAATTAACTTCTCATTGGCCTTTGGTTGATCATTCACTAAAACACATTTTCATTAATCCTTAAAAAATTAGAATAACACAAATAAGCCCCAGGTTTAGGTATTCAATGAAATCACTTGATTGACTTGATTGTTTAACATCAATACCTAGAGAGTTATTATAATGGAAATCTGGAAGACTCCCAGATAAACACCACTCTGTGGTGAATGGTCCTGGTGTGTGCACTATTTATATGTTTAAAGAGTCCTATTCCAGAAACAAATAGCAGCTCATCACTTGAAGCAGTACGGAGAGCTTTATTTCCGTTCATCCACCAATCCTAACAGTATTCCCATACTTTTCTCACTTGCTAGCCTGCTCTCTATATCATGTATGACTACAATTGGTATTTCTGAGTGCCCCCCCATTCCCCAGACTGAAACCTCAATCTGAGCTGGCATGGGGACTTGAACGTGAGTTAACAAGCAATGTTGAAAAACAGCTTAAGGAGTATTACAGGAGGAACACAATCTCTCACACAAAAAAGTGTGATATTATCATAGCATGGCAAATTTCACGGGCATGTTATTTCTACACTGAAGGCCTTACAATCTCTTTCCTATGAGAGAGACCAGGGAGCACTACAGACACCCCTGCTGGGACCTAACTACTGGTTTCAGAGACAGATTCAGCCAAATTGCTTCACATGGTCACATCATCTACACACTTCATCAGGAGTCTGCTTAAAGAGACTCTTCAAACTTATATGAGAGAAGTGGTTGACTTAATTGTTTGATTGATTCAATGAACAATATTATATGGTAATATAACATTGTGTCACAAGGACAATAAAAATAATTATAGTACAGATGGCATTTTTTAAATGATATGTGCAGAAGTGCTAACCCTTAAATGGTCCTGCTTTGGTATTAAGACAAATGATTCCCCTATCGACTCCGACGATTCTGTGGTTAGGCAGATGCTATCCCACAGTAAATATAGAGGCAAATGGAATGAGATTCCGCAGGAGTACCTCATGTTGACCCTGTGGGTAAGTGCCACTCACACATACACAGGCCAAGATGCAAATATGAACTAAGACACTGAAACCTTTTCAACATACTTAAAAAGTACAATTTTCTTCAGCAAATAATCATATTAACTGGCTGAAAAAACTTAATGTTTTACTCTCAAAATGTATCTCATAACACAAAGCCATCATTTACATGCCCATGTCTTGTCCATACCTAGCCAATTTCTGCTCGATATGTGGAGGGGATTTACCTTCAAACACTTTAATAAATTCCCATAGTGATATCACAGTGTGGCTAATACTGCAACATAAAACGATATATGTCTATGCTTGATGCCTGGGGAATGAGGCACGATCCTGGACTCATTTGTAGTAATTGCAAGTACAAATAAAAGCTTATGTAATGAAGCCTTCAGAATTAACTCCTCAAATTTTTATTTTTCATGTAGGATTCCAAAAAAGAAAAAAGAAGCACCTAATGATATCATATCATCTTGGCAGCTGTGATACAGTGATAATTTCACCTATCATTACTAGTGTCATGTCGATAAAAGAGAAATACCCCCCTACTGTTTCAGTTCCTACAAAGGCCATCTCTAACCATTTTAAGCTATTCCTTATAATTGCCTTGACAAACCCAAGCTTCATCTCAATTAGCACCTGAATAGGACATGGTAGATTTAATAGAAGCTGTTAGTGCAGGAGCTTTATTTAGGTAGAGAAAAGAAGTGATGGTTAAAAGGCAACTGAATTCCTAAGTACCTCTACCTACTTTGTTTGCCAATCAACTGTAGACCCATGCTTTTTTTTCATCAGATAGTTTTGGGGTATACTAACGGAGCAAGTGCTGCGCCTAGGCACTAAGTGCCACTTAACAGACCCATTGTGTTTCCTCCCAGGGAGTAGTTTGATAAAGCAGAGGGTATAGAAAATGCCTTTTATATCAACAAAGCGATTAACGGAAGCACTACAACAAGAATGAATGTACTCTACTGCCAGTACTTTATTCAGATCCTGGGTTAATCAATTTCCTTTCAATAATTATTCACAATAAACTAAATATACTGGTAAGTATTTATTCATTTAAAAATTGAGAATGTATAGCCCATTTTCTTCATTCACAGGTTGTTTATGTACATACAGTACTGGGCAAAAGTCTTAGGCAACCTAGTTTTCTTACACAAATGTAGTCTTTCAAGTTTATTTTTTGTCTTCTGCATTATTGTGTCCAAACATTCATTTTCTGAAAGAAGAACAAGGAATTTTGCCACAGATGGTATGGTCTCCACAGAGCCCTGATCTCAACATCATCGAGGCTGTTTGTGGTTACCTGGACAGGCAGAAGCAAGATAGACAGCCAAGTCTTTAGAAGTACTGTGGCAAGTTCTCCAAGATGCTCGGAACAAATCTACCAGCCGATTGTCTAATAAAACTGCACAACAGTGAACCTAAGAGAATTTATTCAGTTTTAAAGGCAAAGGGTGGTCACAACACATATTCCCTCCCATTTTTACATTTTTTTGGGGTATTTGTTTATTTTACTTTTTGTTCATTGTCCTTTGTAGTATTTATTTTATATTTAGAAATTTTGCATTTCATTATTTTTGAAAGCATCTTCACTAAAGAATTTTATTTTACATGTGCCTAAGACTTTTGCACAGTATTGTATCTAAATGTACTCACTCAAGTTCTGGCCCTGACAACATTTTTACCGTTTTAAACAATGGTGCAAGCATCTCCCTACCTCTCTCTTAATTATTAAGGGAATCTATCCTACACCCAGGCATGATGTAGCTGGTCAACATAAATGCATTAAAAAATTTTAAATATTACTGTGGATATTTATATTTCTTATTTGTTAGTCAGCATATGGTTATGCATTGACCAATTTATTATCTACGATATATCTACACAATTGTCAATTCTTCTACAAGGTTAAACACATATCTGAATTCAGGGATTCAATTGAGGTAAATATACTATATGGACAAAAGTATTAGACCACACCTCTTAATCATTGAATTCAGGTGTTTCATTCAGTCCCATTGCCACGGGTATATAAAATCTAGCCATGCAGTCTGCCTTTAAAGACATTCGTGAAATAATGGGTTGTTTTAAAGACCTCACTGAATTTGAGCGTGGTACTGTAATAGTATGCCAGTGTTGCAACAAGTCAGTTTGTGAAATTCCTTCCCTCCTACATATTCCACGATCAACTGTAAGTGGTATTATTGCAAAGTGGAAGTGTTTAGGAAACACAGCAACTCAGCCATCAAATGGCAGACCATGTGAAGTTACAGAGCGAGGTCGCAGAGTGCTAAGGAGCATAGTGCGTAAAAGTCGCCAACGCTCTGCTGACTCAGTAACTGCAGTGTTCCAAACCTCTTCTGGCATTAACATCAGCATAAAAACTGTCAGGAGCCTCATGGCATGGGTTTCCATGGTCGAGCAGCTGTTTGCAAGCCATACATCACCAAGCAGGATGCCAAGCGTTGGATGGAGTGGTGTAAAGCATGCCGCCACTGGACTTTGGAGCAGTGGAAACGTGTTCTGTAGAGTGACGAATTACACTTCTTTATCTGGCAGTCTGATGGACGAGTCTGGGTTTGGCAAATGCCAGTAGAACATTTCCAGGCTGACTGCATTGAGCCAACTGTAAAGTTTGGTGGAGGAGGGATAATGCCATGGGGTTGTTTTTCTGGGGTTGGCCTAGGCCACTTAGTTCCACTGAAGGGAAATGTTAATGCCTCAGCTTACCAAGACATTTAGGAAAATTCTATGCTTGGGGAAGGCCAAGGCTGTTCCAGCATGACTGAGCCTCAGTTCACAAAACAAGGTCCTTGGTTGGATGAGTTTGGTGTGGAAGAACTTGACTGGTCCGCACAGAGCCCTGACCTCAACCCTATCGAACCCATTTGGGATGAACTAGAATGGAGATTGCGACCCAGGACCTCTCGTCCAGTGTCTGACCTCACAAATGCTCTTCTGGAAGAATAGGCAAAAATTCCAACCAACACGATCCAAAATCTTGTAGAAAGCCTTTCCAGAAGAGTGGAAGCTGTTGTAGCAGCAAAGGGGGGACCCAATCAATATTAATGCCTATGGATTTAGAATGGGATGTCATAAAAGCTCCAGCAGGTGTAATGTGTAGGTGTCCCAATACTTTTGTCCATATAGTGTACTTTCACTAGTCCTGTATTTGAATATGTCAACTACAAAATGTTGAGTTCTTTGCCTGCTACATTGGTTTAGAAATGGTGTATTAACCATTTAATGGTCAGCGTCCGTAACCATCTCTGTTCATTGTTAGGTGACAGCCTGAATGCTAACATAAGCATGAAACAAACGTAATGCTATATTTTTCTTATGTGAGAATGTTAAGTAAATTGAA
This sequence comes from Hiodon alosoides, assembly GCA_025775065.1. NCBI lineage: Eukaryota > Metazoa > Chordata > Actinopteri > Hiodontiformes > Hiodontidae > Hiodon > Hiodon alosoides. The sequence continues at coordinate 2,470,858 of JAOYSI010000013.1, read as the reverse complement.
TACATATATGTACAGTACATGTACCACAAATCAGTAAAGCTGGGAGAGAGGAAAGAGCTGGGTAGGAGCTGAGAAAAAAGGCACTCACTTCCCTCCCTGAGTCCTTTAAGATAGAAGGTATTTAATTGAGCCCCTGCTTCCAATTACTCGTCTAGCTGGGAACTAAACTAGTTCAATGCAATAAGGTGTTTATGTTGTACGTTACATACACATGAGGAACATGCAAAGCTTTCATTATCTGTCTCATTTATTTTATGACTGTGGTTTAAAAATCACAAGGTTAATTTCATGAGGCTCAGGTCAGATCTAAATTATATAGCGTATATTAAATCAAGATACTAATAATAACAGACACTTGCAGGAGTTCAAATATCATCAAATCTAAAAGTGTATATTCGTTAAATTCTGCTTAAATGCCTGTATGGAAAAAAAAATTACCTTTAATTTTTTAATACAGCAGCAAAATATAGGCATAAAATGCAAAGGAGGACCCAGTCCCATGGTGAGATTAACTTCCTCAACTACTCTTACCTGCTTCAAGTCCCTCTCCTCAACTCATATCTCCTATGAGGCTATGGACACAAACTCTTATTTACTGGTACCCCACCTGTCAGAAGAAAAGTTGGTCCAACCCTGAGATTGCCTTGAGTGACTTCTGTTGGGCGGCAGGGAAACATTTGAGTCCTCCCTGTTTGCAACCATTTGTAGGATGTATTGTTGTGTATGTCAGTGTTTTGTGGTTGTTGTGTTACAACAGTTGAGAAGTAAAGGTTGTCGTGCTGCATCTAGCTATTGTGTGGACCTCCCTTATTGTGTCGATTCGTTAAATATAATATGTATGTGTTCAAAAAGTTACACATCTTCTACCACATCCAAGGAACGGGGTCTGCAAACAGCTTAACCTGTTCTTGCGATCAGACTTGGAAGAGGAGTAGCAACATTGGTGGCTTGATCAACTGCCTGGCTAAACGTCAAGTCCTCCACCCAGTGGCCCTGTTGCAGCCTACCATAGTGGATGTACCAGCAGTTAACAGTAGTGTGTCTCTTGGTACTGCTCTAGAACTCTTCGCTTAACTGAAATTAGTGGCTAAGCTGTAAAGGATAAATATTCAAAAATAAATGTAAGTTAAGAAAGAAATTAAAACAAACAAACAAAAAAAAAAAAAGAGATAAAACCAAGCGTACCAATGCACTTGAAAAGTGTACCAATACTTAAACAATTCTATCTTGTACAGGTTTTATTTTACTTGAGGGGGTTCAATTTAATTCAGAACATCTATTACATTTCAAAAGTTTCATGTTGTACAAGCAAATCACAGACTGTCTGCAGTGTCTTAATTTGACTAATGCCATTTTCAATAAACTACATAACACACATTTAATATGATTTAAGCGGTTAAAAGTCTCCAAGCTTAAGTTTACTGACTATGAGCCAACTGTCAATAAATAATATTCAACTGTACTTCATAGAAACAGCATATTAACCGTTTTACATAGTCACGGCCTTCAAATCATAATACACCTACTCCTCACTTAACGACCGAGGTCCGTTCCTACGTGGGTCATTAAGCGAATTGGTCGATAAGCAAGGAGCTGCCCCTTACCAATATTTCAAGCATACTGTACTGGTAGTGGGTTGTGTCAACTAAAAAAATGTTGACACTTTTTTTCAGTATATAAACATCTCTAAATATTGAATATATATAAATTTGTTTGTTTGTTTTCTATTTTTGTATATTTATATATTTGTTTACATTTATATATAAACAAACAAAATAGAAAACATACAAACACATTTATATATATTCAATATTTAGAGATGTTTAAATACTGAAAAAAAGTGTCAAAATGTTTTAGATGTATTGTGGCAACCCGGGGGGTCAGGACGGCAGATGCGGGAAAAGCCGCACCCCCCTCAAGCTAGGGGGCAGGTCCTTGAGGGGCGGTATGTTCCCTCCCCAGCAATCGCCGGCACAGCTGACACGCATCGGCTGATTGGGGAGGGAAAAGAACAAAAGAACGGCAGCTACAAGGAGAAGATGTCTGCGTCGGGGAGGCTACAAACGGAGGTAAATGCAGGTAACAAGCGCCGACGGTAAAGCACTGTGCTCTGTCTTACAGATCTGGCTGGCCCAGGGTGTGGGATTTGAGGGACAATAGAAGAGTTTTGGTTATTTTTTTTTATAATGCTGTGATAGCAAAAGAACACATTTTAAGCTCTTGCATGTTATTTTGGTGCATTTCCCCTCATGTCATGTTGTGAAACATACTGAAGATGGGACAAAATCTAAACTTTGAAATCCAGCTGCGGGGACCATGCACAGTCCAAACAAACTGCATTTCCCTCTCTCTAGAACCAGGAGATGAAATCATCAGCTACAACCCCCTAGCCAGCACTTTCAACTCCAATGGCCACTCACTGAGAGCCATTAGCAGGCCGCAAAGCACATTGTTTCCTAAAAATAAGAGAGACATTTTCTCTCTCTCTTTTTTCCTGTTGCAGCTCTCTCCTAAGAGGGGACATGCCCTCTACTGCTGCAGTGTCCTGCAGGGGACAGAGAGAGCTGCAACCACTAAATTCTAAGCCTGCCACGTGAGGCCACTGATCACAGCGGTTGAGACTAGAAGACACAGACCAAAAAGGTTCCAAGACGTGGGTCTTTCCTACCGACCTATAGCACTCCCGTATATTCTGGAGTCGTCCTTTGTTTGAGCGACGTTTTTTTTACAACTGCTGAACTACCCCTCCTCAATTTTGTCTTCATCTCCCTTAAATTCCTGTGTCCTCTACTTTGCCATGGGTTGTCCTCCATATTGTTTGTGAACCCCCTGTTAATTAATTCTTTATATTTTTACCAGGTGGTTTCTGTTTATTTCATTTAAATATTGATCAAAGTCACCTTTAACATTCTAAGAACTTTACCCCTTCATATAATAAGAAAATGATCAAGTGAGACTGAAATAAAATAAGACAAAATAAGCTCTACTACACTAACAATAAATGGTTTCCCATGTGAGGAATGGGACTGATGACTTTAATTGTATTTGAGTGAACTTTAACACATTTCCCTGGTATCTAATTCCAGTAGAATTTAAACTACTGCTGACTACCACAACATGGTGCAATTTTTCCCCAGGTTGACACACTACTTAGTGAAACCCTATTGTACTGGTACAATGGCACGTTAGTGGTAGTAGGAGCAATGTTGGGTTGTTTAAGTCAGTTTTATTTCAGTTCAATTCATGTGGGATTAGGATTGTTTTAATATCCATTTGATTTTAACACTTACAGTTTAAGTAATCTCCAGATAGCTGTTCCCTAGCAGTTTAATTGTGCCTTGAACACATTTGTTTTAAAGCTTCTTTCACGTTAATTCAAGTGTTTTATTTAACTAAAATACTTTTTTAGACCCCTCAAGCTGTACTGAACTAGACAGTATCTGTTAAGGTGTTTTGTGAGCAACTGCACCCTTGTTTTCCGAGCCATGATCAGAGGTGAGTCTCCCTGCCTCACTAACCTCAAACATGGCTCCCAATCGTCTTATAGAATCTATTACCCAACTTATATTTAGATATATTCAACTACCCAAATTATTTTTAGAATAGCACCTGTATTTACATTACCACCTGAGAAACATTGCCAAGATTATAAATTTTTTAGGTGATCAGGATGCAGAGAAAATAATCCACACTTTAGTTATTTCCAGACTTGATTATTCTAATGCAATATTATCAGGTCTTCAAATACAGCCGCAAATACATTACAAGTTGTTCAGAATGCAGCTGCTAAGATCATTACTAGACGTAAGAAATATGATCACATTACACCAGTTTTGGCTTCATTAGACTGGCTGGAAATAAAGCAGTGGACTGATTTTAAGATACTTTTGTTAACTTTTAAGGCTGTAAATGGGCTAGCTCCCTCATATCTAACAGATATTATAGTCCCGTATGTCCCTTCTAGATTACTTTGCACACAAGAGGCTAGGAATCTATATACACTAAAATAACCAAAATCTGGAGGCATTTGCATATAGAGCTCCACAACTATGGAATAGCCTCCCAAAGTTTGTGCGGGAATCGTACAATATCGTGAATATTGAATCGTTTCTATATTTAAAGCGAGATTAAAAACGTATCTATTTAAACTTGCATATAGTCAATAGTGGGACTGTGACAGTGAAGGGAAGGTGTCTATTAGAAATTGTTGGTGATAAGAACAAATTCCTGTTGTCGCACCATCACTGAGGGTACCCCCTTGTTGGTTGGGTACTGCCTTTAGCGGGGCGGGATGAGTTTGAACCACCTTCCTGGCCATGTGCTGTTTCTGGCACTCACCCTCTTTGTATATTGCCATAGATATATTCAGCTGTGACCACTCACAAAGTTTCACTTTTAAAATTTTCTAATTACTTAACTTGGGATCATCCTACTTCCATAGGAAAGCATTAACAATGTGCTATCGCTCTCTTTTGAGCAATCACATGAGGCATCCTGCAGGACTGCATCACTTTCACCACAGCAATCAGTGGACATTTAGACTGGACTCCAGCCATCTGGGCCCCCAGCCCTCTTTTCCGGATAACACAATGTTTTGGAACTCCTCTACTGGAGGGCATCACACACTATGGACATTAGATTCTTTAATTCAGCTGCTAGTAACACCCAGCGGAGGATGGGCTCTCCCATTCCGGGTTCCTCTCAAGGTTTCTTCCTGCCAGCCTAGGGAGTTTTTCCTTGCCACTGTGGACACTGGCATGGTTTTGGGGGGTCAGGCCTGGGACATATAGTATTTTTTTGTTAGTAAAGCATCTTTGTGACATGGAAACATGTGAAAAACGCTTTATAAAAATAAATTGATTGATTGATTGATTATACCACTGTCTAAACGAGACAAGAAATAGCTTGTATTTCAGAAGTATATAGATCAGAAGTATTTTGTCCTTGTGTTTCAGGCCTATCTGAACTGCGACACCCAGATGTGTATCCCAAGAGATACTATGCACCTGGCTCGCAATCCTTTAACCCTTTGACGCATAAATTCTAATTTCTCTGAATGGCCCCCCAGCGTGAGTTATTTTGGCGTGTGAGCTCAGAGATGACTTAATATTCTCAAATTAGTTTGACGCAACAACATCAATAAAGGAATTTTAATTGTGGTTTTAAACTGTCATTCCTTTCACAGGTTTTTGTAAATGAAGGACATAGATATTCCAATTCTCAAATATGTTGTAATAAACATATATCATAAGGTTAAAATACTTATGTGATGCCTGTATTGATGACGAAATGTTGTTAGCTCTGTTAGGCTATTTGAAAGGCAAACATGTGCTATATATCAGTAAACTAGTGGTGACTTGTCAGGATTAGTATCGTTTACTGAATGTTTTATTGTTGCATTTTGGTCATTGGTTTACTGCACCATAGTGTAATAATGTATGAAAAGTAATCGCTGTTTAATTATTTCTGGTAAAATCATCTTAAATAACAAAATCGGTACTAGGTTAGTTCACCAGATAACTTTTCACTTATCTTGCATGATAGCATGTGAAACGCCCGGGGTCTCAAGCCCACTTCGGAGGCGTGATTGTGGTTCTTCCACCCAAAACAATTGGCTCGACCCACAGTGGCACTCTTGGTGCAAGGTGTATTTATTTAACAGTGCTCAGTGGCGAACAAAAGGGAAAAGTTCATTTACGAAGGTACAAAGAAAATTAAATAAAAAGATAAATACATAAATATATAAACAGTATATGGACAAAAGTATTGGGACACCTACACATTACATCAACAGGAACTTTTATGACATACCATTCTAAATCCATAGGCATTAATATCGACTTGGTCCCCCCTTTGCAGCTGTAACAGTTTCCACTCTTCTGGGAAAGCATTCTACAAGATTTGGAATGTGTGTCTGTTGGAATTTTTGCCCATTCTTCCAGAAGAGCATTTGTGAGGTCAGACACTGATGTTGGACGAGAGGGCCTGGCTCGCAATCTCTATTCTCGTTCATCCCAAAGGTGTTCGATAGGGTTGAGGTCAGGGCTCTGTGCGGACCAGTCAAGTTCTTCCACACCAAACTCATCCAACCAGGCCTTTATGGACTTTGCTTTGTGCACTGGGGCACAGTCATGCTAGAACAGAAATGGGGCTTCCCCAAACTGTTTCCACATAGAATTTTCAAAAATGTCTTGGTAAGCTGAGGCATCAACATTTCCCTTCAGTGGAACAAGGGGCCTAGGCCAACCTCAGAAAAACAACCCCATAGCATTATCCCTCCTCCACCAAACTTTACAGTTGGCACAGTGCAGTCAGGCAGGAAATGTTCTCTTGGCATTTGCCAAACCCAGACTCATCTATCAGACTGCCAGATAGAGAAGCGTGATTTGTCATTCCACGGAACACATTTCCACTGCTCCAGAGTCCAATGGCGGTGTGCTTTACACCACTCTTGGCGCTTGGCATTGTGCTTGGTGACTTAAGGCTTGCATACAGCTACTCGACTATGGAAACCCCTTGCCATGAAGCTCCCGGACCACAGTTTTTGTGCTTATGTTAATGCCAGAGGAGGTTTGGAACTCGCAGTTATTGAGTCAGCAGAGCATTGGCGAATTTTACGCACTGTGCACCTCAGCATTCGGCAACCCCGCTCTGTAACTTTACATGGTCTGCCAATTCATGGCTGAGTTGCTGTGGTTCCTAAACGCTCCCACTTTGCAATAATACCACTTACAGTTGATCGTGGAATATCTAGGAGGGAAGAAATTTCACGAACTGACTTGTTGC